>VZRU01014690.1:36607-100327 GCA_013398155.1 Pedionomus torquatus | reverse complement strand
AAAAAAAAAAAAAAAACAAGCACAAATCCAAACACAGCCACATTATCAAAATAAGCACCTAGACCCCAAAGGTATCTGCACAAATTCCTGTTGCTCTTGCTGTAGGATGACTGGCACTGAACCCAGGACAGCATGAAACTCAACTGTTTGCCATGCCCAGCTGGGCAAGCCATGGGTCCTCCTAGGATCCCTGCTGTGTAGAAGCACACAAAACCCACCTCTCCTCCCCAAATGACCAGATTGCTGTAGGGGTGTCCCTGAGCACAGTTAAATCCCCAAACCTTAGGGGAGGAAAAAGGTGAAAGTCAGGATGCCAGAGCACTTTGCCTGCCACAACCCCTCCATGCCAGCACCTCTTAGAGCCTGGGTTTTGATGTGCTGCCTTCTCCCCCCGCCTTACTCTCCAAGGTGATGCAGCCACGCTGGGGCAGGGTCCCAATCTGGGCAGCAGGACTCCAGAGAGACCACAACATGTGCTGCGGGCACAACAGCAGTGTGGCAAGAGGCACAGAGAACAAGCATCTCACCAGTGGGGCTGCAGGGAACCCCTGATTAACCCCCAATACAGGGTCCTGCATATCACCACAGCCCTGCACCAAAAGTAGCACCTGATGGGAAGGAGGGAAAATCCACCTCAGCTCCCCAGAGACTTCTCTACTTCCTTTCTTCACAGATAGGAAGTTTGCTCACATTGTGTCATGAGATCACAGCACAGGAAAGGCTAAGGAACCAGACACTCATTTAAGCTGCAGCTTTTTTTACTGCAGCTGCCAAGGATAACGATGTTTGTATGAAATGTGTTTACAGATATCGCTCACAGCCCTCCAGTGAGGTGGCCTGTCCAAGAGCCACTGGCCAGCTCATCACAACAAAGACTTTCACCCGCCCCACTTACTTTAACTGGCTGCGTCACTCCAAACAAGCCAGGGCAGGCAGCTTTCCCATCCACACCACAGCATCCAACACAGCCCATACAACTTTCAGCTGGAGAAAGAGAAGAGGGAAAAGTGCTTGGCACCTAATCCCTCATATAGTTTTTGGTTGGTACTGTATTTGCATGCAGATTGCTGCCAGGTGGGTGGTGATGGGACAGGACAGCCACTCTTTTCACTGGGCACATCACACAGGTGCTTTACCTTCTCACTTAGGGCTCTAATGACTTTTCCCATGTGCACAGCCTTCCTCAGGAGGTCTTAGGACACAGGTGTCTGTGGCAAATACCAACAGCTTGTCTTCCCTGCAGGGGAAGTATCATTTAGCCCATTCCTCAATGAGGGACTCCATGGAACTGTGCTAGTTTGTAAACCGCAGCAGGATGAGAGGAGTTTGTGTGGAGTGGAGTGACTCATTTTTCTGCTCCTAAAACGTTGGTATTACTCACTAGAAAACTCCCCACATATTCTGAGGGATTTCAGTGCTTTTTGTCTTTCATTGACAGCTCATCTTATTTGCTTCCTCGTCACAGTATCCTCCTTGTAAGAACTTCCTGCATCCTTTATCACCACCTCACAACACCATTGCATCGGCCAAACAACCTGTGGAGGCTGGAAAAGCCATTAGGCAGTTAGTGTTCACTTTGTCGCTTGAAGGAGGCCACGTTAGCCTCCATGACTTCAGCCAGCATTCACCAGCACCGTTAGATGCTGAGGCTGTGGATTGCATGGGCTTTCCTTGTGACTCAAAGCAATTTTCATTTACAGTCCAGAGCTGAGCACACATTACCAAAGGGTGCAGAAACAAAAGCCTTCAGGCTTATTGCACAAATGGGATTTGTACCCTTCCTTGGATTCCTGCCTCTCCTAGGAAGGAGTACACACACGCTGCTTTCTCTAGGATCATGGTAGAGCCAGTATGAAGAATTAAAGACATAGCCAAGTTATTTCAGCTGTCTGCGCCCTAGTTTCCCTAGCTGTAAAACATGTTTCCTTTGTATTGACCTTGAAGCTAAACATTATAAATTTCTAGGCCTGGAGCTGCTACACACAAAAGACCATACTGAAATAAAGACATTTTATTGGGGACCCTGGAAAAAAAGAAAGGGAATACATTTAACTTAGGAGTGTTCTGGTCAATGCCTCCCTTTTAGTTTCCCTCCATCCTACAAAATCTTACAATTGCTCTTCTTGCTTTTTGTTGTAAACAATTGACATGTGAAGTGCTGACACACAAGTCTGGGGTTACAGGGAAAGAAACTTTGTTTCTTTGTTAAAAATTTAATTTCACAGCATAGGCAGCTTCTTCCAATGCTGGCTGGCAAGTCCTTGGCCACATAGCAGACCCCACAGACCCCAACCACCAGCCAGTGGTAGGATTTCCTAGATTGTGTTCCTGCCTGTCTGTCTGCAGCAGGGGAACCCAAATTCTGCCCCACCAAGAGCTTGAAAATCCCATTGGAGTGAAGCAGAGCATGGTGGAGCTCCCTTCCCTGGGTGCTAACACAGAGTCTGCCAGGTCGTGCTCCCCTGTGTGTTGTCCATACCCACATGGGCTGTTCTGCTTGAGCAGAGGGAGTTTCTGCTGCGGCTGCAATGTCCACAAACTGTCCCCTGCCTACAAACAGTGGACCAAATTTTGGCCTTCCCCAACGATGGCTGTGCCAAAATAATGCAAAGAGTCTCCCCAGAGCTCAGCCTTGAGCACACACCACTCCATTCCTCAAAGACCTCACCATATAAAGGAACAGATGAAATATTATCTGTACGTCACAGAAGATGCTCAGGTCCTTAAATTTTTTGTCAGCACCTGACCTGCACTCATTTTCACAGCAGTCAGGCACTCTCACTCCTGCAATGAGCCACACGGCAGTGACTCAGCCAGCGACAGACAGAAAGTCTGCAGCACGGCGGCAAAGACAACTTCACTCTTCTGGCGCTTACAGAGGCACTTCTAGCACCCGGGGCGCAGTGACACTTCCCCTCACTCCCTTCAAGCAGCATTATTTCATCATGTCTGCCAGGCACAATTTGCTGCTGGAATTCAGTTCTTTTATCTCTGCTCTTTGATGGATACCCCTGTGGCACGTTTGACTCATCTTCTTTCTAATATTGTCGTGATAGAATTCAACACCCCCTCCATTCTCCTCAGACTTTGCAGGAAAGGTGAATTGGGAAATGTCTTTCTCAGAGCAACCGATGATAGCAGCTCCACGGTGCCTGAGAAAATCAGTCACAGTCTGTGGCTTCAAAAACCATCGGAATGTTGTTGCTATAGCTGTGCATTGTGTTGGCTATGGCTGTCCAAGGTGCACAGTAGGGAACCAGCCTCTGTCCTGCAGAGCTTGAAGTCTTAACAACAATCCATACACTGAATGTTTACTATATAAATATTTGGCTAAACAAAGCATCCAAGTCACATGAAAGCTCAATGGATCAAAAAGGTCAATAGAGAAACAAGTTTTTCAGGAGACTGGGTTTATCCATAGTATGGCAACTTAGAGAGCTTCCTTGTCATATTTAGAGAGAAGTGAAAGCTCATAGGGAGAGAAAAAACCTTGAGACATAAACCATATCTGTGCAAACCCTTCCTAAGTGAAGTCTCCTCCACTTGAAAAAGGAGAGCAGAGCTCCAGAAGTTGAGCAGCATCTTCCTGTGCAGTGTTGATGGACCTGGGAAGTGCTCAGTTCCTGTGGTACATGCAGAAATTTGAGAGCTGGGAAGGGAGCTATGCTGGCTTTAGTTGCATATATGAGAAGAGATTCCCTCCTCGAGGATACGTCAACAAGTGCAGATGCTGCTGGGTATATTTATATGTAAGACATAAAGAGATGACGTGGTATCACAGGCAGCATTAAGAGAAAACCCCAAATCCTACTCTTTTATAGGAAGAAAGATTTCCTTGATCTCTTGATGCTAATGGCAATGAAGAAAAAGTGTTCTTCTTTACTCTTGAGGAATGCTTTCCTATTTAAATAATAACCATCTCTAGAGTGAAGAGGGATGCTTCTGTGCAGAGCCTACACAATAGCAAGCTGCCTTTTTTTTTTTGTACAAGCAAAGTTCAAATCACTAGAAAGAGCTTATGGTGCTTCCCTTTAGCACTCATGCTACACACTGCAAACCACTGGAGGAAAAACAAGGACTCTTACAAACATGGAAATGGGGCAGGTTCATAAACCTACACCTACTTTAAGGGCTTTTAAGGACCACTGAGGAACTAGCATCTGAAGACTGTGAGACCACACTGTGGCTGGGCTGGAATTCCTGCTCTTCCTCCATACCATCTAAGCACCATCCTCTACATCTGCTTCAGAGGGTGGTGGGAGCCAACCACAGGATCCAGCAACCACATCTTCTCTGTGGTGGAAGGACAAGAAAGACAGATGCATGATTGCATAACAGGAAAAAAAAAAACCAAGAAAAAAGAAAAGCTTCATTTCCTCTTGGTCAGGCCAGCTTTATTAACCAAAATGGTTGGAGAAACTGTGGGTATGAGCTGTGGGCTTGGCAGTGGTGTGAGGGACTGCCTGAGCAAGGGTTCAGGTCTCTGGGGAACAGCCAAAGCCACAAACATATTTTGCACTTTTCAGCTATGCCACAGATGGAACATGACTCTGTCCTTCAACTTCTGAGGACCAGGGGTATTTGGCTGTGAGTGCTGGCCAGACTGTCTTGGGGAGAACCTGTATGTTCTTCATGTAAGTGGTAGCTGGGTCTCATGTGGGGACCTCTGCTCCCTGAGCCAAGGTACGAGGATTGCTCTCTCCAAAACATGCACCCATGCAAAAATGTCTGTGTGTGTGTGTATAAACATATACATGTTCCGACATACATATATATGTGTATGCACCTATATACATATCCACTTTACCTTTCATGTTACCTGGGTCACATGAACTTAGACTTCCTGAAAGGGGTGGCCCACATGGAAGAAGAAGTCCAAGAACAGGTGACTTAAGAGCAATTTGTCTCCTGTTAATTTTTACAGCGCACTTCACACAATTGAGCACCTTGTATATCTTTGCTAAATTTACCTTTTGGAAACACAGTGGTGAACCAACATTAAGGCATCACTGTGCCAAGTGCATTTCAGTAAAACTCAAGTTATTTTTCCCCTGTCCAGCTGCGGCATGGCCAGGCAGAGTGGTGCATTGGGGAAGATGTGACCGATACGACTCTTGCTTCAGCAGAGGAGAGACACTGCCAGCCGGGCATGTGAGCAGCCCTGCCTCTCAAGTTTGAAATGAGAGTATTTCAAAAGAGAACACCTATTAAGTATTTTGGGGTTTGGTGCTGTTGGGTTTTTTTAAATTTATTTATTCTTGCTGGCAAAGCTTGTGGTTAGTGGGCTTTTACTCTGCATTTCCTGTCTCATGATCTGTGTTGTTCCTACTGTAAAATACTGAATGGAAGATAATTCTAAACAAATGATTTATGCCATATTGTCAATGGCTGTTATGACATTACAGCTTCCTTTCCAAATCGTCATCCTCCTCCTGTGAAGCCTAGGTACATGAGACTTGTCTTAGGGAGATCCCAGTCTTTCAGTTCTTCACTGCACTTGGGATTACCTGGATTTGTAACACACTGCAGTTTTGTTTTCACCCATGTTATGCAAGATTTTTTTAATAGATTCTTCTGTTCAGCATCAGACACAGTATCTCTTGGTAGGCTGTAAGTTGTTCTGTACAATGGAGGAGAAAAACTGATGGTTTAAAAATGGTAAAGGCCAGGAACCAGCATCCTTGGTGTCTGTCTTCTGAGCAAGTTACTCCCTGTGTTGATTTCTCACACAGAAAATTTACACAAAGGTCAGGCACCTCCCAACAGTCCCCATGGTTGACCCTATGGTGGCTGAAAAGGACAAAAATTACGCTATCAAAGTTTACCCAATAGCACTTCCAATGCATCACACCAGCAAAGCCCCTGAGACTGCTAAAGCTGTGTACTCTTCACTGGCTGAAACTCAAAAAAGCAAGTAGGACCTACGAGGTTGATCCTGGCAATTCCCCTTGACTGCTCTGTAACTAATGCTGCTGCTCACCACTCCAACAGCTCCTGAAAGTACAGAGCACACAGAGGGACCATGCAGTGCTGCTCGGCACCTTAACAGTGCCCAAGGAGCTCTTGGGCTCTGCTGCAGGGTGGCCTTGCTACCGTGTCCAGACATGTTGGTTAACACACAACCTGTTCCATCTTGCAGGCTTCATGCAGGCTTCCCAGGTTGCTGAAGGCTGTAGGTATGTTCACTTCACAAGGCACAGGGCGGTATTTCAGATGTTTCTTACTAGGCAGAACTCACTGTGTCTAGGTATTTTCAGAGAAATGTCTTGTACTGAAGTTTATATAGTTGTTTATATAGTTTATATTACTGGGTGCTCCCCCTAGACACGTGTGGCTGCATTCCCAGCACCCCACAGGAGAGGTCCCCTGTCTCAGGGAGCATCCTGGCCAGCAGTCCCTATGGTGTTTGCAAACATTCCACCTACAGGAAACATGCTGAGCTACTGAAGATGCCTCCAGTTATTATAATGGCATTATAATGATGGGTAGTACACTGATTGCAGCCTCGAATGAAAGCTGGAAATCTCACCTGGAGACTGCAAAACATGTAAAGGTCTCCTTTTTGCTAAGTCAATGCCATTTGTGCCCCACTGAGAGCTCATCCAACTTGGGCAAATCAAGCCACATCTGTTTCCTCCATCTCAGCAGAGCTGCCCAGTCTAGAAGTGCTCCGAAATGCCCAGTGAGGATTTGCAGTGTGTAAATACATGTGTACTTCTAAGGAAAGCAATAACACTCTTGAAGATGTCAAGAAGACAAGAATGCATATCACAATCATGTAACAAGGGGGTGGTGAAATTGCCATTGCGTTAGAGCTGAGCAACCTAAGATCATTCTGTTCCACAAATGTTTTCAATGTTTAAACATTTTTCCTTCAATACAAATAAAGGTGATGATGAGAATATTTACAAACAAAGTGTGAAAAAGAACTCAACGGGGGCAATCAACGCTGCTTCATTTTGATAACTTTAAAGTGTTTTGTGTTCAGTCACGTAAAAAAAAATAACTCATTAGCTTAAATTGTGAAATCAAAAGTAATTTTGAATGAAATGAATTTTTCATTTTGGAAATTACAAAGGAGCAATTTTCAACCTTTAAATTACAATTCAAATTGAAAGATTTGCCCAGTACAACCCCTTTAAGGAAAAATGCTTTGTTTCTCATATATTAGCATTTTGGGGTGACGATATGGTTCATCAAAAACCTCTGTGCCTCAATAATCTGCATCTAGGCTTCCCCTGATTGCATGGTGACTGTGTGTTGCCTAATTGCGTGTGACTAATACAATTTCATGTGCATTTCCGTGCACTGGGGATTCATTGTTGCCACATACTACCATTGGGAAATCGCTAAGCGTGTGTCTATGAAACAATGACAGGGAGACAAGAGTACCTCCTCCAGAGAAAAGACCTAGGAGGAGGCGGATGACTGGGAGCAGCAAATTATCTACTCAGAACAGACAGAAAATAGAGCAGCTGTGCTTTCTCCCTGATTTGTTGAGCACCAAATTTCCTCTATTGAGCAGGACTTACCAGGACAGTATTTCAGAGGTCCTTCTTTGACAATAAGGGCAATGAAACCTAAACAATGCTTGAGAAAAGGGTGGGGGAGTGGAAGAGAAATATCCTTCTCAGGGAGAAATATCCTGCATCCAAAGAGCCAGGTGGACCACAAGTCCTCAGCAGCATGAGGAAGGCAGCTTAAGAGGGACCTCTTTCCCTAGGAGTAGAAAGCCAGAAGAGGGATATGAGTAAGCTCCAAGCAAGCTACTGTCCTCAGCAAGAGCTTACAGCAAATAGTTACAGTAGCCCTTCAAAGTTCACTTCAAATAACTGCTACAGAGAGTGTGTCTCCTCTCTACGCCAGTCACTCAGCCTCACAAGTTGGTGGGCCTCTCTGACCCCTCTGTGCACAGCAGCGGCTTAAGAGACTGCTGGAGGGCTGGTTTGTGAGCTCATGATACAGGGCTGCTGGTCCCACACCTCCATCCTCTGCTATAAACCCCACTTTACTGGTGGAGGTTTTTGGAGTACCTAAGTTAGAGTGGGGCTGAGGCTCACTAGGGAACACGTGGGAGCCTCAGAAACGGGATCCAAACAGCTTCCTGAAGAATAAAGCAACAATGGTTGAGTCAGAAGGAGAAAGCAGGAATAAGCATGGCTTTCTGTCACTGAAAGTAGGTACTTCTTCATCCTTCTACATGCACAGAAGAAATGCACCATGGTTGATACTGGAAGGTGATGCACGTGAGTTCCTTAACCAGGAGGCTGAAGTGAGTCATGATTTCCCTAGGAGAGCCAGGGAGTCAAGCCCAGACAACCTATAGCTTGGCAGTGGGGATGTGCTCCCGTGTGGGGGCACATCTTATAAGTGGGTTGGGTGAGAAGGAGCACGCAAACCTTGTCCCTAAAAGTGGAGCAGCTTGTTTGGTGCAAGGCTTACATGTGCTCAGAAAACATCTAGAAAGTGTCCCGCTGGGAATTAAGGTGTTTCTCCACCTAGTTTCTGGATGTTGGAGGTGTAGGTTGTGCTGTTCAATGCAACCAAGAGCTGCTCTGTCCCTGTAGGGGCAGGAGCAGAAATATGGGTGCCTCAAGAATTGGAAGCTGTCAAAAAATTTTGGGCTGAGGCATGGGTGAGGTTAAGTGGCACCTGCGTAAATTTCTTCTAGATTTAAGTTTTGGAGTTGGTTGCCTTATTTCCAGTTCCGTGTGCCTGCACACAACTCCCTGCATAGATGGGGTGAATATGAGTCTAAATCCCCTAAAAACCACAAGGCATTCCAGAGCTGCAGAGAGGGGAGCCCTATAAATATCTGGGAGTGAGGGGATGAAAACAGCCAACTCCCAGGGGAAGTATGTCCTTTTTTGCAATGTTTATAAAAATGAAAATAAATGAAACCAGCCAAAGTCCCAAAGAGTCCACCCTGCACTGCTGCTTAAGGGAAGGGGCAGGAAAGCCCTTCGATTAAAACTTTTGTGAGTGCGACAAGCTTTCCCTGCCTGGCTGCGGCCCCAGCCAAGTCCCCCCCACTGCTTGCACAGGGGGCTGCGGGATGCTGCGCTGCCCTGCTGGTCCCCTCTGCTAGCCACAGCGCCCCAGGGAAGGGACAGCTTTTAGGCTTTATGGGAATGCAAATAATGCATATGGCAATAGAGATGCCGTTATTGTTGTAATTACTGCTAATGCTGCCTGAATAAAACAGAATTAGATCAATAATAAGATCTTTTCTGCAGGCAAGTTGACAGGAAAAGGCCTTTTTAATCAAACAAGAGGGACCCATTGCTTTTCCTCTTCTAGCAGCCTCTGCTTTGTTGCCTACAAAATTTGAATTGCCTCCATTCGGTGTTCTTTCTTTTCTTTCCCCATACACTTGGTGTGTTTACTCATCCCAAGCCTCCACAGTTACGTGGATTGATTATCACCCTCTTGATCCCTACAGCCTTTTACTAATCACTTAGGTGGCTTCTTGCTTTTTAAATCGCAGAGTTCTCTAAGGCAAGGGCTCCCCTTTCTGAGGTGTCTACATGGCTCCCAGCACATAGCACCCCCATCCCTAACACTGGGCTTATTGTCTCCAGCATCACACAACGGGGGTTTAGTATCAACCACAGTGGGCTGGTTAGTGAACTTGTTGCTACAGCTGGGCTGGTCTCCTGAGACTTGTGTATGTGGAGGGAGTTCTCTTCACGGGAGAGAGGATACACAATTTTGGATTGAATACAGTGCTCCAAAAAGGAAGGTGACTCATTGAGCCTAATCATTAGGGTGTGTGATGATATTATCTAATGAGGAAACGCTTGATGATGCTTTTAGAGACTGCAGAGAGCAGCGAACTGGCTGTAGAGGAAATCAGAATGTGAGCGCTTTCGACATAAACAGTGTTCAAGAAATGGGATCTGAAATGTCTTCGGGGAGAAGAGCAGAGCAATTTCAACACCCTCATGCTTGCATCAGGGTGTGTTGCTGCTTCTGTTTAATCTTGCTTGTTCACATAAGTCTCTCCTTAAATAACCAGCTCTCTAGAATTCAAGATGAAGGAGCCTTGCCCGAAGAACAGATGTCATCTTATTTGTTTTCTGAAGGTGTTTTTTTTTTTTTTTTTTTTTTTTTTTTTTTTGTCATTGTGTTTTTTTCTAAGTTGAACTGCGGATGAGGTTTTAATGAAAGGAAACTGTCAAGTTGGTGTAGGTCTCAAATCAAGGCTTAGTTAAGTAAGGGGTTTTTACAGAATCTAAAATAAAGAGAAACATTTCAGCTGTTGCTGTTTTGTTTTGCTGGGGGTGTTTTCATTCGTTTGTTTTTTAAGAAATCTGCTTCCAATTGTTTGCTTGGCTTTCTTTAAAGAATTTGCAGCTTTTTGCTACCTCATGAGAACTGGAGAGTGAAACTGTTTAGAAATACTGAGTGGTAGTCCCCATTCTCTTTTTTCTAAGTTGAGAAAGATGAATGAGCTATCTGCCTGACTTGCATTTCTCACTCCCATCACTACTTGTCTAAGGCATCTGTGATATAGCTGGGCAGTTTTCAGTAAGTGACTGCAGTAGTATTGTCATGCCCCAGTAAAGTCAGTTGAAAGAGAAGGCTCTGAACACCTCAGAAATACTGGCCAGAGAAAAGCCTGTTTTGTTGGTTTCATCAATCCCCAGCATCTGATCAACTAATATACTCATCAATAAAGAAATACTGCAGTAAAAACTATCACAAATCAAAACTAGCCTTAAAATAGCAAGAAAGGTCTGCCCTTCCAAAAGCTACATCATCATCAAATTAGGCTTTCTTTGCACATGCATTTTTGGTCTTACTTAAAATTCATTAGATATAGAATGGTTTAATCGTGTTCTTCCTGTACTCAAATTAAACTAAACTGACAGAACACATACAGCCTTTTGCAGCCCTTTGACTAAATGATGTTAAATTGGTGTAAGTAGCCTTAGATACTCCTCACGAGCATGGACTGCAACCATTGTGGCTCTGGGTGTACATGAGACTTTAGCTCTGCTTTTAGTAAGAGAAAATGAAACAAGTAGAATCATGGCCAAACAAAGGCTAAGGTCTTGTGTGAGCACTGTGGCAGCTGTATCTTTGATGCAAATATCTGTAGAAATATCAGGAAACCCTGGTGCAGGTTTGGGAATCCAGACAGAGTTAAAGCAACAAAATTTTTTCAGTTTGTATTTTTCATTTGTTCACTTTCCCCTACTCTAACTAGATCCCTAGGCTTGAAACCACTGTATGGGCTAAGGCCAGGCTGATCTCACGGCTGCAGCTGTGTGTATGTGCATATATGTGTGTGCATTCCTTCTCTTATAAATGTGCAGCAAAAGTGTGAAAAAGAGTAGCTGGCACATCTGAGAAAGAAAATTGCAGAGGAAGCATGGCATATTTTTTTAGAGCTTGGATACTGTGAAATAAATCATGAGAGCTCCCATCCTCCTAGGAAAGACTCAAAGGTCAAGTAAAACAGAATCTGACTTTCCAATCCTCTATGACCCCAAGGCCAGTGACATACTGGGTTTTCAGGAGGCATGGGATGGGGAGTTTCTCTTCTAATTGATTAATTCTGTCCATTCCTCAGACAAGTTTTATTGTTAATGATCATGAAAAGGCAGAAAAATTGATGAGGACTGCATTTCTGAAGAAGAGATGGCAATCAAATGCCTCCTTTCCACAGTGTCTGTACAAGACTTTGCAAAGTCCATTTGACATGGCCATCAGGAAGGAAGAATGTGCTCTGGAGATGTTAACTGAAAACACAACAAAAGACCCAGTTTGAACTCTCTTTATAGAAGATTCTTCTCTTGAGTGCAGCTGCACTTCTAACATTGATTGGCTGAGTCAGGAGAGCACATAAATTAAAATGGGAGCTCAGCTCTTCAGCTAATAACATGATCACATCCCACATAGAAGAGGACTACCTCCATGCAGGTGCAGCACAATCTTCCAGTGCCTCCCTGCAGTTCACCCTTGTAGTCAGGAAGAAGAGACAAACTTTTGCAACACTCACCAGGGAAAATTCACCAAACAGGTCAATTTAAAGCAGTGCTAGAAACCTGTGGGATGCTTGCTCCATCAGTGAGATTATAGAACTAAAAGTTTCACTTCACTTTATAACATGATAAAGCTGGGCTGACTCAAGCAACTTGAGCATAGCCATCCTCAGACAATTTTGCAGGAAAGACAGCATCCAGCTCCTGAGAAAAGCCCTTCTCCGCTTCTCTCAGGCCTTTATCACAGTGGAGTTGGTTACTGGCAAACCAGAGGAAGGTGGAGGGAGCAGGGAGGGTCAGAGTCCTTTCCCACTCCTCTGTCCTGGAGCTGGTGTTTCAGTCAAGCATAGTTTGGTGCTACATGCCCAAGCCCAGGAGACAGTCTTCAGGAAGGTACATGGCATGGGTACAGAGCAGCAGCCATGGTGTAGCTCCTGCTTTATCACAATGAGTCACTTTGGGCCACCCTCTCCAATGCACACCAGACCGGTATTCACCAAACCATTGCCATTCCCTGAGCTTCAGGTAATCTAGAGGACTTTGTGATCTTGCTAGGTTGCACTACTGGAAGATGCTACATCTAAGAGACCAACAACATAAGATCAGTCTTCCCAATTAGTTGAGGACAGCAGATGACTATATACAAAATAATAATAATATAGTTAATAGCCTCTTAGCATTCCCTTCCTCTGAGTATGTGATTCAATGTTGTTGTAGAGAAAATAGCACTTACAAACCTGATTTAGTTCTTTCAGGAGATCACAAATTTGCCTGATAAAGGTAACTACGCAGATATGCTATACTTAGATATTTTTTTCAAGGGGATTGAGCTAAAACCATGACATACTGCTTAAAAAATAGCACAAAATAGTATGAACCAAAGGATATGTGAGACAGATTGAAAGCTGGATAACTGACAGGTCTCAAAATGTTATTGTCAGGGAGGACTCATCACCAAACAACAAATTCCAAGCAGGTTTGGGACTCAGCCCTTCTATATCCTATGCTATTTATCAGCCATCTGGAAGATAATGTAAAATATCCATTGATAAAGGGCACGGATGACCCAGTTTCAGTGGTTAAGTTGGTTGATGAGGCAGCCATACCAGGGGACAGTAATTGCTGGGTAAGCAGGGCTCACTTGAGATGTGTTCCTCAGCTGATGTTCCATGATACCTGAAAGGAAGAGGAGAAGGAGTGGGAATCATCCCTTACAAGCAGGACTGGCCTCATGTGGCAGAGCTCCTACATGAGGGCTGAAGATCATTGCAGGCACGTGGTTCAGTGCAAACAGCCCTCCTGGTGTGCTGACAAACGGGGCCAAGAGCTGCCTGGGAATGAGCACACAGGGAGCGTAGTAAGCAGGATCAGGGAGGTTAATTTGCCTCCATATAAAGCACTGAGACTGAAGTGGATAAGATAACACATCCCGGCCTGGGGCTCACATTTTAATATTCAAAAGGTGGTTAAAGTGAGGGCAGGAAAGAGCCACAGAAATGAATTAAGGAGTAGAGAAGATGCCTTAGAGCAAGATACTGAAATTGTTCGATCTGTTTCATGCACCCAAAGGGGGAAGGAGAAGAAAATTGAAGGGTGAGTTAAGTTCAGCATATAAGTAATTTAATTGGAGAGAAAATAGTGAGCGGGACAGTGTTTTTTAAGTGTAGTAGAGAATAGCATAAACATGAACCACCACTGGCTAGGAGCTGAAACCAGACAAATTCAAATTAGCTGCAAGGCGCACGTGTTTAACAAGGAGGTGATTAACCACTGGAACAAACGACCAAAGGGAGGGGCAACCTCTCCTTCTCTTGATATCTTCAGATCGTGACTAGACACCTTTCTTGAAGAAATGCTTTAGGCAAGTGCAAGTCGCAGAGCACTGGTAAGGGGCAGTGAGATAAAAGAAATTGCTCTGCACTCTACAGGTCAGATTACCCAAATCTAATGATTCCCACTCACCTAACTCCTCTCGGTCTCTGGTGCCAATCCACTCTGCATGTACAAACGCCTTGTTCATCTGCACAGTGTCACCCTAGTTAGCATCCCTGTTGTTTAGTGAGCTTATATAGGAAGCCCATAGCAGATTTTGGTGTAGAGTAACTCCCAATTCCCACCTGAATGTGACTTCAGACACTATCTTCCTTGCAAGAACCACAAGATCGTATCTAGGTCATGCAAACTTTCCCCCAGAAACAGCCTCTGGGAATGACAACAGTGTGGCAGATACAGCATCAGATCATGCATTAGTATATGTGCTTCTAAAGGTTATGCCTCCAAGGCATTGGCTTGGGCTGGGAAAGGAAGGTTCGCTCCTCTCCCAACACAGACAAGCAGCAGATAAGCTGACCCTAAGGTCTGTGATCTGTCCCTCATCCTATATCATTTAGGTAGTTCATCTCGTACAGCATTATGCAAGCTTTGTGATCTGTCTGTCATCCTGCATCATGTAGGTGGCTCATCCTGTACAGCACTATACGAGGTGGTCAAGAACAAAAAGGGAAGAAAACATGCTGTATTTTCATGTCCACAGCATGGCTGGGGGGGTAACTGGGGAGAAGGGGCTTTACGTTAAAGTTCCCCTTGAGTTACTCACACGTGCATACAGTCTGCATTACTGCTGAATCACTTATATGTGTGAAAATATAGCACTGCCACGGTCTATAATGGGTCAAGGACTCACCAACACATGCAAAGAAGGGGGAAGTTGTTCATGTAGCCATGAAGAATGTTTTGCCTCCTGTATCCTGTTCAGTTAAATAGAGCCCAGAGTGGGTACCAAAGTTAAAAATATCTATATAGTTTATATTAAACACCTATATATTTTTATATATAAATTCAGCCTATCTCTTCCCTTCAAATGCCCCTCAGCAAACAGCCCAAGCTCTGACAGTCTCTGCCTTCCAACTCTGCTACCCCAAAGAGAAAACCCTACAAGCCCTGTGGGCGAGCATCCTTGAGTTTTGGATTCTGTTCCCTCCAACCCAGATGTGTTGGTTGGGCCAGTGACCATAGGGCTTTCTTGAACCCCTCACTGGCTGGTGAGCAGTGCATGGATCAGCACATGCTCATGTCTGTGCGTTGTCTCTGTCCCTGAGGAGCCTACAGTTTAGTCTGCATTCATGATGAGTAAGCAGTAAGTCCCCAGCCAGCTCTGCTGGGTCCACAGGCACTGTGCTAGTCATGGGACCCACTTCAGGAGAGAGAATGGGATATTCAAACTCCTCTGTGTCCTAAAAAAGAGAAGTCCTTTGGTGCTTTCCACCCATGAAACCCAAAATGTGTATGGGACACCTGCTACAGTCATAGCCCACTCAGTTTAGGGCACCTGGTTTAGCTGGAGGTCAATAAGACCAATATTTCCTAGCCACTCAGGCTCTTCCAAAGATCCTAGTTGGTGTGATTGCACCACACAAGCTGCATGTGCAAATGATACTTCCTCGCTAGGAACTTTGCTGAAGGGTCATCACTACGCAATGCCAGTGCTTATGAAGCATATTGCCATGAGATAGATCCCATTTGGTTGGGTTAGACTCAGGCAATTTGGGGGCTGACAAATCAGAAGCCTCCGGTTCCACCTGGAAGTGGATGAGGAAGACATCAAGTGGATGACCTAGGATGGAGATGAAGAAACAGAACGGCTGCTGGTGATTCTGGTGAGTTTGAGTTTCCACAAGACTTTCTGTCCACTGCCCAGACACCCCGTGCCCAGGATCAGGGCACCCAGCATGGCAGAATATTCTGTTCTGCAGGGGAATTTTCCTCTGATGTGATCATGCAGGATCTGGGCCCTTCATCCCACCTGTGCTTGTGCCAAGGGCCAGAACACAGCACAGCACTAATCCAAGGCTGGTTTCTGGGACAGATTGTTCAGCCAGCCCCTAGTGCTTAATGCATGATCTCACCCAATGGCCTAGTTTCTCCAGTGATAGTGCTTTTCAGGAGCTTTGCAAAGCCTTTCAAAGCATCTAAGGGGTATCAAGATGTGAATCCATCCCACTGTGGCAAACCCAACGTCCACAAAAACATCTTAGGCATGAGTAAGTGGCAGTAGCTAATGTGACCTGCCTGGCAGCTCTGACAGAATAACACCAACAGTTCAGCACTTGAGCTCATTAGTCAAAATCTGACTTGCTAAGGTTGGGCAAACATCATCCTCGTTTGACACAACCACTGTTGTGGGGAGGCACACGGCAAAAGAGCCACAGCCCGTGGGCTGGGGATGGGAGGGGAGAGAAGCTGAAGACGTTGCCTGGAATCTCACACGCTGCTGCCCGATGGAGGGAGGACGGGCATGTGGCATTTTCCGCTGGCATGCAAACAGCTGAGCCTGTCTGATATCTGGCACACAAGTGTTTGGCCTGATATTTACCAGCTCATAAACAGATAAAGATGCAGAGGGGGTTGCTCACAGCTTTCCCACAAAAGGGAAGAAGGAGAAAGAGAGAGACACGGCCAAAAAAAAAAAAAGAAACCCAACCCAAAAAAAGAGAACAGGAGCGGGAGTGAGAGTTGTCGGTGCCCGCAAGCACTCGCTGGAATAATAGCAATAATCACTGTCATCCGTAAGAGGCTCTTGCGCCAGGTTCTGCCTCTCCCCCTCCCTCTCTCCCCTCGCCTTGCCGTCTGAGTCACTGGATCTGAGTCACACTCCTGTTCTATTCCTGTACCCTTCCCTTCAGCTGGGGATGTAGATTTGTTTTGGCTGGAACGATCTGGGCACAGGAGGGACCATCTGCTGCTAGTTCTTGCTTGCTTTGCTCTTGTTTCTTTCCCAGAGAAGGGAAGTGAGTGCTGCCATTGCAATAATTCACAGAGAGCGTGTTGGGAACATACACCCCTCACCGTACAGCCAGGGACTGCCATTTGTCATCTGAAGGCTTGTTATCCATGGCTGACCCTGAATGGTTGTATTCACGTGCTCAAGTAGACAGCTCCGACAAAATCACTTCCCCGTGTATCAGCTCTTCCCAAGGAGAGTGTTTTTCCTTTGGTCAAACCCCAAGCAGTTTTTAGGGGCAGCAGGAGCTCAGTGGTGGGATCCAGGGTGGTTAGCACAAGGCTCTGCATCGCTGTGATGAAGGAGAGGTGCACAAAACAACCTGACAGCGTGCAGAGACTTGCTGTTAGTGCAAGTGGAGAATGTTATGACGGAAGAAGTGCTCCCTTCTGGTTTTCCCGTCAGTAGCAGCAGCCACAGTCAGTGTGTGAGCCTTGTCTTTTGCTGCAACGCTACTAATTGGCAGTGGTGAGGAAATGCAAATGACTTAATGTCTAATCCACCACAACCAGTGTCTTGGCTGATTCCTGCATCCACATCCTGAATAGGAACGTCGGCAGAGCAACAGTGCTTGGGAGAAGAANGTCCAAGACTGCAGGCTTGCCAGGGTTTTCACAAATGACCAGACATTTTTGAGCCTCTGTCTTTGGGGCGTCTCTCTGGATGGATTTTTGGAGGCTGTAGCTATCGGGGACCTGTTGCTCAGTACTCTCCAGAGGAGGGGCTGCTCCCGCGAGCTCTGCCCAAGCATTCCAGAGATGGAGGCCCCACAGCAAAGTTTCCTTTGTGCAGCTCAACCAACTGTTTGCCAGACCTGTTTAGGGGAGAGAAAACAGGAGTGGTTGCTTCGTGCCTGAAAGAGAACATAGCTGTCCATTCAACAAGAAATCCTGAATCCTGGTCCCTCTGGAAAACCAAACCAACTTTGTGCTTTTCTTTTACAGTCTTGTAACTTAACCTAAGCTCACAAAGCCCTGAACTACTCTGTAGGTGAGTGGTTCTGAAGACACATTCATCTCCAGTGATACCTTTCTCAGTCTCATTCTTCACTGTTCCTCCTGAGCAATTTAGACTGGATTTCCCAGAATCCCAGAGTTTTAAAATGCTCTAAGTGACCCATCCTAGGGTGGAGAGTACTCAAACGCCTGCAGATCAGGGAGCCCTCAGCACAGACTGACTGATGATAGCCACCATGCTAATGTCATCCCCCTGTGGATCAGGGTTGTCAGGCAAATTGATTCTCGCAAGAGTGACCTTAGCTCTAATTTCAGCACAGTGGCAGCTCTTTTTGACGTAAGGATGCTCCAAAAGCAGTCTGGTGACGGGGCATTGCTCAAAGGGGCTGGATGTCAGCACATACAAAACAACTACCTCCACCGATGCATGGGTCACATCAGCGTCTAAAGCATTTGTAACATTAATGTCTTTAATGCAGAGGGAAATCAAATTAGCAGAAGGAGCTGACTAAAAAGGTCTGGGCCAAATTCTCTGCGGGTGGAGAATGGCTGCATCATTCTTAATGGAGTACAACAACGTGATTTACTCTCCCCAGAAGTGATGGCTAGACACTCGCATCACACTTCCACCCAAGCTAACTCTAATTTTCTCTGGGTCTGACTCATCTGCCCAGCCAAGAGACAAGATGCTTCATCTCCAAGTGGCTGAGACAGGCACCCATTTGTTAAGGTTTGCCTTGCAGGTGTGCCCCAGCCAGGACCCCTGGCTCTGAAGGCTGCCAGCAGAAGCCACCAAAGGATGGTCCCTGCCTCAAAGACTTTGCAGTGCATGCAAATTCCACCGCAGGTGCTTCCTGACTTCTCTAGGGGCTGGACACAAGTTACAGCAAAGAAGGCTGCAGTCTGGCAGGAGAAGTTCATAGGAGAGTGGTTAATCAGCCAGCCCTTTCTAGAATGCTGGATTATTAGTATCGGTGATTTTATTCAGTCCCAGATTATACAAAACCATCCTGTCCCACTTCACCACTGCCTGCTGCTTCTATCCCCGCTTCCAGCACACTCCTGTCCCAGCAAAGAAATGCTGACCCCACAGAGCCTCTGGGACTGACTGTGCCAAGTTGACCCTCAGGCTCAGCCCGTCTCTCCCACTTGGGATTTAACCCAGATGAAACTTGTGTTTTTCACAGCCTTTTCTGAGGGAATTCAGTAAAAGGGATGATGCAGAACATAGCTCCTGTTCCCTTGCTTTGGCCATATCCATTTGAGACGGCCACCTCAGCTGTGCTCACTCACAGGGAGATGGCAGGGGAGTTTTGATGTATGCCATTTTAAAAAAGCACAGTAATTGCTGTTCTGGTTGTGTTCCTCCTTTTTGTGCAGGAGATGTTTCCTGTGTGCTCTCCACTATGGGTTATTTAGCAGCAAGGACACCCAATTGCTCCCAAAGATACAAGAGAAACTAAAGACCAGTCTGGGATCTTTGGTGACTTTGTTTTCCTCTTAATGCTTCTTTCTTCCTTTTTGTGTGCTCTCTCTTCTGTCCACCTGATGTTAGCCTTTCCACATCTCGGAAACTTGAGGCTGATTACAATCAGCCTGAGGCAAAGTGTGAGCAGAGACAGCTGATCTGTGCCGGTCCGCGTTTCTGATCCCAAGCACTCTAAGGGTGACATCTTCTGCATTTGTCCTTTTCCCAGGCATGCTTTGGAACACCCTGGCATTGCAGTCCATGCTGGTCACTGAGATTTACAGCTCAGCAAATTTAACCTTAGATTCTTTGAATGATGTCCACGCATCTTGCTAAAACTGGTGCATTCAGTGAAGGCTTGACATACCATCTTATGCAGCTGTATTAAAAAAAAACAACCAACAACCACCCGTGCCACTTCAACCATAATAACCCAGGCATACATTATAACTCTAACCACATGTCATAGCCCAGTGCTGTCCCTTAACCGTAAACCCTCCCATCTGCAGATTTGCCGCGTCTACAGAGTTTGGGTTGTTTCTTACTAAGATAGATGGAACAGCACATGTAAGATAGGAGGCTAACACAGGGGTTGCAGGCCCAGAGAGGTGCAGGCACACAGCAACAGCCGGTCCGCCATGCGTTTGCTTCAGAATTTGCCAGAGACGACACGTGTCGACTCAAAAATCATTATTGTTACTGCTGGCCCTAACCATTCAAGTGTAAAGTACACAGCCTGCCTTGCCCTTTGCTGAGCTCTGAAAGCATCACTGGAGAGAGCTCCTCATGGCAAAGGGCAGTGCGTTGCTTTGCCTGCCTATAGACAGTCCTGCCAGTTTTGTCCCCCAACTCAGGGGAGTAAGAGGATCCTATGAGAAAATGTTTAATTCTCTGATGCTGTACCCTCCAAAACCTGTCTCCGCCTCACCAAGGCTGGATTCACCAGAATCCAGAGCCATGAGACTTTTGCAAAATGCTTGTGAATCATCCAGTTTGGACAAACATTTATTACATCGAAAGTGATAATATGCAGGATCAGCTCAATCCCTAAGAACAAACATGGAGATCTGTGCCCCACACAAAATGTGTACAACAAGGGCTAAGGTTTTTCCCCCAGAATGGCACACCATACTGCTCCTGGACACCTATATTCATGTATCCTATGAATCTTGGCAAAACCTGGTGAGCAAAATGACTTTGAGACTCTGCAAAGCCCAACAAGAGGCTCAGACCTGAAGAGATGGGAGGCAGCCCAAAGGCGGCTCTGGCTTCTGCCATGCCCAGGCTCCTCTCCCATTCATCCTGATGCTTTGCCATCTGATGCACATTAAAAGGAGAAATTTGACAGCACAAGATGGACTTGCACAGGATGCTCATGGTTTCATACTGCAGCACTTGTAATTTCTTCCCTCAAAAGAACAGCCCACAAAGTGACTGGAATTTATTAAAGCAAGGTTAAACAAAAATAAGTTTTTAGAACAGCCTGGATGAAGATGAACACACTTGGAAATCTTGCACAGTCCGAGTTGTATCCCCAGTCTCAAAACAGCAAGACTTAGGAGCAAGTCCTCCAGTGAGACACAGTGATAACAACCTGATGCAATTCACCTCTAAGGCAGGACTGATGCTTGGGGATTGGTGAAATCAGACCCTTTGTTACTGAGCGATGACATCTGTGAAGTTTGAATGTTTGTAGAGAGATGTTTTCACCAAATATGATACACAGTGATTAAAATAATGAGCTGGAACAAGAAGAAGTTATAATTGCTCCTTTTCCTCCCCTCCCCCGAGTCAGTCTGAGCGCTTCGTTAACTACCTTGATGAACCAATCAAGAGTTGGCTAAATCAGAGAAAGAGCAAACAAACCCTGGGAGACATCCCTACAAGAAAAGGCATAATCTGGACACTAAGCTTTGAAGGCAAGCTGTATAATGAGAGCTGACTATATCTCAAAATCCATGTTAGCTTGAATGAACTTATGTAATAAACATTTATCACAGAACATATGTCACTGAGCACCTGCCAGACTTCAGGAGTGGAGCCAACACAGCTTGAATCGTATATGTATTAAAAAAAAAAAAAATAAAAAGAAAGGAACTTGGCGGCAGGAGGCTGGCAGACGCTTTTACTAGAAAAATCAGAAGTGATTTTGAGAGGAATAGAAATTTCCTGAAACCTCTCTCACTCCATGTGGGAATATTGTACTTGGAAAAAGTGAGAGGCTGATCAGCTTACATGGGGTGGAGGGAACGGGATGAGGTCCCCTGCTCAACCTCTCCAGGGCATGTCCTTGCATCTCCACCACCCTTGGGCTCCCCGCACATGCTGCTGCCTGTGGGTCGGATGGGTTATGTGGAGCCACACCATGTGGAGTGAGGTGTTGGTGTCTCATGCCTGGCTCAGCCCAAGCAAAGAGACAGCACCGGACAGCACAGGGTGGCTGCAGGGAAAACAGCGAGCATAAGGCTGAACAGGGCTGGAAGGTGAATTTGTGGTTGTGCAGAGGGCATGGACAGGAGAGAAATAAAGCTGCCGACATAGGGACAGGGAGTAGGGGGATGCTAGTACCAAAATCAAGCTGAATGAGGTGGTAGAGGGACAAACAGAAGCTGGGAGTGCAAAGGAGGTTCAGAACAGCAGCATTCAACAGAAATCAGGACACCAGAAACCAAATTGGCTTTAGGACAGGCAGATACAGGACCGGGCGGTGCATGGGCTTGGCCAGGGCAGAGCACTCCCAGGGAAGTGGAGGCAAAGCAGTGAGGGGCCTGGGATGGGAGATGTTTCTATCTGACATGTTAATGAGGACCAGGGTAAGCAGGGAAAGGCTATGCCAGGCGTGAATCACTAAACTTTGGACATAGGCTGGGCGTGAGACTCTAGAGAGAGCTGTGAATCAAAGGTGACAGAGGCAGGTGAGAGGAGAGGAAGGGGATTTGCTTTCCCACTGATGGTCGTGTCTGCACCATGCTGTGCTTCATCCAGAGCTACCCTGTGCATGCTCTCTCAGGTACCTGCAGCAGGGTACCGTGACAGCACAGTCCCTGCTGGAGGTGACAGACCTTGTTTCCCTGCAGCACTATTAACTCAGGCCATGCAGGAGATGAGTGGGACTGTCCTGCTCCCAGGTTGTGCGTCAGCAGCACTGGAGCAAGCCCGGCTACCTTTGAAGGGCAGTGCCTGTGCACTGAAGCCAGACCTTGAATTTCCTGTCTGTTTTATCACACTTGCAAACTGACGGCCAAACCCAGTCCCAGGGAGTGGGCTCTTCGGGAAACAGCAAGATTTGCCTTTGTAGTAGATATTCTCGTGTTCTTACTTTTTTTTTTTTTTTTAAACTTGCTATGGGCTCTTCCTGGTGTATGGTTTTCAAGCCTGATGAACTCTGCAGAGCTAACACAGGTTGAGAAAGAGGAGTGAAGGTAATAAGCACAGATAGTAGGGGAGAAATCTGCCCTGGGAGATGATGAGAAGAGAGGTCCCCAGAAAGGTGATGCTCTTTTTAAAGGCCAGGCTAGGGTTGGAGAGGTGGAAAGAGAGAGATTTGCTGGTCAGACTGTCCAAACCACATCTGAGTGAATCGAAACCCCCCTTCTCTCCTGCTATATGACTTCAGCACTTATATGACTGCCACTATCATTGCATCTGAGCGTCATGGGATGCTTCTGTGCTTTTATCATTGCTTTTCCCTGCTGCAGGCATCCCTGCTTTTTCCTGCAGCTATAAATGAGAAACTGAGCCTTGGGAAAGATAAACAGCTGATCCCAAATTGACCGTTTGGACTGTTGACCCTAAGTGGAGGGACTGGGGACTTGGCACCTGATTATTGACTAACCAGCTGCCCTGCAGGGGGCTAAAGCCAAGGGCTAGCCGCCAGCCGAGCATGTGCCCAGAGGAATTTTGCCCAACCCTGTTCATTTTGGTGGTCCTACACTTGAACCAGCTGGAGACCCAGCCCACTAAGTGCAAACAGGAAGACTGGAAGGCAGTAAGAGAAAGGAAAGAGAAGAAATACGGGGTACTGAGTGAGCAAGAGCGTGGGGAAGAGTGTGGGAGGGCAGCATTAGTGCTGTCTTTCTGCGGGGAGCTGCTGGCTATTCAGAGGAGCCTGAGGCTGAACAGGCTGACTCAGATGCTCAAGGCATGCATGCCATTCGTCTCCCCAAAGGGCTGATCCCAGCTGCTCCACAGGAAGGCAGGAGCCTATCTGGAGAGAAAACCCTCACTAACCACCTGATGGTACAATATTGATGATAAATGATTCATTGTTATCGCAACTCTCTCTGCTGCACTGAATCTGCAGGCTTTCATTAATATGCATCCAAGCTGGCTCTGCCACAGGTGTGCAGCGTTCACCTGGGCCACAGCCCACTTGCTGACCTTCAGCTGGCCGTGGGTTTGTGTCCCAGCATCACATCTCTTGGGTTTTTTCACTTGTTTTTTTTTTGCCCCGTCTTTGTAGAAGGTCCTGTCCATGTGTCAGATTTGGAATTGCTTCAATAAGACTCAACTGAAGCAGAATTCTGCTCACTGTGATGGTTCTTGGTTGTGCTTTTCTTCCCCAAGTGTTGAAGGTAGGCTAAGTTTACAATGGATTTGGCATTAGTACCTGCTTAGATTCAGGGTCTTCTGCATTTAAAAATTAGTTTTTAAAGAAATAATTCTTGTTGAAGATTTTTGTGGGGGGAAACTGTGCTTTGAACAAAATAAAAAAAGATGGTGCAGAGAGGAAGGTTTGTCTGAAAAAGGTTCAAGAGGCATCCTTCTCCTTCTCTCTCCTTCTCAGCTGCCAAACTCCATTGTTCCCCCCCATCTCTCCCCCATTTTTGGATGAAGAATGTCTGTTTTGAGTAGCCAAAGCTAAACATGTTAAGCTTCCCAGGTGGGAGCTGGGTTTCCTCAGTGGGGAGCTGATGTTGTCACCCAATAGCCCCTTCCAGCAGCACCCAGCTTGTTTTACCATTTCTGGAATTGAGTGATTAAAGGGCAAACCCTTCCCTTCTGTGGTGCTGCGCAGTTTGGAGGATGTTTTACTCATCTGCCTAACCATAACCTACATCGTGATAATTAATGAGTCAACACTTCTTTCTCCGTGTGACAGCGACTGGCTGGCGGTGGCTGGAAACAGGTAAGGTGACCAGAAAGGCAGGAGGGTGCCAGCACCCACGCAGACACCCCTGGTTCCCAAGGCTGACTCTGCACTCCCATCGCCCTGAGGAGTCTCCGCTGGGGGCGGCCAGATCTCGCAGCGTGGGGAGGACATGCAGCTCATCCACCCACTATGACAAAAACACCCGTCCCAACAGCCCAGTGGGGAAAAAAAGAGGCATGAAAGTGAGAGGAAGTGGAAAAGACCAAGGCGAGAGTGCAGGGTGACAAGCTCACCACCGGAAAACAACAAAAATAAATGCACTCAGAAATAGCATAACTGACATGCAAAGGAGACAAAAACAGGACCTCAATATATCCCTTGGGTGGTGGTGGGGGGGCAGGATGGGGTGTCTATGGTGGACACTATGGTGCAACCAGGGAATGCGCTCTGGTGACAAGCTTCTGACCTGCAAGTCTCTGGAGGCTTTGGTCTCTTGGGAGATGAGGAGCACATGAGACGCTGACAGTATCTCTTGGCCGAGTATGGAATAGGGATTTTGCTGGAGGCAAGAGCCTCTGGTTTGGCCAAGTCCTGTTTGCCCAACCGTTCTTCTGGTGCAAAGAAAAGCACTTGGGTCCTGTTCCGCTTGCATGTTGAGTTTAAATCAGCAAAGGGACTGGGCAAAAGGGAAAGGAGAATCCAGTTCTCTAGGGTCCTGGAAAGGACAACTGCTCTCAATTTAAGTTCTTAAGCGTGCTAAGTCTTAAGCTACTGACGCATTTAAGCATGCTCTAACCTTTAAAAAAAGATAAGGCTCCTGAAGTCAGCATTGTTTAGCAGTAGGTTGCTCCTGTGCTTAGAGCTGAGCACACACTTAAAGACTTGTATTATGTTCTAGGCATGTGTTTCAGGCTGACCATGGCACCAGGGAGCAGGACTAGGTCCTGCAGGTCCATCTCAGCTCTGCTGCTGCCCAGCGGTGTGACTCTTAGCATGCAACCAGCTATGCTGCCTATCTCCAAGGAGGTTTGGTGTCCTGAAGCACCAAGAACAACCTGGATATCATAAATGGGGCACTGCCCCACTGCAGGTCCAGAATAATGTGTCTTTCGCTACTGGCATGATATAAAAAAAAGGCAGAGTAATCATACCAAGCATGATTAGGTCTCCAGAAGAGTCCTTTGGGTTATCTGCCCAAACTTGCAAGACCTGGTTGCAGGATTGCTGTTGTTCTGGCAGCTTTCCAGCGCCTTGTGAATCAGGGAACACTGTGACTGCCACTCAAGGACAGCAAACTGTTTAAATCATAATACCATATTCCCATCTGGTGCACTGAAATGCATGAATGCACGTGGTCCTGTTATCCTTCGTTCCCTCTACAATAGAGCATGTGATAGAGTTTTCTCCAAGGAGCAGTGGGGTGAGCAAACACAGACAGGGAATGTCCTTGTGCATCTTGAAAGTGTAAAAGGTATGGCTAAGTAATAAAGGATTAATTATTATAGCTGCTTAATGAGGCTAGGGATTTTCAATATTATTATTTCTGTGTGTTATCTTAGCCAAGGCCATGGCAACAGGGAGACAAGAGGACCACCTGCCTGAGCCATGCCAAACAGAGGTTTAGATGTTGTTTACAAAAGGCACAGCGACAAAAAGCTGTAGATTGTGGGTCCTGGCTGGACTGGGCTCCACCTTGGCTGGCAGCAGGGATCTCCATCCTCTGGATCCAGAAGCTGTGGAACAAAGCTGGGGTGGGAGATTTCTAATTCTAATGCAAAGCAGGCTGATGTCCTTCAAACAACTAGCCAAAAATGGCCAGTCTACAGCTCTGGTCCTGCAAAGACATTGTTTGCATCAGAATGTTGATACACCACTCTTTGTATGTTTAAATTTTAGTGTCCTGGGCAGCAAAATGAACCCAGAAAGAGATGGACACTGCCTACTCTTGCTCCTTGAATATCAATTCATGCTGCAGTAAAGTAGAACTGGCATGCTTCTGAGTGTGAAAGGGCAACAATATTTTTGGTATTAATGGCTTCACAAAGCAAGAGAGAATTTTGGCCGTGCATTGAAGGAAGTTTAATAAAGGTTTAATTAAGTGCCTCCATCTAGATTTAGATGTTCTCACTTCTGGTGTTGAAGCTTGAAGCTGTTAGTCATTAATACTCATCTCAAGTAACCTCCACCACCCTCAGCCCCTCACCTGACGCACACACTTGAGAAAGATTGCTGATATCCTCTCTGAAAACTAATGAAATCACAGTGTGATATTTTGATTTCAAGGGCATCAAAGTAATGCAAAATAATGATGGGATCAGGAGGCTCTGATACCTCCACCGCAACGCAGCTCTTCTTGTCTCTGGATCTGAGCACTTTGTGAAGGCAATCCGAATCATCCCTCCTCTGTTCAAGTCAGGGAAACTGAGGCACATATTTGGAAGAAATGCAACCCACAGGTCTGGGATAACGTTCAGGCTCAAAGCCAGCTGTCCCAGCCCCAGGGTAATGTAACAGCCATTGATCATGCTTGTCCCTGGAAGAGAGAGATGGGATCTGCTATGGACAGGAGACCTCTATGTGTGTCTGTGTTTGTGCGTTTGTTTGTCTATGGCTACTGGGTTTTATGGAGAGAAGGATACCAGACACAATAACAAACAAAGAGGAAATCAATTCTATGGCCAGCCAGGGAAGCGGGTCCTACTTTAGCTGGTTGGAGTTTAAAGGGCATCAGTGGGCACAGGAAAATGCTTTGTAAGGGTTGGAATGGCAACCAGATTTTTCCCTGAGATTATTTCACAATATTTGTAGTTCTTGTTTGCTGCGCAGGAGATTAGACAGAAAGGCCTGATCACTTCTTTGTCCTTTTGAGCAGAGGAGAGGGCTCCAGACCTGCAGATAGGAGAGCCTGTGGTCAGGGTTGCGGCAGTGATTCACGAAGTACTGATCAGAACAGAAAAGAGAATAGAAATTATTCTGAATATTTTAAAAGAGATTTGTGAAAAGTGGAGGGATCATTAGCAAATCTTCTCCATGTGGGGTTGGCAGTTTATTGCTAAAGAACAGAAGGCACAGGTCTCTTAAGGTTATTAATAAAAGCGGCGAACATTTCCTCTGCTTACTATATAAGTATGTCCAATTTTTGTTACGGGAGCATTGCTGTGCCCTGATGAGGGTTATTACAGGGATCACCTATACATGCAGAGATCTCACTGAGTCTGGGAAAGGTTTGCTTGCTCCCCAGAGATGCTCTGGAATGGGTAATGGAAACCTGAAGCTCAACTAATCAAAAAAATCACTTTTCCCCTTCTTCCCCTTTCCTTTCAAGGCTGGCTGAGAAGAAGTGCTGGAGTATGCCCAGCAGCCCAGCAGCCCTCGCCCAAAGGCAATTGCTGCAGCCGCTGCTGGGGTTGGGATGCACTGCTCACCCCAGGAAGAAGCAGAGCTTGAGAGAAGTGCACAGCATGAAGTGCCGCACTGCGGTCTCAGTAGCCAGTTGCCCGTGGGCTAGAAGCCTCTCTGGGTATCACAGCAATTCTCTCAAGATGACTGTGCTGGTAAGAAGTGTGATATCAAGAGCTGTGAGGCTTTGGCCTTGGAAAGTTGTGGGAACTAAGGCTCTGGGCTTGCTTCAGAGACCTCCTCTCCTCTTGCCTTGACTGAATCAATGTGAACGGAGCCAGCCTCTCAGCTAGTTTGCAGGCAGGGAAAATGAGGCACGAAGAAAAGTGACTCACTCCGTAGCTATTTACCCATCAGAAACGGGTCTAAGAGACAGAAGCCAGGAGAAAAGTCCTTGCAATAAAAGTTTTCCTCCAAAAACGTAACAAGTTTTCTTCAGGTACCCAAACCAGGCGTAATCCCAGTAGCTTGCACAAGTTGTCCTGAGCCCACAACCCCACCCTGAGCCTCTCCCAGCCAACGTGGCTGTGCAACCACCCTGCATAAAGGAAGAGGAGTGTGGGATGGTCCAGAAACTGCTCAAAGCCCACAGAACAGGGGGAGACATGCCCAACTCTGACCATGGGCACCTAAAACATTGCTCACTCTCGGCAGCCCTGCTACAAGCAAACAAGCTGTGACTTCATGGGAGTGGCTCTGCAGCAGAGCAGGAACCTGCTTTCCTCATGTCCCCGTGGTCCTTGCACCCTGTCATGGGTTTCAAGGTCACTTGACATCCACCACTGAGGCCAGAGGTGTTTTGGTATCCTGGGTCTTATCTGCAAGACTTTGTTTCTTCTTGGTTTTAGTGCCAGCCCAAATCTCCACTGGTGCCAAAACTGACAGCAGGGTGAATGCTCCACTGCTGCTGATTGTCTGAGGAGCCCAAGCCTCAGGCCTTTTCCCTATCAGTTCTGCTGCTAGATCAATATCTGCACTTGAATAAGAGCAGGGTGTTCAGAGATACATCAAATACAAACGGGACCCTTGCCAGTAGAAGAATCCATCACAGCCCTCCAAGGCTGTGCCAGTGTTTAATTAAGTCTCCTGATAGAAAAACACCTTACACCTAATCTGCATTTGTCTGGCTTCAGATTGTGTCTGCTGGATCTTGTTTTACCTCCCATAACCAGGCAGGCCCAGCATTACTTGATTCCCATATCCCATCACCTCACAGCAAGACTTCTCTGGTCCTGTGTTACCCTGGACATCCCCCGCCCAGAAATGTTGCCTGGGTGGAAGGTGACACCTTCAAAGTCTCATTTGACATTTTGGATGCCAGGTAGTCCTTTTAAAGCTGTGTGGGCATGGGTAAGGGGGCTCACACATGTTTCCCCAGGTTTAGATTGATTGTGCATTCCCTTTCGATGTTTTGCATCTACCTAGTCCATCTTCAGCACCTCAGACATGCCAGACTCCCCCTCCAGCCTCTGCAGAGATCAGGACAGAGCCAAGGATGCCCTTGGTGTTCCTCACTACCTGGCTTCTTTTCATCTCTTTTTCTTCTCTCCATCCTTCTGAACCACCTTCTCCTTGAGGGATGGGAAGTGGTACCCATCCGGGGACTGCAGCTGCTTGGCTCACCCTCACTACCAGGTCCAGCTCCTGCTACCCTTGCATCCCCCTCCTGACACCCTGTTCCTTGGACTGGCAGCTCCTGCCTCCCGTTCTCCCTGTATTGGTCTGGCTTCTCCCCTTGAAAGTCATCTCCCCCTCTGTCTTCCCAGTGAGCTTGTGTCCTTGGGGGACACAGGCTGCTTGGCAGCACGCGTGCCCAAATGGATTGATTCAGTTTGACTTCCTCCTGCAGATTTAGTCAGGTTTCCTAGAAAGCCTTTTTCACTGGAGGCTTCCTGAACAAAGCAGGTGGCGTGTACATGCACGTGTGTGGGGGGGTCTGTGGGGGGAGTGGATGGGTGGGGGCTGAATTACTGGCCCCTGTGCACTGTGCCAGCTCCGTGCATCCCTGCAGCGAAGGCTGGAGGGATCTCGGCATTTGTGGAATGAGCATCTGGGAATGTGCATCTGATCCTCAGACCACGTGAATGGGGGTCTAAAAATAATAACCAACTGCTGTTCCATTCCTCAGCAGCATCTGGGGGAGTTTGTGTAGAGAGGAGCAGCCATCAACCCCTAACACCACCCGGTAGCATCCCTCTGCTTCGCAGCCTGGGTTTGTGCATATAAAAGGGGTCAAAGGCTGCAAGCTAATTTTTTTTTAAAGGTTTTCTCTCAGGGAGGGCTATGCTGTGAGTTTTCTCCTACCTTACCCATCTGCTGCTGACCTGCCCTATTAAAAGATGCCCTGATTTTGTACTTGAAACCTCATTTGCCCTTTGCAGATGACCTGACACGAGTGTCCACTGCAGCAGGGAGAAGGTGACAGCGTTACAAAGGGAAGGCTGTGAAGACTGTCCCTGTGAATTGGGGTGGTAACCACAGTTTAAGAGTGCTCGAGTGCCTTCCCCTGCATCAGAGCTAGGCAGAGTCCAGCTGTAGCTGGTCTGCAAGATTGCTGGGTGGGAAGAGTTGCTGCTTTGTCAATGGATTTTTGTACTTCTTTCAATCCTTGGCTTTGCCAATGTCACTCTCTCTGCAGTGGCACTGACCTACTGTGGGCATCAGAGTCAAAGAAGAAGCACCTGTGGTGACAACTTTGTTTAAACTTACTTGTTCTGTAGGGTTTCTTTTCCTCTCTGCTAATCCAAAAATAGTTTTACCAAGAGTTTTATTTCAGTGAGTAAATACCATTTCCATTGAAGGAAGAACAGCAGCAGCATATGGATCAGGTGCTGCACATCTAGGTGAGAAAAACTCATCTGAGTCTGACCCAGCTCACACCTGGATTCACTTTGGTCCTGTGCAGGGGCTGGGCAGATCTGGAAAAGCAGAGTATGGTTCAATCTCCCTGTGGCTGGTTTCTTTCACTGTAGAATCAAGTTCATGTCACTTCCATACCTCTTGGTGGAAGTCTGGGGAATCCTGCCAGAGGGCTGAAGTGCAGTCTGGTTGTGGCCCTTGCTGGATGATGGCTCAGCCCCACTTGAGTTTTGTCTTTCCTTTTTTCAACCCTCAGCCAGCTCTGCTGGTCTGGAATGACCAAGGGCTGAGTGGTGAGCGTTTTCTCTCATGAGCTACAGCTATGAGAAACAGGCAGGTTGTGGGAGCTGCTGAACAAGGGGAGAAGAGGTTCCCACTGGTGCCAGTAGGAACAGGAGTGAGGAAGGTGTCAAGGAGCATAACATTCCTGAAAAAGCTTTCATGCAGGTCTCCTTACTCCCCAAATCTGGTCCTCTAGCATTTCAGATTTGCAGATGGGGTAACAACTCCAAGGCTGGGCAATTTGTGGCTTGTGGGCTGCTTGTGGTTCTCAGGCTGTTTAAAGCTGGTTCTTGTGCCAGGTGAGCAGCCGTGGCTGGCAAGTGGGCTACTGTGGAACCTGCATTCCTGGCTGGGAGGCAAAAGGAGTGAACCCACTGAACCCACATTTGCTGTGACACATGGCTACTGAATGCCTGTCTGTTCTGCTCCACTGGAGAGCCAGAGGAGCCCTGAGAACATGAACTTTTTCCAGCATCATAGCCATGGCTTGGCATCTTTAGGATCACACCATTTCCATGCAAACAAGTGTGAAGGTGCTTCAGCTGTGGCCTGGTTTTTACCAGCAGCAAGGTCAAAGCAAGACTTGCTCCATTGAGCAGGATTGTGCCTGGTGCTGAGAGAGAAGCGGTGCATTGCAAAAGGGAGATGGGGACACCAGGCTGCCACATCCCCAGTGGAAAAGGTCTGGCTGGATTGAAGCTGTAACTACCACCAAGATGTGGCAAGACAGTCCCCGATATCCTTGTGTGAAATTGGGTCTCCTGGGAAGCCAGCCCAGAACACAGGGTATATAATGGCCTGCCTGGCAGCCCTGGCAGGTAATTGAGTACCTTGAGTCATACCTGGGCAAGGTGTCTCCAGGCTGCAATAGACTCCCAGATTGGGTGGGTCAAGATGCAATTGCCAGGTTCTGTGCCCCGAATTTTGAGGCAGGCCTGGATGCATCACTAGCAGAATGCCATGTGGGGCAGAAGACGACAGCTAGTAGCCTGCTGGAAGAGACCCGGCTTGGCAGAGAGATCAAGGCCCTGGGAGTGGGAAGGAAAATGAGAGGAACCAGGAATGAGAATTGGGCTGGGGTGGGGTGTGGGAAGCAGAGCTGAAAAGAAATGTCTGAGAGTCTTTCTGTGGGAGGATGAGAATTGGTTTCCCCTGGAGTTGGCAGGCCCATTGAGCCCTGATCCAGACTCTTCCCGGCAGTCCATGGACCCTCTGCAGCATCCCCACCCTTGAGCCTTTCTCTCAGCAGTACCCAGAGGAGCTGGGGAACTGCAGCAACAGCTCTACAAGCTTCAACACTTTTCAGCTGCTATGAAACCCTGTGGAGGAGAAGCCCCATCTCCTTTGCAGTTTGCCATGTACAACCTTCGATCCAGTTGCTGGGTGGTGGCCCCTTCCTTTACATGGGGCTCCACCAGAGGGGACAGCCTGAACAAGCACAGGGAATACCCGGAACAGTGGTGGGTGCACTAGGGATGGGAGTGAGAGGGCTGCTAAACGTAGCTCTGAGAAGTGCAGTAGACCCTGACATGCTTAATTGTCTCACCTGGCTGGAGACAAGAAAGGTGAGCTCAGGATGACCCTTACATTTCTGTTGTGTGTGGTCAAAAAAAATGGTGGTGTAGTCCTTGGTTTTTCACCACTTTCCTCCTTATCCTTACAGCCACTGAAAATATTCACTTTTTACTTGTAAATGTAAATCTCTCTGAGTTGGGAAATTTGCTGCCAACTCTCAGATTGGAAACCCTATGTCCTTTCACGCTTCCTGGGAGGTGGGCTCTCCGTGCCTGCTATTTCCTCTCCAGTCAGCTGTGAATCATGGACCATCAATGGCACCACATACAGAAGGAGAGTGAGACGCAATTACAGTCCCCAGGGAACGTGGCCATCTCTCTGTGCTACACCTTTTGAGGTTTTCAGCTGTTCATTAAAAATTCCCTGATTTCTTACTGAAGAAACAAGAGGAAAATTTCCGATTACACAGTTCCAGATCTGCAGCCAGGCCACAGGTTTGCTGGTGCTTCCTGGCTCGAGACCCAAGAACCTGTCTAGAGAAGAACTGGTGCTCACAGCTGAGCCTCTGGAGGTGCCTCATGAGACTAGCCTAAGACATGTCCCACCCCCCCAGCAGCACCGGGCTGCTGCGTGCTCCTGAATCCAGTTCACCCAGTCCATCCCACCATGCACACCAGGAACGGCTCCACAGAAGTGAATGGAGTTACACCCCTGCACAACATGAATCATGTCCAGTGAGTCTTGAGCTGACCCTTGCAAGGAGCTCCTGAGGCATTGTGTGAAAATTATTTATGGGTGGTTTTTATTGCCTGTAATAGAATGTAGAAATCGGACAGTGCCCTTGTGGTTTTCTTCTGTCGAACTATTTTGCTGCCCAAATATTTAAGTGTGAGGCAGAAATCTTTACAAGGGCTACCACATTCCTTGGGTTATCTATATTGCTCCTGCCTGGACCTATAAATTCTAGAGGGACTACCAAAGTAAATAATACATTTGCCAGCACATATGTTGCTTCAGGGGAACTCCTATTTCCCGTAGAACAAAGGTCAGTAGGTCAGGGACTTACTTGCAAATCAATAGAAAATTACCTTTCAAGTGACACCTGCATTAACCTTTGACTCTTGTTGGTCTGGATAAGGTTAAGGCCACCAGTCCCTGCAGGGAGAGTCCTCCATTGTATCTATGATTTATTTGCATTATCTGTTTTCTCTGCTTGATCTTTGGAGCTGCTGGCACAGTTCCCACACAGCGTGCAGGGCCATTGCCCTGCTCGTTGGTCAGGGATGGCAGGAGATATACAAGGCTGTGCTTTTTGCAGACAGGTGTCAGAAACAATAAGAAAAATATATATATTTGGAAATGAGAAAAAAAAAACAAAAAACCAACCCAAACACCAAAACAAACACCAGGAAGCAGTTACAAAGACTCTCTGTCAACATAAAGCTTTTATATCTAAAAGATGTGTCCTTAGCTTAGTGATTAACGACACCCATAGGTCATGAAAAGTGAATGAGTTGCAAAAAGCAAACTCACTTGCCATTATATCTGTGCTAAGGAAATAAAGTTGCTGGATCCTACAGTTTCCGGACTGGTGTGAATCACTCCATGTATCTATCAGGGGCTTTTTCACACTTTGTATTTCTTCTAGTTACCATGAGAAAATCAGTCTGGTCATGTCACTCTGCTTGTGCCTTTTGCTCTCCGTCCTTTGCATTGCTGCAAGCCAGAGCTGATCCACCAGGAGCAAAGCATTTAGGAGAGCCCCCCTTGTTCAGTCCATCTCTTATTCTCCCATGGCAGTGCTCACACGTTGCCAACTCAGTGTCGCAGCTCACCTCTACCTCCCTAGCCAGGACTTCACTTAGCAAAGGGGTCATGGTCCTGTTCGAGACCTGATAAAGGGGTCCTCTGACTCTATGCTGGATGTTTCCCCATAAGGCAATTAATATAGGAATTGGGCCATGACCCCTTTCCCTCTCCCCTTCCATAGAGATTCATATATCTCTTTTCTGGATATTATTGAGCTTGAATTGTCACACAGGGACTCAGGAGCACATATCTCTTTCCATCACTTCAGATGCTGTTCCTTAGTGTATGAGGCAACTACGTCTTTTGTTTATTTCTAATTCCTCCTTTGCACCCCAGAGAAATGCTGCTCAGTTGCTCTGCTGCTGGTAAAAACCCTGCCACAAAGCACCATTCTCTGAAGCAGGTAAGGGATGGGGTGATCATCGGAAAATAGATGACGTATTCCAAACAGCTCCTGCAGAGACTAGATTCCCAGTCAGGCCAAGCAAACCCGCCAGAGTATGCAAAATACCCAGTGGGCTTTAGATAACACTGAGCAGCACTCCGCTGGCAAGATGGCCCTATATCTTCAAGCCCACTGTGCTGGCTTGCCAAAAGTTCTCTGGCACAGGCCATCACCCTGCCCCTGCCATCCTTCTTCAGTCCCTGCGGATGCCCCAGGTACAAGGGGCCCACATGGCTCTCTGAAGCTGGGCTTGCCATTGCTCCAGATGTGCATTTTTGGCTACCAAATTCTGATTGTTGCTTCGGACTTGTGGGTACTTCTGGAAAGCAATTAACAGCCAGAATTAAAATGAGCAGACCATAGGACTTGGCACATTGCATTTGGCAAATGCTCCCTACCCCTCTGGCTTACTTCAAGCCCTAAACCTTGCTGATTGTATCCTGTTAACAGGCTTTCATTCTGGATGCCGTTGAGAGTCTGCCAAGCACAATCTGTAGGATGTTTTAATTGGAGTAGAGAACAGTAATAAAAAGACCTTTGACCAAGCCCTGCAGATCAGGCTAACAGGAGGAAGATCTGTGCTACTGTTTGGTCACTTCCCTTGAGTTGTCCTTGTTGGAGTGAATGGACCTGAGGTCCAAATCTGCTTGCCAGCTGTCCCATCTGCCCAGCTGCTTTGTACACAGTAGAAATGTACTCTGATCACCCAAAACTGCTTAGGCACAGTAGCAGCGAGCAATTTGCTAAGGCTCCCCTGAAACAACTGTGGTGGTAGCATTCCTCCCTGTCTCACCTGGGAGGCTGAGGCCATCTGTCTGAGGGTCCAGCACAGGGATGGGAGGTAAAGACACTCTTTTCTTATGACTGTCGTGGGAACAGGCATCAAGAAGCAGATGAAGGGGAGCTTGCAATGCAACATCCTCCTCACCCCAGTCACGTTCAAGTGATTTCACTGTTCCAGGGGCTTTCTGGGAATCCAAGGCCAGGATCTGTTCTGTAGTCTCCACTCTCAACTACTCAAAACAGCAGCATCTTCATATATTTCCTATTGGCTGAGCTGGGTCCTGCTGCTGGGCTTTGTAGTGGGATGTTACCATTTGTTAGGTTTCTTGCAGGAACCTCCCCTCCCAAGCACCTGAAGTGACCAAGCTGCCACCTCTTTATGCAACTTTTGGGATGCCCACCCTCAGCAACTGCAAGCTGAATCACAGAACAGGGCTGGACAAAGCTTGTGTCCCAGTGGGCAGGAGGGTGTTTTTTTCCCAAGGAGACTGCTGATCTGCAGTTCTGCTGGTAAAATCTTGAGCACTGGGACTGCTCTGCCACCTGGGAGCCTCGGCAGGCAGCAAATGTTTCCTGCTTTCCACTCTCCTTTCCTTTCAGTGTCTGCTCTGAGCTGCTTGGTGTCCTTGCTGTGCAACATCAGAGAGCACCTACACTCTGCTTCAGAAGGGGCTGCACTCACACAGCTGTGGGGGGATGCCCCTCTAATCTGCCTGCCACTGTTATTCAGTCAGTAGAACATCAGAGGAGAACCACTTTGCTATGGCAGCAATAAAATCAGTGCTGCCACAGATTCTCAAGGAGCTGTGTGTCAGGCACCACCTTGACCACACAGTTCCTTGAGGATTGGGGCATTTTGTCCCCAGGGGGGTTCACTAGGTTCTACAGGTCCTGTTTGAGCTGGAGACAGGGACAGAAAAAGATAATCTTAGGTTATATGGTGGCAGATCAAAAATCGAATCTTGGCCCTCCTCCCATAAGCCGCCCCTGCCTGGACATCCCCATTGCGGGCAGCATGGGTGGCATGGGGGCAAATGTGGCTGCATGGTGGGAGCCAGTGTGGGAGCCCAGCTTGCAGCATCCCCACCATGCTGACTGAAAGCATGATGTCTCGCCTGCTGTTGTGTGCTGACACAGTGGGACCATGAAGGCAGCCTCCCTGCCTCGGGGGCTGCAGAGGGCAAGCGTGAGTAGGGGGCAGGGGGGGGGAATCTCGACTGAGACCTCAGTTTCACTTCCTGCCCCATGTGGGGACAGATCATTAAAAATATCTGACTCAGGCAGTCGTCTTTGTTCTCGGTATTACTAAGCTCTCCCCGCTCCCCAGCCCCCTGCGACGGCAGCGGTGTGGGCAGAGCTATTTCACTTTCCCTGGGTCTGCAGACTCCCAGCTGGGCAGGCAGGTGTACGCCACGGCCGGACTGCATCCTCTCGGCCTCTCCCAGTATCGCTCAGGCACGATCCTTTCTCCAACAGACCTGGGCACTTTTCCCCAGCATCTCAATAGGTCACAGCATCTTAATCCTCAGAGAACTCTGGGAACACCAAGCCAGGGTAATGTGGATGATGCTGAGGGTTACCAGGTGGGAATCATCGGGTGCCAGGGATGATGGTCCCAGAGCAAGGGAAGATTTGGGAACCTGTTTGCAGGGCACAGCAGAGCTGGGCTGCACCACTGTATCCTATAGCAGGATCACAGAGAGGGAGAGATTGATGATCTCAGGCTTGGCTGCCATCAAGTTCATCATAAATTGATTTCCTCTTGGATTGATATGATTACCATAAAAGATACGAGCATTTTAATACCTGCCTCCACAACTACAATGTTAATGGCCATGTTGACTAATGTGCAGAGTACTTTACAGATCTGTAACATGCCTTTTCTTGCCAGGGTAGCTTGCAGCCTAGTACACATACAGATATTGCAGCTTAGAGGAATGGTGGTTTGTAATTTAATGTATCCCCTTTCACATGCATCAAGCCCTGTGGTGCAATTAGATGCTCTCTTTTGCAAAGGCAGTAATTAATGCTTCTGCAGTAGCCTGGGAGTTGGGAGTGGGACAGGGCGCGTAAGGTGAGCTGAAGCCAAGTTGCATTGGGCTGAATGGCTATCAGAAGCTCATCTTCTGAAACAGCAACAGTCAAGAGTGGCACAGTAGCTGGAAAGACTGTTTCTTCTTGTTTTTCCACTCTTGCCTTACTAAATCTTTTTCTTGATTTCACTGTAGATAAAGAAATAAATGCTACACCTACATGGTCTGTGATGGAGGCCCATGTTTCATTCTGTGTTTCCAAATTCCAGTCTCACTTTAACTCTTGGATAAGATCATCATTCCTCATGCTTATTCTGCCTATCTCCAGTGCCAGTCTTCCAGCTGGACTGGCGATCTCTACGGGAACCCATCAGATGTTGGATGAGATTTCAAAATGGGTGAGATCAACCTGGGGCAAAATATCCACACACCACTTAAGCTCTAAATCCCATGGGTAATGTTGCTACAGAATACTTGTGTTTTCACGCTGTTGGTGCAAGCAGGTGGCAAATTGGCAGGTGATAATATGCTGATATTAATACTGTGCTGCAGGTAAGTGGAAGCTGCCATATCTCTCCATCAAGAACTTGACTGGCATTGGGTAAGGCTGTCGGGTTCTGCTTCTGAAGGCTTAGGCAAGATGGCATTCAACCAGGAGACTTGTTTAGCTCTGCTTGCATATAGGAGTGAGGGCTTTGCTGCACTTGTGTTGGGAGCCCTGGAGTCAGCTCTGCTGTGGCCCACTTCTCCATCAAGGGATTAGGGGTGAGCATGTGGTGGATTACCTACAACTTCCATGTGGAGCCATTCATGAAGATAGATCCAGAAGCAGATGTGAAGATGGAGCTGCCCACCTGTGTGACTGTCCCCAACTGTGTGTCAGGGAGATCAGCAAGGCTGAGCAGGGCTGATGCGACCCACCACCTCTGTGGTGCAGGCTGTGCCTGTCAGGGTAGTCCTGGCCATACCACCACATGTCACTACACATGCAGCTAGTGAGACCAGGAATAAGACTAGCACCTCATGGTAGGGTACTGTGGATGAGATACCCACAGTATTATTACTTCATAGTAGCAGAAGCAGCTGATGAATAAGCCCAGAGATGCCAGGCCAAGGCCACTGTGGGGAAAAGAAGGGTTTTTCCTCCTTTTTTCTCGCAAGATTGACATGGCAGATAGCAGCAGTGGCGGAAATGCTAGTAAGATAGATTATTTCCTGCACAGGTGAACCCCTGGAATTTAAAACCTGGGGACAACTTGTTTGGGAGCACTGCTGAGCAGGAGCTGGTGCAGACAGAGCCTTTCAGAGTGAACATGCTGCAATGCTCCCCTGGAAATTACATCCTAACTGGGATGTGCCCTTGGAGGCTCAGGGAGGACACCTCATGCCTTCAGCAGCAACCCCATCCCCTCCTGCACAGGCTGCTGCTTCAAAGCAGAAGGTATTTGTCACAGTGTGGGGCCTATTTTTGTACAAAGTAGCCAGGAATCAGTGAAAAGTGGATATTTTTGAAGTTTAATTTAAAAGAGTTGGGAGGGTTTGCGTAAGATAACATGAAGCATGGGATAGGCTTTCCTTAATAACACAGGTTTGTAGGAAATGTGAGGCTACGTACATTATTTCCAGCACCCCAGGGTGTTGCAGGTGTGGAGAGTGCTTAGGATGCTTCAGAGAGGAAGAAGGAGGAAAAGCAAAGCTTTTGGGATGAAGTGGTTTTCCTTCAGCTAATCAAAACTCCTCGCTCCAGGCTAGAAGAAAGCATCCAAGACCTCTCCTTTTTACCGTCACCCAGCGAGGGAGGTCTTGCCTGGTCATTCATCATGTGGGTGGTTGCAGGTTGCTGTTATTCTGTTGTCAAAGTCTGAAACCCTGGGCAATCCCTTTCTCCGAAGCAACACCCTGTGCTGGGCAGTGCAGCTCTTCTGGGTGCTAGGGAATGGCATCTGTCAGTCAACACCCACACCTTGCCAGGTTGCCCTGAGCAGGAACTGCCTTGGCTGGTGGTGTTCTGGCTTCCAGACTCATTCCCAGTGCCAGAACACATCTCCCAGGCTCCCCCAGATCTCTAGTACCGACTAAGGGCACTCACAACCTGCTTTGGACAGGAGCAGCTGAATGTGGCTGGTGTTGGGTGAGCCTTGGGTAGCAGTCCAGAGGCAGCTGGTCCATGCAAGAGTTGCTGAAATGGTGCACCATCACCTCCTCCAGCCTTTCCAGGGCAGCAAGGGTGGGAAAAAAGGGGCGAGTGTGTGTGAGTCTGCATGTACAGTTGTTCATATATGTATGTGTGGGGGTTTTCGTGGGTGTAGGACAAAACATGTAAATAGAGGTAAAGAACGTGCTGTGTATGTGAGGATGGAGGCTGGGAAAGGAAGAATTACTTAGCTGCAAAACAGAACTCCTTTACCTGTTTTTCTCATAAAGCGGCATGAGGATGTTTCTGCTAAAGCAGCCTCCTTTCACAGCAGCTGCATTATGAAATGAGTTCTTTTTAACAAATCCATCTGCCTGCTTTTTAATAAGCAGGGCTTTCCACCATTGTATATGTGCGAGGTCTGACCTTTTCATAGGAAAAAACATTCATAACCAAAAACTATAAATAGAAACCTTCAGACTGGAGCAGATAAAGATGTAGGTTATGTGGCTCTTTTAAGAAAAAAAACATAATGTGGGAGGGAAAGGAACAAGCTCTTTTAAAAAGTCATAAACTTCTGTTATTGCCTTAAGCTTTCTTAATATTTACTGAAACATTTAAGGAAAAACTTCAAACAGTAGGGCTTACAAGACATCTGTATCTAAGCAGGTATTTTTACAAAGGAAAGGAAAAGAAAGATTAGAAATATATTTAGTTTAGGAAAAAGGGTATTTCCCCAAACTACGAAATGAAAATTTTAGACAAGGTTTGTATTTCTAGGATAAGTTTTATATTTTGTTCATGTTCTGGTTCTGCAAGCTCTCATATATACACGTAAATTTGCTCATGAGTATAGACACTTAGCCTTCAAAGGGACTACTCATGTGAGAAAAGCTGATCATTCATTGTTTCCACTTGAAACCATATTTGGACCTGAATTTTAAACCCCAGCTGCTGGAGGCAGGTGATTACATGAGAATCTGAGCTATCTTAAAAAAAAAAAAAATGTAGAAAAGTAAGTTTCTAAATCTTGTGGTTGAAGAGAAAGCTTGAAAACATGTCCTCCAGGAGCTTCAGAACCAGAAGGCAAATAATATGAAACCAATCTTCTGTCTAAATCTGCTAATCACACACATTTCTTGTTTGGGAGCAACACTTGTTAAGTGTACAACAGAGTTCAAGATAGGGGAGTAGGAAATGATCAGTGCAATTGTGGCTTATCTGAGCCACGTCGGCAAATCACTGCTGCCACATGCAAAGACCCTTGGTGGCTGCTGGCTCTCAAATGCTCTGAGGAGCTTCACTTAGCAAACAGGCAGGTAACTCAAAGTGAATCAAGAGCAGTCTTTGGTTAAGCATGCATTTAGCCCATCTGCTGCATCCCGTGCCTCAGATTCTAGGATATGCATATCTTCCCTGATATTTAAGACAGCACAGAAAATAAATCAACTTGCTTGGTGCTGTCAGCATGGAAATAAAGATAAGCTGTTCACTGTAGCCAGTGAAGGATGCAGTAGTAATACAATACCTTGAGTCTCTGTGTTGCTTTTTGATATACTTCAGCAGTGTAAGAAACAATTACACTGATCCATATTTCATCAGGTGTTGCAGGCTGAGCATCTTTTACAAATATTATGTAGCTTCTCGGGTGTTGGCTTCTGCTTCCTTAGAGAGGTATCTTTTTGCCATGGATGCTGTGTTCCAGGTTCCTTTTTCCTAAGATGCAATATCTCACCATCCATGGTGCAGCACAGTGGCAGCCTCCCCTTGAGTTGAGCACCTCCAGGTCCACGACTCCACTCGTGTGAGGAGCAGAGCCAGACCAAATAATGGGATTTGTCCAGCAACCACAACAAGGAACTTTGTCTCTTTTCTGCTGCAAGGTGTTTTAGGTTGAGTTCATGTCATCACTTCCCCGATACCTATAAATATTTTTTCTTTCATTTATAGAAAATGGGAAGCTACTTAGAGATCGTAGAAATGAGAGTGGGATGGTGATTTCTGCAGAGATTTCTGCTTGTGCCACTTCAGCTCTGTGGGCACAAGCACATGTGCATGCTCACCATACAAAGGGTTTGCCTCGCAGCTTCATTTCACCCAGATGATGATGGCCTGTTAACCAAAAGCCTCCTGGACAGTAATGTTTGCAATGTTTTTCAGAAGCTGCAATTGTTGCAGAGATATCAATACCCAAAAGTCACGCAAGTAAAACAAACCCTTGGGGCAGCCAGGAAAGATGTCACAAACTCTGTGTGGGTGATTTGAAGAGAGGGGAACCCCACCATCCACATGCAGAGAAGTGGAGCATGGATTTTGCCCAGCACCTAGTGTGTGGTTGCTCTCTGTCACTTGGGGTGGCAAAGAGTAAAGGAAGGGCTGCCCTTGGGACAAATGGAACCCTGCAACAGATGCCTGTTTTACAAGAAGAAACGTGTTCCTTTCTGGAGGGCTGTACTTGAAGTGGTCATTAAATTGAAGTCTGGCCCTGTGGAAGCTGATGGCAAAGTCCCTATGGACTTTGGTCTGGTCCAAATTCCACCTCTGAGGTTTGACTGCGGTCCAGCAGCTGCCTAAGCCTGAGGCTGGCCTTCTGCCCTCTGCGAAGTTTTCTTCTACAGTGGTGGAATGGGGCCTGGGTTATATCTCACCAATAAAACAAATAGAATTAAATGATGCAAGGGCGTTGGAGTCGTGATTTTCATCAGCGTTTCCTTTTCACTGAGCTCAAAGTCTAGTTTGAATGTAGCCTACTATTTCAGTCTGCAAGAAAAGGCTACATAGAAAATAGGTTTTGAATCAGATGCTTTACATAAACCATGGGTTTTACTAAAAACTGATCTATTCTTCTCTTTTTCACTCCTACAATAGCAAATCTGCAGGGAGGCATTAGAAGTTTCAGTACTTTCGTCTTGTCTCAGAATATTTAAGGTGGCCAAAGCAGATAATAATAATAATAATAATAATAATAATAATAATAATAGCAATAGCAACATTGAAATAATTCTTCGCAACTGATTTATTGAAGGAATTTTGCCACACGTGGGCGTGATAAGTCATCCAGAAATAGGTCACGATTTTCTGAAATGTATCTGAGGTGCAGGATTATTTGCCAACTAATTTATACCAAACAAATCCCTCTCACTGTTAGTAGACAGTGCTTTTATTTTGAGCTGCTTTGACTGAGTAGCACTGTGGTTCACATGGTGAATATCTGTTTCTTGATTGGGAACCAGAGCAGGCACCTAACTTTAACCATGTGCCAGATATCGCCTGGCTGAAGGCAGCCATAAATGTGTCAAGTCTAAAGGAACACGTGGAGATTGATTTTGGCATCCAGTCCATGTGACAGTAATTCAGTGGCTATTTGACATCAATGGGCTCAGTTTTGTTATGTTGTTTTAACTACCCTTCCTGAGATTCAGATGGGTTGTGCAGGCTGTCCCGAAACAGCCATGTAGGCAGTGAAACCATGAGGGCTGTGGGAAGATGAAATGGAGCCATCCTTCTGCTGGGAGAAAGCAAACAGTGGTCTCCCTTTGCTTTACACCCAGCCTTGCTTGGTCCTAGCTAATGTAACTGGTTTTTACAACCAACCCCCCCAAACACAACCCCTTGGGGTACTCCTGCAAAGCCAGGCAGAGAGGAGCCTGTGGCGCCTCCTATGCCATCAGCTTTCTGTCAACATCACTGGGGGTTAGATGTGGCTGAAAGCACCTGGAAAATCTCCCAGACCTCTTGGTAAACTGGTCTGCAAAGGGGTCAGCCCTCACCCTGCACTGTACTATATCAGCATCAGAGGGGAGAGTTTGGACGTCTTCCCTTGTAAAGGTATTGGAAGTTGCCTGAGCTCAGTGTCAAACACGCAGCCACTTACAGATGGTGTGGAGAACTTGGGGATGGACTTTGGATTGTCCTCCTGTACAGACAGACTGAAATCCTGGCTTTTATTCAAACCTAGATCTCCAGCATGGAGTGGCCAAAGACAACTTCAGCAGCTACCCTTCAGCCCTCCCCTGCAAGGAAGAGATAAGCAAATTCATGGCTGTGTCTGATACTGTGATTTATACAGAGCCCAGCTAGATTTAGTGCTTTAGAGAAAAGAGTCAAGATTCCTTATCCCAAGGGGTTTGCAATTTATATCAGGGAGAGAAAAAATTCAGCTCAAAACTGAAATAAATATCAGAGGGGACATCCTTGTGAACAGAAAAGGAAAATCCATCACAGCTGCTTTTTTTTAAGAGTTTTGCAGGTGTGTGAGCAAGTGAGCTTTTAGGGTAGCTGAGATCAATCTACGTGCAACAAGCCATTTTTGCCTAAGGAATTGCTTGACATTTTCGTGACTTGAGTTGGTGGTGGGGATGAGAAGATTGTAAGATGACTGAGGCAGTTGAAGGTAGACTCAAGCCCACTGATGTCAGTTGGAAATCTTTCAAGGCATGTGTCAAATAACATGAAACTGCAGAAAAATGAAGGTAAGAGAAGTTTGTCAAGGCCATCGCAAATAAGATTTTTGTAAAAGTTGAATCATCGGTCCCACTACTTTCTTTTGAACTCATCCCACAGTGTGGACAAGGAGATGCTGGATGATTTGGGCCTCAACATTTATTATAAGCCTGTGTCAAAGTGTGGGAAAGCAGGAAACTTCCCTACTGTGCTTGGAATTGTGATGCTGTAAAGGTGTTTATACATGTGGGGCTTATTCCTTTATGAGAGGGTGAATAAATTATATTTGAATAAAGCCATTGCTACATCCACCCTAGGGAACCACTCTTTCTGCCTATCACTCTACTGCCCACTCCATCACTCTAACTGCAGTAGTTAAAGAAGAACACACTATTGACCAATACACAAGTACAAAAAAAATATGTAGACCCAGGCTTTACTGATTTCTATGGTTCTGGCAGAACAAAGGCAAATCAAATTGGTTGTAACTTAATTTCTGTGTGCATTAAGACTCTTTGCAGAGCCCAAACAGTATAAAAGAGTTTGGGTTCACTCAGAATTAGGCTGAATGAATTCAGAAGGCTATATTTCTTTACATAGCACGTAATCATTTCCAAAACATCTGCCATAAAAGTGGGTGATTGAAACATATTTTCTAGTGGATAATTTCCTGCCTGTTCCTAACTTTCATCTAAGGAAAGTGAATCCAAAACTCATGGTTGCCAGTGTGAAAACTCCATTGATCTCAGCAGACTTCGATTCAGCTCTGAAAGATATAAGAATAGATACTCAGAATCAGTGTTTCTAGATCTTAGGGCAGCACCGACCCTATTTGATACGCTGCAGCAAACCAACCTGCAGCAGAGCTACTTCCTGTGACCATCATCCTGTGATCCATATCCTTTTTCAGTGTTCTTGACACAGCCAATGTCACATGGGGTTATGGAAATGGATAGTAACACAGGCCCATGATCTGGGAAGTAGATCTCAAAAGCACACGGTTGAAGACTATGGGAGTTGAAGACTGTGGTGTGGTTTGGTATGGAAAATCTCACGTTCAGGTGGATTGTCCCCATGTTGCCTACCATCAGCCCTCCCCTGAGTTCCACCTCAGCACATGACTGGGGTTAATGTGTCTCCAAGAAGGGACGTAAAGATGTGTAGTGCATCTGCACGGAAGCTTCTAATTTTGTTTTCTGAATAAAAAACCTCTCACACATCTCAAAACAGGTATCTTCATTTCCATGGCAGCCAGGACAGCTGATTCAGTAGGTAGAAACCTGCTGCTAGCTATTGCTGATTTGAGTTGAGAAGAAGATCTTCAGTGAAATTAATTGGTGGTTTCAGTTCCGGATCTGGTGGGCAAATTAAAAAAAAAAAAAAACCAAACAAAATTGGACTGCGTAATTCAATGCTTGCTTTGAGGAAGCCACACAGAACAGAAGCCGAGCGTGAGTCACATCTCTCATCCTTTAGGACAAGCCCATGCCCCTTGACCACAGGAGGCAGGAGAGATAGGCAGGGACCCTGTCTGAAGAGCTGGCAGCACCCAGGGTCCAGAGGGTGCCTGCATGTCCTATCTCTGAGAAAAAGAGCGGCATCGGGGGAAAATTGTGATGTGGAAAGCAAACTTCCATCTCTTCAAGATCCCATTCATCCCAAGACTGTCCAAAATTATTCAGATATAAATATTGTCATACCAGAGCTGGCTGGTATTTTCATCCAAGCACAGCATACAAGGGAATTAACGCTTCAGTGGCCAGAAGCTGTAGGGTGATGCAATTTACTGCACAGCTTAGGAAAGCCAGGTTCTTGAGAGTGGGCAAACCAGCATCCCTGTATCTCCTACCAGTTATACCAGCATGCAATTCTCTGCTGCCATCTGAGGAACTGTAAGTGGCTTTCAAAAGTTTTTAAAGTCCCCACCACTCCCCTGTGAGGGGAATAAAAACCCACCTCTTTTAACAAAGAGGGAGGAGAGGGCACTGGAGATCAACCATGTGGATTTAGGAATGTGGTGGCAAGAGCAGTGGGGAGCAGGCAGGAGCCCCTGGCTGCTGGGAACCATGGCCTTCCTGAGCAGGCAGTCAACAGGACGAGCAGCAGGAACAATGAGGTAAGTGCTGCGGTGGAAACAAACACCTTTTTTTAGGCTCTCTGCACTAATCTGGCTGCTGCTACTTTTATCACACCATTCATTTGGGAAGAAAGCAGCACAGCAAAACAAGGTGTGCGTACAAAGCCACGCACTGTTCCTGAGCTCACAGGAGTTCCCAACCTGAAAATTCAGTACATGGTTTGTACTAAACAACTGCAGCGTTCTTGCATGGTGTTAGGTCTTTGTAGGTGGATACAGCTGGGTGGATCCTTAGGGCAGGACACGGATGATCCATAAGGGGACTGAGGACCACAACTGGATGCTACTTTCTTCTGGGCAGCAAAAGCCAAGGTTTCCGCTGTGTAAGTCTTCTATGAAGGCTCTTGAGCGGTTTTACAGATAAACACAAATACACGTGCACGTGAAACCCCCTGGCAAAAACAATGGTTGTTTTGCATGCCAAATGTGTCAGTTGCATTTCTTTTTACGACTGAATTCATTCTCAAGTCATGAATGCAAAAAAAAAAGAAAAGCCTACTGAGTGTTTAAATTTAGGGCATTAATTTTGCATTCCAGTGTAGAGGGAACTGAACAGTCTCAAACCTCAGAAAAAGCCACTCCACCTCTGCTTTATGGGCAATTTCATTCTGCTTGTTTCCAGAGCCTACTTCAAAGTGCAGATGCATTTCAGGTAAATAATGACAGCTTCAGAACAAGTTTTCCTTGTAACACAAATCACTTCACTAATGAAATAAGGAGAAAAATTCAGAACAACTTGATACCCATCTGCCTGAAATCAAATCCTTCTATTTATGTAGGGTAGCTGGGGGCCTGGTTCCTCCCCCAATCAAATCAGGGGTGAAACTCCTGCAGACTCAAGTGGGAACGGTGCCAGCCCTTTTCCTTCACGTGGTGACCGTTGCCCGAACCAGGGTGAGGATGCCTTGGTCCTTCCAGTGCGTAGCTGAGAACGTGCCTGTGGGCGCAGCAGCAAACAATGGGGTCAGGTTCTGAAGAATACGAGGCACCTTCCCTCAGCACAGAGAACAGTTTCTATAGTTTCCAAATTTCCTTCCTGCTCATGTCAGTCATGCACAGGAGAAAACAATGAAGAAACACCAACCCCACGTGCAATAAAGTAATGGGAACCCAAGAATGAGCCACATGCTAAAAAGAAAAGAGTTGTTGCATCCAAGGTTGAAAGTATCGACTGGCTGGACTGCCAAGTAACTCAGACTAGCCCTGGGGACTTGGATCTATACCTCTACTTACCTCTTCACCTCAGACCTCAAGAGTAAGCTTCCTTTTTGCTTTGGGAGCCTGGAGGTGGGCGGATGGTGCAGCTCTTGGTTGCCTTCATCTGCGTCGCTGAACCATTTGCCTTGCTGTGGCCTCACATTTGCCTCTGGAGCCGCTGCTTCCCTCAGATCCCATCAGCCTTCCCAAAGGCTCAGCAGTGGGATAAGGGGGGGGGACTAGATGTCCACTTGGCTTGGCAACAAAGAAAAGCAAACTGCACTTGAACCTGGAAATTTACAGGAATGCAGAGCAGCCGTGTTGCTAAGCCAGCTGCAAACCTGCTTTGCTCGGGGCTCTTCCCTTTGTAGGGTTGAAGGAATGAGGCGCGTGTTGCCAAGTAGGACATCAGTACTACAAACAAATGGAAAGCCCTTATCCCACCAGCAATCTCAACCTGGTAACGGGCAGGCAGCTAGAGTAACAAGAAAGCTCGGCTCCTTCCTACTCAGAGAAAGGGGAGGTGGTAGGACACAAGTTATAATTAGAGCCACCCACAGCAATTTTGGGGAAGCTTCAGCACATGGATCGGGATCCTTTTGTGAGTGCTGCCAATTCTCCATTTGCGTGGACTGGGACAGACCAGAAATCCAGTGGCAAGCACTTGCAGACACATCTCCTACTTGCCTGGAGTTTAGCAGTGCTTTAAGCCACCTTGGTGCCTGCAGGGGAAAGCGCGCAGCAATGGGAATTTCTGTGTAAGACCTTAGCCTCAGCATCCTCCTAATTTAAAGGATTTGCTTCAGCTTTGGAGACAAGCTCACACTGGAGGCCTCACTCCTTTCTTCTGACTGAATTATAAAATCTCAGAGCTTCATCCAAACTGGATCTCCCCAGTACAGTTTCCCATAGCTGGAAAAACACCAGTTCTGCCAAGCGCGCGGATGCAGCGTGTTTCATGGCGCAGCCACCCTTTCCCCATGCAAAGCTGCATGGAACACAGTGTGAGGCCCATGATGTGCCCATGTCAGAACTGTGGCACCTCAGAGCCATCCCCAGCTCTTCTTCCAGCTGCTGTGGAGGCTGAGAGCAAGCCCTAGCCCACGCTGTGCTTGCCTTGGACAGTTCAGCTCACATCCCCAGAGCTCAGCTCTGCCAGGGCAAGGGTCGGCATGGAAGAATAACGACCTGATGTGGTCTTTATGCTAGTGGCACACAGGTCTTGCACATTTCTGGGCTGAGACATGAGCTCTTCTGCTTTGATTCTAGCTCTTGTGAGGCTAATCCACAGTGTGGGTTTGACACCTCATGTGTGAGCTTTCAGGCAGCATCACTGGCCCAGTGCATCGGCATCAGCATTGGCATTGACATCAGTATCCTTATCCCTATCCCTATCCCTATCCCCAGGCAGGAGTTATCACCTCTCAGACATCCTTTCAAGCCCCCTCAAAAGCAGTGTAGACGACCATAGTGCAGGCTAAACCCCACCAGCATGAAGATTTAAAACACCTGAGAGGAAAGCTAAATCTTATCATACCATTGGGCGAAAACAGAAGAAATGGATCCTCGGCAGAGGCAATGTTACTTAGATTGTTACATTTGCTACCACGCTTCTCATAAACACCCTGATTTTTGGTGCTTTCCCTCAAATTCCCACTGTCGTGCTCTGAGCCTGGCTGTAAGAATCCGAGCTTCTGCTGTCTTGCTCTGGGATTTCTGAGCCTCCCTGCTTGCAGAAATAGGCTTCAAAATGTGAGCCCAGTGTTCTCAGAGGAAACAATTCCAATTTTTATTTTCTTTTATTTTTTCCCCTACCGCTGTGATTTATTTAAAAAGAGACTTGGAGGCCTCACTCAGGAGTTCCTGGTACTGCTCAGTCTGGGGAGAGCAATCACAAAACCATTACTGCCACACGGCCACCCTGGGAAGCCCTGTGATAACTGCTCTGCGCTGGCGCCTGTGCTGCACACCGTGCCGAGGGGGGTACCTTTCCAGCTGAAGGCACAGCGAGAACATCCAGGTAGATGGAATATAATTACGCAGGCTATGAATGGTGAAGTGTCTGCAGGGGGGTGGAGATGGGGTGAGGGGGGCGTCAGTGTGTTTTGTAAATGCTTTGAAATGTATTTGTGTGCTACTGAGATGAACCTTAAAGAAAATACCTGAAAACTGGTTTTGCTTTTCCTAAAGCATTGGCTCTTTCAGGTAGCAGCTTTGCCAAAAGTCATTAATCACACCTTTATTAGCAAGGGCGGGGGAACAGTGACCTCAAACAACCGAGGAAAACAACTAAAATTGCCTTCATTTGAAGGACCGCTTTTTAAAATCTCTTCTGCCCTGCACATGCTACTGTTTACATATACTTAGAGTGTATTATATAGCGGGACTTCTGCACAGAACCACGGCAGGACTTGACCCAAGCGTGTGAGTGACTTAACTGTATGTCTCCCGGAGTAAAAGAGGAGAAAGAAGAAAGCTTTTAAAAGTTCTTCACGCTTTTCTACTACATCAAAGTGCATCATGTGAGTGGGATAAGCTGAACACTGTGGCTCTTCATTTCTGAAGCCTCAACATTCACCGATTCATGGATCTCATGATGTGCGTGGTTCAAATCCAGAGGGAATATCCTTATCACTCAGCTCCTCCTAGCCCTGTCAGCCTGTTTGCTCTAAACTATCCAGCTCTGCTGCTAATGCCGTGGCACAGGGTCTTCCATATCTCTTGGTAACTGCTAATTTTCTCAGTTAAAAATGCAGAGTCAGCTGAATGAGCCACTGCATTAGGTGGGGGACCTAACCTACATCATGGGGACCGCTGCTCTTGGGGTGGGCACAGGCACAGGTACAGCCCCTTTACCCATATTTTGTCTTGCCGAAACTCCATGTCTATTCCTTGTTCCTTGCCCTGAGCTGGTTCCTCAACTGGGATACAGAGATCGGTAGAAAAGCAGAGACTTTTGATGGGATTCCTGGAGCCTGCCTCAAAATGCATTTAGGGCAGGCTCTTGGTGGCAGCGTGGGGAAAGGGCAGGTCCCCATCTTGGGCAGGATGCTAACTGCTGCCTTGCTGCAGGCAGACTGACAGCTCAAACCCTGGAAGGCTGTTGCCACTGATAACACCCATCTGCTGTGGCATCATGTCCGTTGACATAACCTTAATTAATGATGTTACCAAGCTAATGAGGAGATAAACCACCGATCCCAACTCTTGTTAAGAAATTGTCTTATATAGCAGCCACTAATCACTGTGGAGAAACAGATAGTGGGCCAAAACGCACACCTGGAGTAAAGAGGTGTGGCTCCCATGTTTTCTGGTGAAGTTGCATTTGTTTACTCCAGGACTGACTATGAACCATCCTGATGAACACACAGCGGGTGTGCGCTGGGCGGGAAGTTGTAAACAGCCCCAGTCTTATGTAATGGCCTGGGTCTTGTGCAAGAACTGTCATCCAGGTGGCAGCAGGATTGATGGCTGCGGAGATCAGCTCAGTGCCAGCCCGGGGTGCAGATGTGTGTGGGAGTACACCAACCCCAGGCTTACTCTTCCCAGACCCTGAGTTGGTGTGGAGGGACTCTCCAGCCACCACTGAGCCCTGGGATGCTTCACAGGGATGGCCTAGTCCATGTGACTTTAGAAACAGTGGACATCACCAGGCACTTCTTGGTGTCTAAGAGGCTTTTGGGCAATTCAGTTAGAAAAGATTTGCCAGCTGGGACTAGAAGACTTCCCGCTACCATTGGGGTGATGTGGATGTAACTTGTAAAACAGGGAAGGGACCTGTTTCACTGCGCTGACTTGATTCCTTGGCTGTTGCTTTATTTCCTTGCTGTTGTTATTCTGATCCAGTGAAATTAAAAAGGCATGAGTAGCCTATTTGGATCTGAATGTGTGAGTTCCTGCCCTGCAGAGCTTTCAGTAGAGATTAGATTTTACATGCCATTGTGTGGGGGAGATATGCCATCAGGCAAAGGAGGAACAAATGCAGGCGGGGTGAGACCAGAGAGACAGGAGCCGGTATGCTTGCATGAAGCTGCCTGCTGCTCATCGGGGTGGTATCTCCATCTCATTGATGTTTGGATGTATCTTAGAAAACATTTGCCACCTTTGGTTTCTGCAGGATGTTTAGCTCCTGGAACGTGTCAGACAAGGCAGCCACTTCTTCTTCATGTTAGCCCTTTAAACCTTGTTCTAAGAGGTCCTAAAATAAAACTTATGCAGAAAAAACTATCCCAAGCCTCATGTTCCTAAGCGTGCAAGTGGACTAGTTAGGGCACCCTGGCCCTTAAAAACAATCCTCCAAGTCACTGGCAAGTTATGCATTCAGTCTGCTGGTATCTGAATAAATGTTGAGGTATTCCAAGGATTTATGTGCTCACATGGCTCACAACACAGACAACAGGAGCAGACAAGCTTGGCACATTGCTGGCACTACCAACCTTTCACCTATTTCAACCACTTCACTCTACCACTCTGTCTGTGTTTCTATTCAGTCTAGCTGTTTTCTTCTTGAAAAAAAAAAAAAAAAAAAAAAAAAAAAAAAGAGGTGTTTGTTTGTTTTTTAAGTGATCACAAGGCATGCATATATCAGAAAAAAAAAAGAAAGGAACTATCTTCTTCTTACATCTCTATTATTTCTATTGTTCAGGTGTGCCTCAGGTACTTTCCCAGACATGTTGCCTTCTGTTTTTAACACCGCCATATGGGAATCAGATACTGTACATCTTTTGTGGTGCTGTTCAGTGGGGAGGGAATTCATTATTGCTCCTCACAGGTAGTTCTGGCTTCATGCGCACGGATAACTCAGGGAAGACGGATGCCATCAGCTTTGCAGCCACCGTCCTCCAGCCTGGGAACAAGCTAAGGCTGTGTGTGTGCAGTACAGCTTGGGATTCAAGCTGAGAAAGCTCTTACAACTCCTGCAAGCCAGGTGATGTCCATGGGGACCTAACTCCTTCACTGTTGGGAAGCCATTCAGTTGGTTAATTTTGCACTGAACCCTCTGCAATCTGGCACACTTGGTAAAGCCTTTAATAAACACCTCCTTTGTGGAAGTCCAAGGAACTTGGTGGAAGATGCGATCTCCACACAGCAGCCACAGACCAAATCAGCCTAAACTTTGGGACAGTTGGAGCTTGGCGCAGGAGCAGATGCAGAACTGAGTTTTGTGGGTTGGACCCATCTTTCGAAGTTGATTCTGATCACTTCCTGATTCAGAGCTTTGTGCTTTGACCACAAACCCACCATATCCCGTCCTCTCTGGTGTACATCTCTGTCTGGTCCCTTAACTAAATGCTGCTCAGTAAATGCTTACAAATTCAAGAGAGGCTGCTACTTCAAAGTCTCGCATTATCAGGGGATCTGGAAAAGAAAATTAACAACAACAAGAATCAAATCAGAGCTGGGAAGAAAGCCTGGGTGTTTGAATGCTGGAACATACCTGCTTAAGACACATTTCTCCAGTCTTCATTACACCCATTTCTGAACACAAAAACAGGCTAATTAAATGGTGCAACAACTTGTAGATTCAGGTGGGTTACTCTGAAGTGGGCTGTTCCTCACTCAGGTAGTTTTGTGACATTTTTGCTTTTCGTCCTCCAGCCTAGAAAGCAGAAGAGCCAGCACCCCAATATTGTTGTATAACCATAGGTAAAGAGGAGTGGAGCAGGTATCACGGTGGGGAATATCTTGTGGGATACCAAGAAGTGAACAAGCTGTGACAAAATGTGCATGTGAGCGGTTTCTTCTTTAAAAACAAGCTTGGCAAACTTTTTTTTTTTTTCTTCCTTAAGACAGAGTGGCTAAAAATGGACTTTCAAAAATAAATCCAGCCTGAGGCTGGGTCTGAAAGCACTTAACGAGGGGTAGAAGTGGTTAAAAAAAGGGAAAAGAAAAATTCCCATGCTATTCCTGGCACAGAGTCCCCCACCTCTTCATGTAAACAGTAGCTGCATCCTTCTAGAGCATTTCTACCAGTTTTAGACGAATACCTGGCCCACTTAGGACAGATGATGGGAGTGCAGAGACTCTATCCTGAGACCTTCTCAATAGGCTCTTGTATCCTGAAGGAACTGGGCAACCCATACCAGACATCCCCTAGCATGGCCCAGCGTCTCCAAAATCACAAGGGCATGACAAGATTTTTAAAGCAAAACTGCACTACACAATAGGATGAAACTAGTTCTGGAAAACACAATGGAAAAGCTGCTGGGGAACTGAACTGAGTGGAGTTAAAAGCTGTGAATATTAATTGTAGCAATTTGTTCAGCCTTTTTAAATGAAAACCAGGCCTTTCAGACAAATCTAATTATGATCTTTGGAGAGGTTAAAAGTCTGCCTGTTTGGGAAAAGTGATTTGGTGGATGGGACAGATTTTGGCGAGGTGGTTGAGGGCAAGAGAGTGGAGAGATCTGGGTGACTGGGCTGATGCAGATGGAGCGTACGAGCTCAGGCAACCAGAGCCCTGGGTCAAGGAGTCTGGGATGCAGCCGACCACTGCAGAAGGAGAACCACTTATCCTGGAAAGCAGAGCAGGGAGTCGGGAAAGGCTGCTGAGGCCAAAGTAGACAAGCAGCCCAACCTGAGTTTCCAGTGTGATATTGCAGCTAACGAGCCCCATAGGAGCTCTGGGTGGATGAAGAGAAGAGCCACAAACTGAAGTATGGATCAGTTCTGGTTCCACAAATGGTCTTAACCAGATAAATATTTTCCCCTTTGTGGGTTATTGCATTTTAAGAAAAAACATTGAGAGACTCAAAGAATTTAACCTGCTAAATTAATCCAGAAATCAAGTAAGAGACGGTATCATTATAATGCGTAAGCACCTTCAGGAAGAAACAGTGGTAGGAAAAATGTCTCTAATCCCTGGAAAGGCCCACAACAAGCACACTGCAGCCTGGTAGAAGGCAGCATGCATTTTATCAGTGAGGATGCTTAGTGTTTGGAATGAACTCCAGGGGCAGGATTGGTTCCACATTTCCTGATGCCATCAAATCCAACCTGGCTTCCCTCCTAGGAGGCTTGATTGAGATCAGGTTGTGCTATGCCAAACATGAGTTAAACACAGAGCTGAGGGAGTGCTCGTCAGGGTTCCCTGAAGTGCTGGGGCTCAGGAGGGAGTCTCCAGCTTTCCCTTGCAGCCATGAATTCAGCGACTGAGAACTACAAAGCTGAGGAAGAAAAATATAATTTAAAAGGCCCGTTGCCTCTTGGAAGGTACAAGAGGGTGAGAAAGCAAATGAAATACCCTGGGAGGTCTTGGTGACTGCTTCCAAAATGATAAACATCAAAAAAACACCTCTATCTTTTTTCTTTTTTTGCCTTTTCAATACTGTAAGTAAAATAACTCAATTATTTTATAGAGGTTTGTTGGTAGTGATCTTTTTAGCACACTGGCAAGTTGCTCCTGTTTTGGTTTTGTTTGGGTTTTTTTTGTGAAAAACTGCAGTTGGGTTTTTCACTCTTTGTTTCCAAGTGCGTGTTTAGGACTTGCTGAGAACAAGTTAAACACAACAAATGAGTTTTGGACAGAGCCTTGAAAGAGATTAATTCTGTGGTCATTCATTCTCCTCTCTTGGGAAGCAAGGACTGCTTCTGAGAAAGTTTTGTCCCCATGCTTAACTGGCATCCCTGCTTGGTAATGCTCGCAAGGCATCAAGCTGAGGACCAAGGGCCTAATCCAGGAAGATAACAACAGATGTTTTACCCTTAACACTGCCTGGGGATCGGTTCACGTATTGATGTACCAGTAAAGGTGGAACTGGAAGATACCAGGGGGGGGAAAAAAAGTCACCAAAATCCCAGAGGAACTCAGTTTCAAACCTGAGATTAGTAGCTAAAACAAGCAGTCTGTGGCTCTAGCAAGCCAAAAATGAACAGGGCAGGTAGTAAATCTAGAAGAGCCAGTAGGAAGGTTACAAGCTTTTGAGTTAAAGAACAGCTAAAGAATGAACCAGAAATACAGCTGCTGAATGAAATAATTCATATAATGCCGATCGTTTCATCCTCATATGCTTGTAATAATTTTGACAAGCATTTAATTTTATCTATTATTATTAAGAAAATTGTTCCTTTAAGGGCAAAATCTAAGTATGTTTTTCAGGTCAGCTTGATTCTGGGAATCATTCTCACTTGCCTGTGGTTTTCACTATCAGGCCAAACTTAATCCCCGGTGTATTTCTCTTGACTCAGTGGAGTTATGTTGAAGATCAGCTTGGCCTTAGGGCCTTTAGCTATATTGCCAATGGGTTTCTTTAAAGGGATATTTCCCTACTTTCAATGCAGTGATTCCGGGCAGTGATTTTCATTTTGTGATTTGGAAGCACTCCTGCATATCTTAAGGAAGTTTTAGTTATTCTGGTACTGAAGAAACCTTCTTTGGCAATAGATGACATGTCTAATTTTCATCCGGCTGAAGGCAGGTGTGTGCATGTGCTTCTGCTGTCTGTGGATGGCAGCCTAGAGAGACATCGCCAGGTGCCTTCCATCCACAGAAAGGTCTGGGAAGGAACACGAAATAGATAACAGCCCCACAAAAGCAGAGTGAATGCCATTCACGTTTCTGATTGACAGAGCAGCATCTTATCTTCCCCCAAAACCACTGCACCCAACCCTACGGGGGTATGTGTGTGTGTGTGTGTGTGTGCATTGGGAAGGAAGCCAGTAGCCTGATTTTGTCAGAAAGCTAATTAGAGGGATTATTTAGATTCCTCTAGTGTGGGGAGCAGCTTCTGGTAAGAGTCCTTTGCTTGGAGAAAGACAAAGTGAAGACCCAATATAAGAAGGAAGAGCCTTTCAGCATCCTCCACCCTGGACCTCAGTGTCTGTGAGATGCCACTTGCTGAAGGCAAGTGAGTACATATCCAGTGCCCCTACACAGGTTGCTGCTCCCCTGGGGCCACTAAACCCTCCAGGAGAGGTGAGTGCAAGGGAGGTGTCAGCATAGAGCTTTCTCTGCACTGATGCTTTTTCATCTCATGAGGTCCTGAGACAAAAGAAAGAACTATGAGCTGGTGAGTACAGGATGGGGTCACAGCAGTACTGTACCTGCTGAGATGGTTTAGCAGCGCTCCCCCCTGCCCTGAATGTCCCAAGCATTGCCTGTTTCATCTTGCTTTGGCAGCCAGGTTATTCCCCAAGTGCTCCAAATCACAGGGAGGGGCAGGGAAGGAAAAAAAAAAAAAAATTAAAAAGAATAAAATTCAAGAAAGCAAAGGCAAACCTCCTTCATGCAAGATGTGAAACCTATTTACTGTACTATTTACTGTAGGTTTGAACTTGACTGTAACCAGGCTCCAATTGCTCTCTTACAGCTTAGCAATACACGAGGCTGATGCTGCAGTTCTCAGAGATTTGTCTCCAGAACAGATCAGGAGACCTGAGAGAGCCTAGTTCAGACAGGCTGGGAAGTGTTAAGTGAAACAGCAGCACAGAGTGTAGACTATGATGTGAGGTATTTGTAACCTTCTAAACTGAAAAATCTTCCTGTAGGGATTGATGATGGTCATGTCACTGACAAGCGCTGTCTACCTTGCTTTGGTGAGGACCTGTGCTCTTGCTGTGACCACATCTGGCCAGAAGACAGAAGAGACCTGTAAATTCTGATGTCTTCATACAGTTGAATGGGCCAGAGCTTTAGGTTTGCTGTAAGATGCTCCAGCACATGAACATGTATCAGAGGAGAGCATGGTTTGGGGGTGCAGGGCTGAGAGCTTAGCTGTTTCTGTCCTTCTGCAGCTTTGCACAACAATTGCAGTCATCCGACAGCCTATGAACCATAAAACTGCTTGAATACAATTTGGATCCACACAGCATGACATAACTTATTTCATTACCGTGAAAGAATAGGGTTGATGTGATTTCTGTATAATACAGCTGATTTGCAGAGCTGGTTGCTGATCTGATTGTCAGCTCCGGAGACCTCAGCTGTCCCTTACCTTGCTATTTCTGTGTGCCTTCCTTGAAAACCAACTCCCCCAAACCTTGGCATTAGCAAACTAAAGACAAGTGACACAGTCGCCAACCTCCACTCATTGCTCTGTCTCCATCTCAAGGAGACCAAGCCTGAAGGTGGTTCTGTTTCTGGAACAGTGGGAAAACCTTAAAGGGTTGGGGTCTGCGTCATCTACAGCAGCAATTGGCTGACTCAGAGAGCAGAAACCATTTGCTGTGGTGTCTGGAGACCTCTGAACAGCTGCAAAATCCCAGTACTCAGATCTTGGTAAGGTCGCAATTGCGATGGACTGGGCATACTGCCAGGGTGGAAGATTCCAGGATCTGCAGCCTCCTGGGAACACCTAGCAGCCAACACGAGCTTTATAAAGACACCTGAAAATCCTTGCTCAAAGCTTGTCAGCTTAACGTTAATAACTGGGAAGGAAAAGGTTTGGAGCCACTGCGGTGCAACCTGCGACATGAAGTACAAAGCCAAAGTGGAGAAGCGAGCAAAGTCAGAGAAAATCAGCCACGCCATTAAAAAGCACAACTAGAAACGTGCACTCCCCACAGACTGGGCTGTGCTTACAGGATCATAGACACACACGCACAGCAGAAGTAAAAATAGCTGAGGGGATGGTCATTGCAAATTGCAAGAAATAACAATTTGATAATATGATTTTAATGAAAAAATCCACAGCACCCAATAAATTCAGGATTTGGCACAATAGCAGTGTCCAGTAGCCATAAATAAAGCAATCTGCTAATGACTGCACATTCCATCTCATTTTCCTTGATGTTTTCCACAGTGTCATTCCTCTGAATCACAGTTTTTCCTTTAATCTCATCCTAATCTACACCACTATTAGATGCTTCGCCTTCTTCCTTGACAGCACCATATTTGAATGGCCACTAAGTAGGGCCTGCTCCAGAAGGTGAGGCTGTAACACATACCTGTCTCCTGCAGGCTGAGCCCAGAGGAGGCTGCAGAGCACGCCTTGGCTGCACGCAGTCACTCACACTTAATCAGACGTGGGTCATCCAGAGCCAGAACCAACCCTGTGGCCTCTAACAGATTCTGCACTTGGGATTCAGTTGGCTCCGCAGGTCTGGCATGTCATGACAGAGACATTTCTTCTTCACGCAGCTCATTTTGACTTGAACTAATGAGAGATGAACCAACTGATGGCAGCAAGTCAGCTGCTGCTGATCTAGGGAGATCATCTCAGGTTCTGTCCTTAACAAGCTTCACATTTGACTTTTCTTAACTGAAAAGGAGAACTGAAGGAAAGTTTGTCATCACAAGCATCTTGCCAGTGATACGGAGAACTGTTTGCAATGACCTAATGTAGTTTGCTGCTTACCTGGCAAGACATCAGTGAGCTGCTTGTCCCTTGCACAGATAAGTCACTAAGTGGCTGCTCGTGTCTCCCAAACAAAAAATCTTAACTTCTTTTTCAATAAAGTCAGGGTTTCCGACAGACCAAAAGCACTTTGGATCCCCTTTGTGTCTTCTGCTGCATGCTGGGCTCCTGCCGGGACCCTGTTTCTGTAGGGGTTGTCCCCATCGAGCTGCGCTTGCAGCCTAGAAAAGGGCTGGGACTCAAATGGCCTTTAGTGTGGCACTGTCAGGAGTGTTGGAAGATGATTAACCCTTTTGTCACCATTAAACCACGATGGGAATATCTTCCTCTTTTTCTCAGTCATTAAGTTTTTGCATACTGGAATTAGAAGACTTGAACCAGGAAGTTTTCCAGTGGGGTGCATATCCATGAGTCTTTCAGTAGAATGAGCTTTTTGAGTGTCCATAATCACAGAGTATATGACAAACCACAAAAGAAGCCTCCTTAATTTTAACTTCTTTTGGCCTGTTAGTTAGGACCTGAAGTCAGGGCTTGAAACAAGCTCAGAACTTTGCCATTGCCATAAAATCCCATTCTGGAAGAGGTTTGCCATTCGGTGTTGCTGCATCTGCTTCATTTCTCTTCAGCTTTCCAGCTCAAACTTCTTCCTATTCAGTCCTGTTTTCTTATGCAACTTTATAGGCTGTGGTAGGTGGAGATAAGGAGGCCAAGTCCTGAAATGATCTGTCTGCTTTTGTTTTGCAACCTCAGTGACAGCAAATATTAATATGCATGTGGTCGCTGCCCAACTTGTCTGACCACTCCACATGGCCATTTTGGTGACAAGTGAAAACCTTCCGCTCATTGACCGATTCCCCAAACAACACAGAAATACGGTCGGTTCTGTTGTATCCCCCTAGACATGCCTTCTTCTTTGCACCCCTCTTGCTGTTTTGCGCATCAAGGATGTTCCAGGTCCAGCGTTTCTCTCGCGCTGGGCCCTTCCTGAACTGTGGCTGTGTTGCACAACTGTGCCCTGTGGATTGAGGCAAGGATTAAAGGTGTCCAAATTATTAGGAAATCAGAGCAGTGAAAGGTCGGGGATCTTTTTATTTTCTCTTGGCTTCAGTAGGTGGTTGCTGAAAAATCACAAATGTACTTTGAAAACAAGGGGTAGTGAAGTGCAGTTTCCAGAGCACTTGTTGGCATTCGTGTCTCTTAGTGAACTATTTACAAGTATGGCAAAGTGTTACTAATCTCTGAGCTATTTAGAAAGGAAGTACCTCTAGGATCTTCTCATTTGTCTCCAATGTTTCTTAAACACCATTGAGTCATGCTGAATCTCCTCCCTTCCTGAAAAATTGCTTTGCAGAGCTCCCTGAAGAAAGAAAAATGTCCCTGGACAGTGAAACAATCAACCCCCAAGTGGGCTGGCCTCCTCCCGCAAGCTCATGACCTAGTAACTGGGTAAAAGAATCTTGGAGAGCCTGGAAAGGACAGGTCAGTTTAGAGGCTGCCTGAAGATTCAGATGCTCTCAAGGCCCAGGATAGGAACTCTCTTATCAGAATCTGGAGCCCAGCTGGAACCAATCTGGACTTGACCCTTCTCAAAGTTCGTGCATGTTTGGATGGAAGTTTCTGATTCAGACAACTCTCTGCTATCAGACAGCCCCCTGGAAGACGGGGCTGCCAGTTGGCTTTGCAAGGCCTTGCTGGATGTCCAGTTATGTCTGAACTTTCCCTGTTTCCTTTCCCTACACTCCGCTCCAGTATGCCTGTCTACATCTGGCTTCAAACTTAGCCCCAGATGGATTACGTTGCAGCTTGGTTCCTGGGATGCTGTTGCAAATGGCTAGAAATTATGAACAGGATTCCCAAAGGAAGCCTCACTGAAGAAAGAGTTTAGATAGAGGGAAACTTCACCATTGCTATTTAATTTTCCTCTGAGCTCATAATTCTTGCATTGCTAGAGTTTCAGAGAAAAAGGAAGTGTGTACAAAGGCAGCCTTGAACAACGGGAGGATGCTGGCTCGGCCAGTGAAGGGTGAAAAGAAGAAGTAGATGTTCTGGGAGAACTGGTAAAGATGAGATGGATGAAGGAGGTGCTCCAGCACCTAGTTCGTGTGTACCAAGAACAGCAAGCAGCGAGGACAAGACAGATGGGTTAGGCAGTGCTTGAAGAACAGACGTGAAATGAAAGATGACATTTGTGAAGAAAAGCAAAAAAGGATTTTCTCACAGTAGGATAATTCTGAAGTGCAAACACCAAGGGATGGTGTCCCTGCTTCCAAACATATCCTGACATGTTTGCTAAGCAGCTAGAAACCCAGAGCTCCTGAGCTCTGATCCTAGTGTGGCACTAACTCCTCGACCAGAGCACCTACTAATTTCAAGTGCTGCAGGCAGCTTTCAAAAGCTAATATAAAAACACGGACCAGGGTCCTCAGAACCATGGAGAAGCAAGTCAGGCTTGACTCAAGGGGATCTGAGAGCATTTGGTGCTTAATATCTCTGGCCAGCTTTTGACCATCTGAGAAATGGAGCATGTCTCATCTGCCACAGACGATGCTAGGAGGTTAGTAATGGCATTTCATGTCTGAGGTCCTCTGAAAGAAAGCTGCCACGTAACATAATGCATTATTCTACCCTGAAGCCAAAGTCTCCTCCACCCAAATAAATACATATTTGTGTTGCTTGCCTCCCATTTTTAATCTACCAGCAATTCTTACCAGAAAAATAACAATAAATAAAAATCTCTGGCCATACAATTGTGCCAAGAGCTTGGCTAATCATCAGGATTCTAGTGTGTCGCTACAGATTTTGGCAGACTTGTGTCAAGAAAATGACGCAACCCCATTCCTGGGAACCAGTGCGATGGAAAGCGCTTCCAGCTGATTCGAATTGTTTATTCTAGGTGAAAGTTTGCAACATTTCCATTTGGTTTCACCACTGTGAGCTTTGCCAGGCCTTTTTCCCAGGCAATGAATGCTTTCTCATTTCTCAGTTTGATCTCCTATTTACACGCTTAGTTGCTACATTGCTTTTATTACTCTGGAAGGCATATACTTGGCCAAGTATGGGTAGATTTCATCTTGTGAGAGGTGCAACACTTTCTTCTCCTGCTGACTTCAGTCAGACTGCAGCAGCGAACACCCATCAACATGAGCAAAGGATTTATGGTCTTGAAGAAGGTTAGATTATGTCAGAAGAATGGCCAGAACCTGGGCAGGAATGCATTAATCATTATTATTACATTTCTATGCAAGCATTTAACCTGTTAGTGCTTTCACGGAACAAGGAAATGCACAGAAAATGATCCTTTCATGGCTCTAGAGCACAGAGCAGCCTGGCTTGTGGTGTTAGGCAGAACCTGCAGCCTTGCAGAGCTTTGGCCTGAAGAGATAAGGCCAGATCAGCCTTGTTAAGAACAGAGGAGCCAACTGTATACAGGTATTCCTCTCTTGGCTCGAGCCAGGACTGCGTAGGGGCTGAAAGTGTACTTCCAGGAACATATTGCTCTGTTTTCAGCCTAAAACAACTATTTCCTCATTCTCTTTGTTCCTCTCTGTCATTTCTTCTTTTTGCAGCAGTATAACAAAGTTCCACTTTGAAATGAATCACAGTTCAAGCACTCATTAAATTAAGGAACTGACCATTCTGGTAAGACTCACGCTGACTAATTGCAGGTGCTGGTTAAATTTCCCCAATAAAACTTATACAAAATCAAAGCTGTTCCTAGCTGCCATTCAAATTTTGGGGATCTGAGGATCTCAGAAGATCCAGTTAGGGTGGCTTTCTAGAGGGAAACCTCTCACAAAAATGTCCCAATCCACAGCAGCCTGGCTGTGAGTTTGACCTTTTGTTACCAAACTCAGTAGGATCATTGGCTGGCCAAGTCAGCTAGGACCAGAACTTCTGACTGATTTGTAGGCTGAGCCATTGCTTAAAATATCAGTGTTTCAGAAGGAAGTGTCGTAGTGGACAATATATTCATATAGTCAAGTCAAGATATAGTCCCTCTGTTAAAGAATCACGGTTAGGATGTAGATGCTGAAGTCGGGCCACTTCCATGAGCTAACATATAACTCCTAATAATCAAGGTGTCAAAGAAAATTGAAAAATCATCCTATCCCTTTTTACATTAATTATGGCCCAGAAAGCTTTTGACTTTCCCCATTGTGCTTACAGGGAAAATAATGGACCCAGAAGTACCCGTTCTCCAGGACTACACATAGGTGGCTTGGGTTTTTTTTTTGATGAAAGACAGTCTCTGGGTAAAGCATCAGTGTGAGCCTCCAGACAGCATATGTGAAACCCTAGCTTGATGCCATACTTCCTGGGCAAGTTATGCAGCTGTGAGACGGTTGTGCTCCCCACCTGTGCAACAGGAGCAGCAATCTCACCGTACAATGCTATCGCTTGCCCTGCTTTGGAGAGAGGACTCTGAAGGAAACCCTGCCACTTACTAAAACTTTTCACAAAGTGGGTCACAGGACGGCGGCAGTCTCCAGGTTCTGCTGTTTAATAATAAACCTGCTGTTTGTTTTGCGGAGCTCGTTTCCTAGACAGAGCACCAAGAATGTCATGAATATTTGTGTATTAGTCTCACCTTTCCCGCAGTACCCTGTGTCCCAGGCACCGTCAGCCCCACTGAGGCTGGGAAAACTGCGGCACTGCTCTTGCTGCAAGGAGGCAGAGGCAGATCCAGGCAATCCCGGCTTTCTAGCACCTGTGCCTCAACCACAAGGCCAAATTAGTACTGAAGGGACCTGTATTTTACTGCCCCCTTCTTCTGCATTAATTAAAACACATCGCTGCACACTTAAGCAATTTAAATGTTTTGGAAGGAGCCTCGGGACGGCCAAGGGCATTCAAAGTGAAGGGAAGGCTGGCAGCTTGCCGTCAGCTGGCTGGCTTGCCTGTCTATCACCGGCACACGTCATGCATTACAAAACTGCGAGATCTCTGCAGACCCAGCGACAATGCTGCAGTTTAAGCAGAGAGCACAAGGCTGAAGTCAGAAATCCCTGGTCTTCCTCAGGCTCCATCACACAAACTGGCTGCCAACGTCTCTGCTGATCTTTTTTCAGTTTTCACTTCTTTTTTTTTTTTTTTTTTACCCCCT
>VZRU01014690.1:3788-36599 GCA_013398155.1 Pedionomus torquatus | reverse complement strand
TTTTTAGTTTTCTCCTTTTTTTTTTTTTTTTTTTTTAACACCTCCTATCTATGAAAAGCTGGTGGGAACTGCGATTGTAACTGATTCTCCAGCACCACAGTGTCTGGTGGAAAGCCCCATTAGCCCCGGGTATTAGGGTATACGCCTTCCTCTCGGGGACTTTTTTTGAGCTATCCAGGGCAAAAAAGAAGGAATTAATAGCCCCTCAAATAAATGTCAGGACTCACAAAGAGCCTGTTTTACCCTCGAGATCAAGTTCAGGGTATAAGTGAACCTTCCCCCAAAGGTCTGTTTGCTTTTCTGTCACCTATCAGTCGGCTGCAGGAGGCTGCAGGAGAAGGGACCTCAGGTGACCTCCAGAGCCACTTGGGCACTGTGGACTCCAGGCAGCAGACAGCTGACTACAGTCTAGAATGGAAATGAAGGATTAATTTGCCTAGGGACATTCTCTTTTGTATTTTAAAGTAATGCAAAGTGTCTTTTCACTTTCAGCTCTGAATTTGAGGCCTAAGATGAAGAGTCACCTCTATTAGATCCACACCATCACAATTGTAACATCAAAACAAGCACTGGATTAAAAATAAACACAGCAGGCATTCACTGACATGATTAAAATGTATACATATGGGTGAGGTCATTTTAATAAAGGCCTTCTGCACAGACATATGAATTTGTTACCATGGCCCTAGGCTCAGAGCAGGAACACTATATATCTACAACTACCTTTGCTTGTGCAGTTGCATCAGCCCAGGCTCGCTGGCTGTTCAGAACATCTACCACAAGTGTCCTTATCGCATTCATGTGCATTGACCTCCTCTTAACCTTCCCAAAGACTAGAAAAATCACAGCCATGGCTTACCACATCATCAGGACATCTCTGATCTCCATCGGGCTGCCATGTCAAGGTCCTTCATCTCCTCTATCAATCTTTTGAAGGCATGTTCTGATGCTGTTTGGAAATAACTCAGTGAAATTAATTCCTTTGTCCTCTCTGTGTGCCTGGAAAAGGCTCCATCAGTTAAGGGAAAGTAAACTGGACTTTCCAGAATGACATGAAAAACTGCAAAGCCATTTATGTCCATCTACACACTAATGAAAATCTTCTGTATGTCACTGGAAAAAAATTAATCCAGGACTTCTTAAAAGCCCTGACCTTATGTGCCTTCCTAGGTCACCCTGCATCTCCCACTATGATCCACCAAGCCTCTACAGCTCAGGTGAAACACCACTTTCTTCAGCAAGCCCCTGTAACAAAGCTGGCACCTGAGTCCCACCATTTCCTACATTTTGGGTACCTCCCCATGAGTGTTGCCGCAGCTGGTTACTCCGGGCTACAGTTCCCAGTTCTGCAGGTAAGGTACCCAGATGGTGCTCCAGAGAGACCTTCTCTGGGAGAAGATGTAGAAGAAATATTCTCCATTGACTCTTGGTCACAGGCCTATGGATATCCTGCCTGCAGAGTCCCTGCCTGACTCTGGAGCAGTCCTGGGCTGTGTCCCTGGACTCTGGAGCAGTCCCATATGTGTCACTGGGAGGATCTCAGTGTTCTCCAGAACTGCAGTAAGGGATGAAACTGGGGTGTTTGTCCTCAGACTGAAGTGCCTGCTGCAAACTTAATAAATATTTTTTTTTACTACTTATTGTATTGATAGCTCCTATTCTGATGCCCAGAGGAAGCTTCGGCCTGCTCCCTCTTCCCAGCAGGCAGAAACAACCATGAGCTGCTTCCAAAGGAAACTTCCTCTTCCTGGAGACGGAAGAGGTAGGGTTGCATTAAATATCATTCAGAGTCCAGTGGAGCTGTTTGCTGACTTTACTTTCTTCCTAATGCCTGAGAGCTCTTTGGAAATGTCTCTGTTTGAGATACTTCTGAATGGACGTCCAGCAACATGCAAGGAAATGAAGCTGCCAATGGCTTTTGCAAAGTCCTGAACCACAGAAGCAAGGAGGAGGCAATGGGACCTGTGTGTCCTCTCCTTGCAGAAGACATCACAGAAGACAGAAGTCCTAAAAGAGGGCACAGAAGACATACATCTACCCTGAACAGTGAGTGAACATTGCCAAACAGGACACATGTTGTAACAAGGGCAATGCTCTGGGGCAAGAGGAGCGCAGCTGGGGAGCCAGGGCAGCCTGCACCAATGACACACAATGTGGGGACACAAAACCTGCACACAGGCAGAAAGCACAGGCAGAGGCACCCACTGCACACAGAGAGGTTGAGTGACAAATCCAGGGGTGCAACGTGGGTGTCTGGAAGTGTAGCACACCAGCTCCAGCTCAGCTGGCAGCACCACTTTTCCCGTCCCAGCCATGAGAGAAGGGTGATGACCAAAGGTCTGGGCCAGACCCTGGCCTGACTTCCCTCCTCTGATTCCCATGGTGTTTGTACCAATGGACCTTGGCCTAAAAAGTTTATCCAAGTCCTATCTGCATTCTTTGATCCTCCAGACTCAGGCTCACCTTCTCTGCAGGATACACCTTCTTGGAGGATTTTCTCTGGTCTCTGCTTTGGGATGAGCCATAAATTACCTCGGGAACAGCCTGCTTTGCTGATGTGTATTTTCAACCTCAGTTCCATTTTAATATATGATAATATAGATGGTACTGTCCCCAGCCAGGATCCAGAAGGAATGAGATGATTAAAAATAATTCATCTTACACTGAATTAAACAACTGAGAGCCTCAGGAATGGTCCCATTTAAGTTCAGTACAAATCATGGGTGACAATCTGGGTCAGTTTTTATTGGGCATGCACCTTTTTGCCAGCCCTAAATCTGCCAGCCATCAGATAGGTTTAATGAGAAGGGACAACAAGGAGACAAAAAAGGTCACTCTCTACTCAAGAAGGTGGTGCAAAGAAAAGGGGAGCCGGGGCAGAGGAAGGTGGAATGTCCCGGCAAACATGCAGGAGGTGATGTTTCCCCAGGCGAGAGACCGACAGCGATGCACCAGGTTCTTCAGAAAGCAAACCGGCTGCACCTGGAGCCCATTCTGCTGTTTGCTGAGACTAGGCAGCCCGGACCACTTGCGGTTTCCTCTCTGAGTCTTGCCTCTGCCCACAGTGACATACAGAAAGTGAGGGAATGGAGACGAGACACGCCTGCCGTTTTCTGACCAGCCAAGGCACCAGGAGCGTGGCGCTGCTTTGCTCACCATTCCACCAAGAACGCTGCAGCAGGTTCCCCTTCCAGCTCCCTGTACCGAGCTAGAAAACCCTCTGTGCATGCCACCTCCCCATGCCAGGAGGTCTGGGTGCTGCATTCCCCTACCTTGGATTAAACCACCTCACTTCCCCCTCCCGGAAATAACACGAGCAAGAGCAGGAGTGACTCATCTGTGCGTATGAAGACACGCATACTCACACACACAAACACATCTTACATGTTGAGAGCCCAGGGCAAAAATTTCACTCAGCTTTTGAGCTCCCTGGTTCACATGATTCTGTGAGGTTTAGCGGAAAAAAAAAAAAAAAAGTCAAAAAAATCAGAACACTGCCAAAATAGTAATGAATTAGCAAAAGTAAAAATCAAATCCTGTTACCATGTCTCTAGCTTGAGAAAAATCCTTCCTCCTCATGTCTGCTTTTGCATCCATGTCCCCCATAGTCTCAAACCAGTGTGACTCTGTTCAGTGTCCAGTGAGCCAAGAGCTGGTTTGCTCACCCACAGGTGATTCCTGTGCCACATAAATCACAACCACTGCTATTAGGCTGGGAAATGGGTAAATGGTTTCTTTCCCTATCTTGTAAACAGCTCCTCTGACATGGTTCCTGGCTGGTGATAATGGACACTGCACACATTCCTGTGCCATCAATTTGAGGCTAAGTGGAGGCAGCAGGTATAGGTCTTATATCCATAGACCTGAATCTTTAAAAACTCATGGTCTCCCGCAACAGTACCTGAAAAGATGCAACATCCCAACAAAAGGAGCTCCAAGGCCTTGTGAAGCTTTGTGGTTGTCTGGCGTTTCCTTGTCCCATTCTCCACTGGGTTGCACAAAAACCAGCATTGAATGACTGCACCAGAGACACGGAGCCATGACCTGTACCAGCCATGGCTAAGCACATCTGGAGCTGTAGATCCCCGTTTCCTATCATGGCTGAAGCCATGTGTAGTTCCCAGCTGCAAGCAGCAGAAGGCAACGGAGTGGGACCTCTGGCCACCAAAATGCACCAGCCAACACCACTGTTCTGCAGTGAGGAGTTCAGCCCTGCTGTCACCCCTGCACTCTACCTTAGCATGTGGGATTGTACCACTCCAGGCCTCCCTCGGCCAGCAGAACCCAGCATGATACTATGGTGGGTCTTGGAAAAAGGAAAACCTTTTAATTATCCAAAATTATCCAACCAGCAGAGCTGAGCTTGTGGATGAGTCTTGCTGCCCAGGGTTCTTGCAGCAGAGAAGGGAAATCAGCTGTTCACCACAGCATTGTTGTGACCAGCCGTGACAAACATCCCAGGGCTGCTGTGCCTGGTGCAACAGTCATCAGGTGGCGTAACCTTATAAGAGCAGCTGCTCCCTTTTGCTTGGGTCAAAGACCCTTTCTCCACAGCAGCCCCCACAGCCACTGTTCGTGCGCTGGCAGTGTGACATGATGCATTTCATCAGCTATTAGGAGGACGTTAAGCTCAGTGATACCCATTCCAGCCAAGCTACGTTGCTTAATAAAGAGCACAGTAATTACAGATATCAGCTGCAGAGGATTAAGATTGCCTTCCCTCTCCAGTATATTTTAGCCTATATCTCTTTTGCTACATTTTCTCTGCACCTCCAGCCTTCCTTCCTCAGGACTGCTCTTACTGACTCTCTCAAGAAGAGCAGGGTAGTTGTGTGAATGGTAGAACTGCAAAGGAAGGAAGTGGTGTTGCTGATTCAATAGAGTGTGCTTTTCCTTTTGAGTCAGTACAGAAGAACTGTCTCACTGGGCTCAGAGTGTATTAGAACAAGAAGTCCTGCCCCATGTGTGTGTGGGCTTGTATTTTAATCTCTCTAACCCAGAAGATGGAGAGGTTGCACAGAAGGGATTTTAATTACATTGCAAATTACTAAAGTCCAATTAAAACTGTAGTCACGACAGCAGGTCAGCCATCCACTACCCACTCTGTGGACCCATTATGATATGGGGATATGTGTAACAATCACAGGGCATGAACCTGCTTCTAGAAAGCAAGTTCAAGTCAAGAAACAGTATTGCTAAAGGCCAGGTACACAACATTGTTGGATCACATGAGTTCCAGCCTGGAATTTCAGCCTGGACTCCATGAAGAAGCAGACAGCAGAGAGCTGGTCAGAGGCAGCTGGGAGGCTGGAGAGAAAACATGAAGGGCAAGGATATAAAGTTATCAAGCTAAATTTCCAAAAATTTCTGTAGCAGATCTGAAGCAGGAAGCCTGTAAGAAAATCTGGTGTTTGCTGGACCATTCAAGAAAGACTAAAGAAAAGGAAATCACACAGCAGCTGAATTATGACTTCAGTTCAGACTTCATGCCTCAGACTATCAGGGTGATCTCTGGATCCATCAGGAAGAGATGATTTGCTAGTACACTGAAAACTAAAAGAAGAAATGTTGGAACCAACTCCAGCTCAGGAGGATAAGTCACAGCAGTCATAATGCCCATTGGGAGAATTCAGTGGGAGCTTTACAGTGAAAGAGCCAAAATGCTTCAGAGATTTGCAGGGATGCATTCAAATCAAGTCCTGTATTATGGGTTGGAAAGTAGCAAATGTTTTGATTCATAATTTTGTTTACAATATTATTGAAAACATGAACTAGCCTCCAATTTCAAAATTTCATGCGCATTTCTAGAGAACACAGGCCCAGGCTGGAGGAAATCCGGGTAGTGTCCTCTTTCATGCTACTTTCTGTTGAGCTCATTTCACCTCAAAGACTTTGGGTGAGCCTAACCCTAAACTGAAAGCAAAACTCTAGCCAGCATAAAGGTAAGACAATGGAAAGTGATTGCCCAAGCCACTGTGAACTGAAACTGCCATGTTTTGCACAGTGCAGGTGTCAGAAACCCATTGAGTTTACATTACAGCACCCAGAAGCAGCACAGGACCCTGGCTCCCAGCTCTGAAGCTCTTGTGAGCAGATCAGGCTTCTCCATAAACTGCTGAAAGCTGCCCATGCACCACAAATGATGACCTGGATCCCAGCTGCTGGGTGACCTCCTGAGAGGTCTGTGCTGCATATCTGCAACTGTGTGGGGTGTCTAATTCTCTTCTGGGCTCCCACACCAGTCTGCTCACCGTGTTATTTCTAAGCTTTTCACTTGGGCAACAAACACCTGTAACACACCGCTTTGTCTTCATTACTCCTGGGATGCAGGCTAGGAACAGGAATTTGTTTTGGACAGTCTTAATCTCTATCCAGTTCTTGATTTCAGGGTAAGGGTCATGGGCCAAAGGATCCCACAGCTGTGAATCAGCCTGGTAGAGCTGTCTCTCTAAGGTACAGCTCAAAATTTCATTGTAGAGAGTTCTTTTGTGCTAAGGAAATCACCAATCTGAGTTTCATGTCTCTCTGAAATAGCGTAGGCCAAAGTTGTCTCCAAAAAGGAGTGTCTCAAGGATACAGCTCCAGGCTTCAAACCTGATTCAATAGCTTGCTGTTTTTCTATAAAGTGCTTTTGGTGTTCTGCTGGAACAATGTGGTGTCTGAAATTAAGTAGAACTCTTTGGCAAATATATATTAAGCTGTAGCTGAAATACACTGCTCCCAAGGCTTTCTTACAGTGAGGCAAGGTAGACCTACATTTGAAACCCATTATATTTATACTGTTACCTTCCTGTTCTTTTTTCTCCACCAAACTCTCCTCACTTGTTTTGCTCTTAAATCACATTTTGAAACACCAGCATAGGTATATGCACAGAGGTACACACGCAGAGCCCTCAGGAAGGCTGCTACATTGCAGTACTCCATATGGTTTCACAATATGAATGTGTCGCCCTGTGTGCTGCTGCCCACAGGCTGCTGCAGGAGCCCCACACAGCCAGGATGCAGCCTGAAGAAGTCATAATGAAAAAGGGAAAATCGGAAAAAGAGAAAGCTTGACCACAGCTGCTCCTCTGTGCTTCTGGTGGCCGTAGCCTGGGCAGGTCTGTGCACCCCAGCCCGCAGCACTGCAGCTGCAGCTGATCAAAACTGTGTCTTTACCGGGAGGCTAGTGGTACCCCAAGTGAGGTATATTTCAGCTCAGTAGCTGATGGCAATCCTTTCACTGGTTAAAAAAAACCCTAATGCACTGAAACTGGGCCCTGTCCCACCACACACCTGCCCTGCTGCAAACCCAGACAGCCAGATCCGTTCTCATTTGTGGGATCTGGAAAGTGCCTTTTGAAAAGCAAAACCTGCCAGGCGTCTTGACCAGGCTGAGCAAAAGGAAGACGAGACCTTTCATCTGCACTGCTATTCTGAGGCCAGGGAAAGGCACCTGTAGTGTGTGTCTGTTTTCTTCCCAATCCCTTAACTTTATCTATTCAAAATACTTAAATAAAAAATCCTTCCCTCTGGAAGGGATGGCACAAAGATAACCTTAGGCACAGCTCACAGCTGCAGGACATGGGACAGACTCTTATTCGGTTATGCCCTTATCAACTATAGAACTGCACAAATGTCTCCCAAACAATGGGCGTTTGCTGGGTGCTGGTGGTATATATTCATATGTGTGAGGGAATGACCAACCCCACTGATTAAAGAGCCCGTTTCCTTTGGAGAACAGAAAGGATGAAATGTGGGTGCTGCACAAGGCTTTACAGTGGCCAAAGCAACTGGAAGGAGGGAAGATGAAGGCAGGAAGGAGGGGTGGCTCCGCAGCCTGCCTACCCATGAGGTACCAAACAGGACAGCAGATACAGCTTTTACCCACACAAACAGCTTTGCCATCCAAAAATCTAGTGCTGGAGGTCAAGCAGATGGGTAGAGGCAGTTTTTGGAGGATGGAGCTCTGAGAGCAAGCACGGAGCTAGAGGAGGATGAGTGTGGTGGGAGCGGGAACTGTCCAGCAGGAGACGGTGGAGACATTATCCAGGGATGGGGATGGGGAAAAGAAACTGCTCTGGCAGTCAGAGAAGCACCCTGCTTCCAGCTTAAAGTAAAAGCACAGCAGGGCCCAAAAGAACACCCCCAACAGCCATTCCCATCAATGTCCCAGGTTCGGCAAGTCTCTGGAATGTGTTTCTCACCCACATTTCAAGAGTCTTTGGCTTGTTTAGTCTAGCAAAACTAAGGAGGAGAGGGCATAGCTTTGTTGTCTGTAAATACACCAGAGGCATGAACGCTGGGGTGGGAGAAGAGCTATTCAAGCTAAAAGATCCTGTTGGCATGAGAACAAATGGGGGATCAGTTGCTGTATGAAAATGTTTGGGATAGGAGGAGGCTTCTAACTGGCATGAAGTTTGGCAACACCACCCTGCAAGTAACAGGAGCTCCTAGGGACAGCACTGGTTTAAGGATGAAGCTTGAGTCATTTTTGGAAAAGATTATAAAACGTTGAATAAGGAGGGGACTGGGATGTCCTCTATAGCTGGAATAATGGCAGAGAAAATGGCAGGGAAAACGGAAAAGCAAGAACTGGAATGAGCTCTGTGAAGGACATTTTCACAGAGACATGAGGAGAAAGTGTTTCCAGGCAGGGAACATATAAGGCGCACTGGAGAGAGAAAAAGAAGCTTAGAGCTTTTTGAAGCGTAGATGAAACATCTCTCACTTTGTCAACAATCTCTGGGCAATTCTCCCTCTGGTGAGGTGGCCTACCTTTAACCATGCACTGCCTGCCTGGAAAGCAGTGCTGGCTTGTAGGGAGGGAAAAAAAAAAAAGTCAGTGCATCCATAGCATTTCTGTCTTCCCATTACTGCAGTTTGAAACACCTAGGAGAAGTCCCAAGAGATGAGTCCAGAAGACTCCATCATCTCTGAGACAAAGCAGTAAGATTTAGGAAAATAGCAGCCTGCAAAATAATTTCTGACAGCTTTCAACTGGGACTCTCCCCTCTGTACCCCTCTAGTTACAAGCATAAAAACCTCTGCAAAGAAGAAACCCATAGGTCACGGAGAGCCCTGTGCATGTGGGAACAGGGAGCCTCTCCAGTGGGTGACATGTGGATGTGGGCACACACCTCTCTGTACCCAACTTTATCATTGCATCTGAGCCGGAGTGTTGGGATGGGAAGTAAAACCTTCTGCTTCAGGAAACACACTGCATCCAGGAAAGGAGTCCCAGATGGCAACATCTCTTCTTTGGCCCAACAGCACCATCTCCTCTATGGCTAAGAGAAAGTTCTCTGATGGAAAGATTTTTGAGGAGAAACCACAGCATTTTGGAAACTGCAACCTGCCTAGGAAGAAAAACTGCTTCAAAGCACTACCCCAGACCAAGTCCCCCACTTGGTAGGTGTAAGACATATTGATATACTTCTTCATGCTTGCATTCTTTAAAATACAGATCCAAAGCCAGGATATACTAGGGATGGGAGACTGTACAGCCAAACAGCCTGGCTGTTATTTTTGGGGGGAGAGTGGTGTGCTCAGAGGTATTAATCTGTGAGTGGGAGGGAAAGCGAGAGCTGGGAAATCCATGCCTGTATTTGTATCTGTGTTTCCACATATGCATATATAAAAATACACGCGCACACACACAAAACAAAATAAAACAGAATAGTCCATTGCACATGGTTCTCCCTCAATGAGAGAGTGAGAGAACAAATAAGCAAGCGATGTTAACCTTGCCACCATGCCTACCACTAGAGAAAGGTCAGATCCCATGGTGATGAGGTGGTGTGAGAAATCCACCAGAACAGGAGGCTGCAGGAGACCCCCACCCGGGAAGCAGAAGGCCACTGAGGCAGAAAGGTCTCCAAGGTACACGCACACCAGCTGATCTCCTCAGTTGGTAACACCCTAAGGTGAGGAAGTGTCTGTTGATGTCCTAGTACCAAGGTGGACTCTAAGGGACAGCCCTGAGCTCCTCAAAGGAAGAAGGGATGGGCCAGGAGGAGGTCTTCAGGGTGACTTTTTCACTGAGAGCTCTAACAAAGCCTGGAGCCAACCCCCAGCCATGCAGACTTTGAGCACCATGTCAATCCCAATGCCAGGAGGTGTGAGCTCCTGTGCTGCTTGCAAAGAGAAGTGAGAGAAAGAGAGACATCTTCTAGCCAAAATAAGCAAAGATAATGAATGGACCTGCTTCTCAGTTAGATATATTTTTTCCTGTCTTCCAGGGTAACATAAAGGGCTTTGATGTGAACAAGAACATGGGTCCTCTCTCTCCAGCTTCCTCTTCAGTGTTAATTTGTGTTTCCTTGTCCATCCCAGGGCAGTGGTGCTGAATGCTGATCAGACCAAACTTGGACAAGCCTCAGACAGACAGTTGGTGCAATTTGACTTTAAATGATGCTTAATGATTTGTTTTGACTATTGGGTTGGGGTGAGCTGGGGTATTTGTTGTTGTTGTTGCTGCTGCTGTTGCTTTTCCCCCTCCTCTTTTTCCAACCAATTAGGTTCAATTTATTTTGGCAGAGGACATGATTAGTGGGGCTGGACTCCAGATGGTTGGGCGCTGAGCCGCTCACTGTAAATAACACTGGATGAGCAGTGCTCTTGAATGAAAAGCTGGGCAGCAAAAGGCCCAGGTCACCAAATTAGAGCATAGAATCATAGAATGGTTAGAGTTGGAAAGGACCTTGAAGATCATCGAGTTCCAACCCCCCTGCCATGGGCAGGGACACCTCCCACTAGAACAGGTTGCTCAAAGCCATATCAAGCCTGGCCTTAAATACTTCCAGGGATGGGGCATCCACAACTTCCCTGGGCAGCCTGTTCCAGTGCCTCACCACCCTCACAGTAAAGAGGGTGGTGAGGCATCTCATAGCTGGCTTGGGAAGGCTCCGTGGGGACCTTATCTGAGCCCTTTGGAGAAGGCACTGTCTTGCCCCTCTTTGGAAATCTCCTAACATAGACTTTTTACTGCTACCAGCCAATAACTTGCAGAACATCTCTCACCTGGCGGCTCCTTCATCTCTGAATTAGCCCAGCCAAACCCCAGTGTGGAGCGGGACGGAGTTGCTCTGTGTCCCACAGGAACAGTCACACCCAGGCCTGCTGTGTTGGCACTTTGTTGGCCAGACCCCTGGACATCCCTCATAATCCTAATTCTGCTCTGTGGGAAGGGGACAGCAGTGTTTCGGGGAAACACAACCTCCATGAGGAAGCATATCCTACAAAGAAATCCAGAGAAATTTTCAAAGTTGTTCCCAGTCTGAGACTTTTCTGTGCTTTCCTAACAAATAATGCTTTCATCAAAGTAATGCCCAACTCCTTCTTGCTGTGAAACCTTATCAATTGCCTTCTGTAACACACTTTTAAGATCTTCAATAAGAGAAGAAATAAAAGCATGAAGTCTATTATTATTATTGTCTCAGTATTTAAGAAACACTTAATGAATTGCAAACTAGTTAGTAATTCAACACTTTAGCTTAGGTAGGCAAGCATCTGTTGGGAATGTCTTATACTTTAGGACAAAACTGGTTATTGATACATGTAGTAAGTAACAGAAAGGTCTATTCTATATTCTAAACCTAAACAATAGGTGACAATTGTATTAAAGCTAAGGGGCAGACTCAGAGCAACACGGAGAAACTAATTATGAAGCGTGAAAATGTCTTTGAGCTGAGCTTTTCATATCTTTGGCTCGCTCTTCTCACCTTTCAGTGCCAAGAGCTGCCCAGTTCTCCTCGGGTGCACAGAGGCGATGTGTGCACATGAGGTTGCCCAGGGTGTCTCAGTCTCTCACAAGAGCACGCCAACAGCAGACACACCTGAAAGTGGCATCCACGTATGGGGAAATAAACCCGATTTCAGTCCATGTCCATAGTCCAGCCCTGCAAGATCACACCTCTGTGTCGGAAGGTTCGCAGGTGTAATCGCAGGTGCAAACCCAAGATCCCTGTCCCTTTACTGAGTGCTGCCCCAGAAGCCCTCCCGAGATGTGCATGCTTTGTCCATTGAGCAATCTCAGACTCTGCTCCCTGAACCGTTTGCATCATAAATCCTCACACCCAAAGCAGGGCGCTGGCTCTACTCAAGTCTGAGAGCTCTGCAGTTCTTGCAGAGCTTGAACCTGTTTGGGCCTATTATGTTAGTCAAGTTCTTCTTCATGGAGGGACAGGCATATCAGAGCATGCCACAGCTTCGTCCACAGGTGGACAACCCACAGATAGTCCTTCCTAAACAGAGGATGCCCCTCGTGTGGCTCAGGTGCAATTTTAGTGCACAGCTGAGCTAATTCCAGACACATGGAGAGGAAGCCTGGTGCACAGACCACTGTTCCCAGGCACACCTTTGCTCATAACAAGGATACACCCCCCACGGGCCTCTCTACTAAGTCTTGGAGCTGTCTGGCTAGCTTTTCTTTTTTGACCAGGATCAGGGAGGAGTAATTTCAGAAGAGATCCACCATAGGGAACACTGGGCAAAGCTGCTTTTGTCCATATCACACTTTTGCCATACACAAGGCAGCTGTTTATTAGTGTTTCATGGGTGTGGTGTCTTTAGTCAAGTGAATGGAGCTGAACCCCAAGTGAAGTGCTAGTGCAAGTACTGCAAATGCCAATAGTACCAGTAGAATATGCCCCATCTTGCCTGGAGCCCAGGTGTAGCTGTGCCCCTCCAGTGATATCTCACACTGCACAAAGACAAGGTTGTCTTCCAGGTACTGCAGTGTCTCCAGTTAGAGATTTTCTGAAGGTGCAAACTTAGGTCAAACACAAGCACTGAGAAATGTGCTTTTCCAGAACAGAGCCAGACCCTGCACCAGTGGGAGAAAGTTGTAACGCCCATGGCTGTGGTGGGTATCACATGCAAAGAGGTGGAGCAGATGTTTGTAACTGGCGAGGTTTGTTCTGGTCTGAATTAAAGATGTAAATTGGAGATGGAGCGAGCCCTCCCCATACAGCATTGACCAGAACTCACAGTTCACACAGCCCATCTCAGGTTTAGATACAGCTCTGTTCATTGCAAATCTGTATGTATAGTCACGCGTATTTTGCAAAATGCTTGAGAGAATCATGACAGAATCTAGAGAATTTAGAGATGGAAGTGATCTATTAGGTCCATTTGCAACCTCTCATGAGCCAGGCAGAATCATCCCCTGGGCTATATCCATTGCTTTGCTTGGTCTTGGTTTTAATCACTCAAGCAAAGGGACCAGAACAGCCAGGCAAAGCTATGTCATACTGCTACAGAAGCGGCACTGGGGAATCTTGTAAATCTAATCAGAACTGAGCCCCACACTTCTACAATGTATACTTGGGTGTGTTTGATGTGGTTAAACAAATCCTATGCAGAAATGCATTTAATTTCTGTAAGCAATCACCTTCCAAGAATTTTTAAGACCTTGCAATAAACATAGCCAAAGCTATCATTCAACAAATTGACATCACACTTGTATTAATGGGGTTGCTATATTCAGATTAAATTTAACCCTCATGACTTTGTCTTGTAATCCAACAAAGTGAGTGGGTCAACAGAAGCTATGTTCAGAGAGCTGAGTGAGCATTTCTCCTCTGACATCTCCTCCACCACTTCCTTGATTTAAGGCACTATCTTCAGGGACCCCTCACCTAGGCAGAGGGCACTTACTAGCATATCCCTGTGGATGATAATTCTCCACTGAGAGTCTCATACATTGAAAGAATTCAGCATTGTTTTCTAAGGTTTATTTATGCACTTGCCTTCTTGTGGCAGTGACTGCTTTCAGGAGGATGATGTTCCACCTCATGCAAACAAAGAGCAGTCAATGACTCAGAAAAAATGTGGTTGTAGAAGTCTTTTTTTTACCGTCCAGGGTCCAGGTTTACTTCCCTTGAAAGCATAATGCTAGAAGGTCCCCTCCCAGCAGCCTGAAAAGATCGCAGCACAGATAAGCTGCAATGTGCATGCCATGCTCTAGTAGCTGGGCTCACATGAGGTGTAAGGAGTAAGTTCTTACTGCCAGACATGGGGCTCTGAGAATAGATATCCGGTGTATTTCCAAGCTCAAATGCATCTTGCCAACAGACATGTTTTGTTTCCTTAAAGTAACTTTAGGGGTTTCTGGGGTCAACAGTGCTAAATAAAACAAAAAGCAAAACCACTCTGGTCTAGGAAAGGGCAAGATTTTTCAAAGGTTCAGCTCCCCTTGGTGGTACAGCTCCTGCACAAAGTGATGACAATGGATAAGGCATCAGAAAAATCAGGCAGTGACCTGCAGTAAGATACACGGCCTGGTGAGATACACAGCGCCTTGCTAATGAACTCCATAGCTGGGTCAGTAGATATCACTGCAGGGGGATACCATCATCTGCCAGAAAGCAGGCAGAGGTCCTCTGTCTTGGCATGCCTCCATCCTCACTGCAGCCCTGGGCACACCAACTCTGTAGAGGCCCAGAGAGGGCAATTTAAATTTTTGGAAATAACACCCAGGAGTGGGGATTCTTCAGAAACTTTTCAAGAGTTGAGTTTCACCAGAAATCCAGTCTTTCCTATGAGCTGCAGATCCTAGAACTAAAAGCCTCTGACATTGGCTACAATTGCTCACCCTTTGTTACTGGAGTTAAATAAAGGTATCAATGAAATCAGAGTGAAATTATATGGACTTCTGAAACTTGCAGAAAAAGTTTGAAATTTTTGCTTGGTCAAATATATGAGCTAGGAATTTGAGGACAGTTGTAAATTTTACCCACACAAGCTCATTCTTTTATTCAGGCAAAGCTGGCAATTTTCTGCCCTTAGCACATGGTGCTGCCTAATGAGGCTACAGAGCGGGCCAGCCCAGTGCCAGCCTTATGCCTGGTCCGGGAACTGTCTTCTGGCATGGAGAAAAATGGCTTACGATTGATGGGTTGGGAGCGTGGTGCCAGACACATTCTGCTGCTCCAGCTCCTGTCGGATCTATCTGGATCCCCTTCCTCCCTTCCCAGCTGGCAGGTTTTGTGGACTGCAACAAAGCAAGTTGGGGCACAGGGCAGAGCTCACTCCTTCGTGCAATACAGGAGCAGAGTGAAATTTGGTTCCCAGGAGACTTTTTGGGTTTAGGCCCATGTGTCCCACATAACAGAACCGCTTCCAAGTGATCCAGAACTTTGTCTGAGTCTTGTAACAGTGGAGTGTTGGAGGTCTGAAAGCTGCTGAATGGGATGTAGCCAGATCCCTGGTCCTCAGGTCTTCCCAGGTGCTAAGCTGGGACAGTGTTGCTGCTGTGTACACTAAAAGTATTTCTCCCCTATTAGCATAGCTCTGCAACACAAATCTTAGTTCAGCACAGCACGTATTGCTAAATCTACACACCTTGTAATCACCCTCTCTGGAGAGAGAGAAAACCTGATGCACACAGAGATATGCCACGCACAGCCTTCCCCACCAACAGTGACCATCTCTGCTGGTGTGGCCAGGGTGCACCTAACAGGACCACCTCCAAAAAAACCCAAACAACCGAACTTCTAAACTTTGGGCCCCTCAGATGAGGGGATGGGGAGGGTTGGAAACGGCCCCGTTGCTTCACGCTGCACATTAGCAACCTAGTTCACTTCACAAACACAAGGTGCGCTGTCAGAATAGCTCGGGGCAAAGTTTGTACTTTGCTTGAATTCTAACTTTTGTTTACCAAGGTAATAAACCGGTCTTCTCTTCCAGGTGTAAATGCTATTATGAAAAGGCATATTTGTGTTTCATCTCACCTCAGATGTACAGTATGTGCTCACATCCTCCACTGTGCGTACAGCCCACATTGCTCCAGAGCCAGGAGAAGAAAGGAAAGGGGGTAAAAATAAATATCCACACTCTAGCCTCAAAATCCCATTATTCTGGAGAATATAGGAGCTTACCAGTATGTCTTTCCCTTCACACCCTTTGTGTAGCCTCTGCTCTACACTGTGAAGACAAGCTCAGATCTTTCCCACATCCCTGTGGTCTTCCTTTTTAGTGCACGTGGGACGACCCTACATGGGGAGCTGGTGGAGACGACCCATTGTCTCTGTGCCAAAAAGCAGATGTCTAAACAGTGGAATTTAGTTTCCACCAAACTTGTTCGGTCACCAGTTTGACCCCCTTCCCCTAAAATCGCCCTCATCTCCATCATGTCACATGCATTCAGTTGTGTTGCATTTGGTGTAATCTCACTGAAACCGATGGGAGAGGAGAAGGAGGTGGGGAGGGGAAAAAGAAAAAGGAAAAGAAAAAAACCTGGCATTGTTTTTGTTGCATTTCACTTCATGTTCCTGGTGTCGTGCCCACTTGGCAAGATTTAGAGATAGCAGACGAGCTCTGGATAAAAATGACCTAAATGTTTCCTCATCCCTTCAAACCTGTTCGGTGGCCTTCTTTCTCCAATTCACCAGTAGTTTGGCCTGGCTGCTAGAGCTGCCACCTGAGCGCTACTGAAAACCAATGCCACGAGATCTGCAGCTACTGAAATGACCAGAGCCCGGCTCCAGAGCGTGGCTCCCCCGGCACGGTGTGGCACAGGCAAGAGCACCTCCTGCCGAACCAGCGCACCCGCTCCCAGCATCGCCTCGCTCCTCTCCCCTTAAGGCACTGACCTCACCTGCTCCCACTGAGATTGTAAAATTTCATGAGATGACATCTTGAAAAGCTAAGTGTGAAACACTGAGCTCGGACAGAGCCCTCACAGAAGCTGACCAGCTGCAGGTTGGCAGTAATTTCCTCCCTTGCCTGTTGTAGCCATTTATGAGCAGGTTTAAGAGGGCAGTAACTGAACAATAATTTTTTTTACACAAACTATTCTATTAAAAGCCTGTGCTCATAACTCCATCTGTACAATGGAAGAGCTGTTACAGAGAAGCAAAGAAAGGGGCTGAAGAAGACCAAGTGGTGTCTGGTGATGGCTCGGCATGCCCAGCATGGGCACTTTCTCTGAACACCTTTGCTTCTGAAATCAGAAACCCCACGGAGAGAGCTGGGCTGCCAGCGCCACGCAGGTCTGAGCCTGCCCTGGCCCAGACACCATCCCCACCCCAGTGTTTACGCCGAAGTGCTCGCTCCGGTGCAGGCTGAATCTGCATCCCTGGCTCCTGCAACCAGTGGGGCCCCGGCATGCTCTGCTCCCCACCAGTGTGGGGGCCTGGCACCCCTTGGAACTGCCCACCCCTCCATGGACCTTGCACGGTCCTTTCTGCTCCAGCACTGGACTCAAGCGACCATAAGTCAAAGAGCCATGGTGCAGATGGAGAGGACAATGGTCCCCAGCTGCATGTGTTCTTGCCTTCTCTTCACTTCTGGAGCCCACAGAAGCTGTTTTAGGGTTGTTTGTTTCATTCAAAATGAAAATGCATTCAAGGTTCCTATCAGCTTTCGCACTTTCTAATTTATTTCTCAACTTTCGTTCTTCCATTACACTTCCACAGCAGGGCTAGAAGGAACATTGCCCACAGGAAAGCAATTCCCCTCAGTCTTCAAACTCAAACCTTCCCAGCAGCTCTACTACCTCTTCTCACCACATTTCTGCTCAACCACCTGAGCTGAGCAAGAACATCCTCAGCAGCAGAGACATTGAGCAGGGTCCTTGCAGCAGTGGGATGAAGGAGAAGAATCTGGTAGAAAATTAAGTAGGAGTGGGAAGCTCCTTTCTACCAAGGAAAGGAAACTGGCCTGTGCTCACCTCCTCATCAAAGACGGATTGCAAACAAGCTACTGGCAAAGGTGGTGGAGAATATGAACAGTGTGGGTTTCACCACATGGTTAATTCCTGCCATGGTGCCTTCTTGGATTCACCTACCCCCTTCAGCTGGGTGGGGTGGAGGAGACCATGTCTGGGTCCACCCATGCGCTCCCAAAGAAGGAGCGACATGTCACCCCAGTTTGGAAACAGGTGTGTTCAGTGGCCAGATCAAGGCACATTAGGAGACCTAGAACTTGTTTGACATGGGCTATTATTTCATGGCATCTTGAGTATACTTCACATGTCCTTTAAGTGCTCCAGCAAAGTAATGGCCCAGGACAGCCTTTCCAATCGTGTTCTTCTAACACATCAGTTTGGTTCTTCCAGAACAGGGAGGGGGGGTGGCATTTTGCCAGCGTTATGTAAGAGGCAGTGTGATTGCATAAGTTCAGTTGGTTGCAAAGGTATAAAATAGGTTTTATTGGTAGCTACTACTGCTGGAAATTTTTCCAGAGGTATCTGTGCATATTTTACAACAAACTTGTCCTTTTTTTGGATTTAGGGTCTTTTGGGATCCTCTTCTTTCTGTATACTTTTGGTGTCAGAAACCTTTGTGCAAAGAGGAATGTTTGCTTTTGTGTGGGACACAGTACAAGGAGGTTGTATGTCACTTCACTGGAGCTGCCTAAAGTGCTTGAGTTACTCTACAGACCTGCAATCTGTGCACAGAGGCTGGTGCTTGTTTTACATCAGTCTCCAGATGGAAGCCTAGGACGCTTGGTGAGCTTATCCAGTCCTCCCGAGAGCAACAGGAAAACCGTATGACTGCAACTAGGCAGAACTGCCCTACTTGAGATCTTTTCATACAATCACAGGGCAAATAACATCTGCTGAAAACACTTGCTATTTGACCTGGTTTCAGAAATAGGAAAGGATCATTTCATTCCACATGTCCGGGTGGAATGGGATCTTGTGTCTTTCAGGGAAGGGGAAAAATGACACAGCATCTAAAAGTGGTCAGAAAGTGACTCACTGTAACTCCAGGAACACAAAGAGAAAAGGCAAGCTTAGCTTTGTTTCTCTGAGTATCTCCTGCATGTATAGCATTAAGCATATGAAAAGGACTTTGCAAGACCAAAGCCTGATCAGTAGCTAATGCATTCCCAGGTTCAATAACAAGTACACTTTGTACATCAGAGGAATGGCAAGTTGCCCAGAGCTTTCGGGCAGATGCTGTTTCTAAAGAAATTAAATGCGTGAATAGATAATAACCAAAGAAATCCCTGCTGGAATAGAGAATGGACAACCGCCTTCTGATAAAATCAAGTTCTTGCTCAATCATCCCCACTTGAACATGAAGACCAAATTGAGACAGTCCTGAAGGTCCTGGCATCTTCAAATAAGTGATTGGTTTTCTTCCCTCTTAGTCACTCTGTACATGATCCTAGGAATTGGTAAAATACAGCAAGGATGACTCCTCTGTCCCTTCCTAAAAGCAGGACATTGCAGGAGGTCAGCTGGCTTTTCTAGGCTGAAGAAGGTGTCACACAGTTCCTTCTCAACTGGTTCCCTCCAGCCCACTAAGGGCAGGAAGGAAGGAGGAGAGGAAAGTGTGGCTAGCCCATGTCCTTGCCATGCAAAGCAGGAGGAACTGAGCAGTGGCCCAGCAAGGAAGACCTGCAGAACAGCAAGCGGGAGCAGGGGCTCAGTGGTGAAAAGATGAATATGAGATTGACCGGGTGAGCTCTGACGTGGGAAGGAATGAGGTGAAGGTCAGGGTCAGAGGGATGAAGGAGGGTAACCTCAAACCACCCGGGTATTTCAAGCAGCTTCCAGTCATGATGAAAGGTAAATTCATCACCTGACCTCCCCCACTACTGGATCTTCTGCCCATGATGCTGCCAGACCCTGTCATTGCTTCATGCCCACCTCTGGCTGAAATGACTTTTGCTGGTCTGACTGGGAGACCTGTGGGAGCCAGACAAATACTTGGCCATGCTGAATAGGCCTCCTGACGGGAGGAGCTATACCTATAGCAAGGCTCAGAGGACAGGTGGATAAAGCATACATGGTGGAACAAAATATAGCACCTGAGTGGTAGGATGCTTCTGTTGGTGTGACCACTGTCACCTGCTGGCACAGGGAGGTGGACAGAGGCAGCTACTCTGCGCGCTGTGAACCAGGCTGTCGGGAAGTGCAGAGAGGTTTGGCCAAACCTTTTCCAAAGGACAGACTCCAAGTCTTGCTTCTCTTTTCCTTATTGTTCTTCACAGCCTATGGGGGTGGTGCATCACAGTATCTCTTGCAAGGTCATGGACCCTGGATACAAAGAACAATGACTGTTCTGCCCAGGGTATGGCTCTGGAAAGCAACAGACAGAGCTTAAGATACAGATCAGGAGTGGGACTCTGGTGCATAGCTGTAGCTGAGAGTCAGGTGGAGATGCCCTGAGCAACAACTGGGATGCTTTTGCATCTCAGACAAGTGACTCAGTTGTCCTCCAAGCCCACAGGCTCATCCTTTGCCTCCCGGTGAGGACGGCCAGGGGACTAGCTGTAGTGTGACTGCCAAGGCAAAACCCTGCTGTAGACAACAGCAGGAGACCAAGAACATTTTTCCCACAGGTTTGGTGCCTCATCTTGGGCTATGTACTGTGCATGACTGGGATGTGGTTCTTGATCGTCAGGACCAGAAGCCACTGGGATGCTTCTGAAATGCCTCATGGTGAGAGAGAAGTTCGATGCAACTAGTCATCCAGGATAGCTGCAGTATCTGGTGTTCCTGGATCTCACTCAGCCTCTGAAATACATCTATGGTCTATGTGACAAGTGGTTTATTTTCAACACCTAGAGCACAGAAGGCAAGTGAGATGATGGGCTGTCATCTAGGGCACTTTATGCCTGTTTAGTGCCAACTATGTTACAATATCATTTTGATGTCACCATTTCCTCCTGCTGAAATAAAAAAAAAAATCCATTGCTAGACAACATTTCTCAGCAGGGAGATTTCTGAGTTTGTTTTTCCATTACACCTGCTTTATATGATTTCTTTTGCTTGTTCAGAAGAAGAGACAGAAACAAGAGGAGGAAAAATTAACACATTTCTATATTTTTAAATCCTTTTAATTATAAAAGATCTGAACAATCCCTTAAAAAAATACCTAACTTCAGAATGTCAACATGTAGTTGATGCCATAAAGTATTCATGGGGGCTGGGATTAAAGCTGACATTTTTTAAAGTGATTAAATTTGAGAACTTGAATGAGTAGAACTGGATTTTCATTATTCCCCTGAAATGAGTGGAAAGTTTCAGAACTTGAGAGTTTCTAAGTATCCAGCACATCTCTGTGGAGCCCAAACAAATGGCCTGGGGAAAGCAGTAACAGGTAGTACCCGACAGTGGGTACACGGTTTCTTTAATCGCATCCCTAAAACCCAGTTACTCATATGCAGCACTTTCATCCTGATTTGTTCCACAAGTCTGCCACGCCAGGCTTTGCAAGCAGGCAATGACTCCTCCATTCCTAGATGTCTCTCGAGGTGCAGCTGCAGGTGACAAAGCATTTGCCAGCTGTGGAGGGAACAAGCGGTGCTTGGCAGGGCCAGACTAACCATGCCAGATCCCTGCTCCACTGCTGTAAGAGAGACAGACATATTTCCAAATGCCCTCTCCAGCTATTCATGCTGGGTTTGCTAGAGTACTGCACATGGGACTGGATGGAGGCTCCCACCCTGGAAGCATCTGACACAGAAGATGTGGTAAACTAGAGCCTGCACACCTTTGGGAGATGCTGCCAGAGACACAAAAAGTCTGAGTCCTCTTAGAAGAAGTTTTTCCATCCAAAATCTTGTTCCTGCTTGAGTGCAATAATCCCATACCAGCTCAAGACCCCTCTCAGGAGACCTGTTCTCAGGAAGAATTTTGTTCCCAGAAGAAAGAGCTCTGCAGAGGATTACTCTGCAAAGTAACCTGTCAGGAGGGTTTGTAAATGAGCTCTGCAAGGACCAAGCTCCCCTGGGCAACACTTCAGAGTGCACAGGCTGAAAAAGGCCCAAGCTCCCTGCAGGGAGACAGACTCCCTGACCAGGGAGACAGGTCAGAGGTTAACTGTTGAACGGCTGAGCCCCAAACTTACACACAAGAGGAAGGGATGGAGTAGGCGAGGATGTCCAGACTGGGCTCTCTTGCTCAGGACCTTCCTCACTCAGTTAATATGTTCCAGTAAAACCCATGAAGACAGGATTCAAACTTCCCAGGGCAAGGGAAGTTGATCTGGGTCGCCAGGACCCATGGCATTGACATGAGAGAAACCCTCCAAACATCCCTTCCCTTTTCCTCCTCCTCCTCTGCAGCTCTGGCAGTACCTCTCTGCAATGGCCATGTGATGACAGCACCATGGCAGTTGCCTAGCAGGGCTCCTAAAGCTGGCATTTCTGGGCATGGGCCTCCTGAGTACACCCATCTTAACTGACCCACATCTTTCCACAGCTTGCTTCTGGGGCAGTGGCAGCGTGTTTTGCTGGTGCTGCTCGCGTTGCCCCTGCCCTGCTAGGGCAGTTTTCCAGGCAGGGCAAACATTTCATCATCCTCTCCTTCGTATTTCTTTTTCTCTCTCATTTCCCTTTTTCCACCCCTATCTTTTTTTCCTTAAATATTGCTTAACTGCCACAAGGGTGCAGGCATTGGGGTGAGCTTGCTGTAGTGAGTGTTGCATGCCAGCCCGGGGGCCATGCAGAGCCAGCTGCCTCCACCCCGCTGGAGGCATGGGGACTATCCTCAGCTGGATATCCCAGCATGATGTTGGGTGGAGGGAGCTGGGTCACTTCCATCAGCATCCCTGATGAGAAGACACAGCTCACTGGAGAGCAAAGGGTCAGCCCCACCACGCAACTCATCTCTACTCAACTGTGCAAAACCACCCCCTTCCAAAAAGGCTCATCTTCTCATGTTCCCCACTGCGGGAAAACAAAACCTTGCGTTTCCATGGGTTTGGTCACCTGGGAGTGGGTGAGGCAGAACGTGGGGCAAGAACCACATGCAATACAACTACTGGGACAAGCAGTTGCCTTCCTGCACCTTCTCAATTCTGGCCTCCCAAGAGACAGAGCGGGAACATGCTGGTGGCAGAGCTCACCAGGAAACAGTGCTTTCTGCAGGAAAAGCATTTTTTGGTTTCATTATTTTCTCTTTCTGCTCTTATTATTTTTTGGAGGGGGGAGGGGAATTGAGCTGGGGGATTTCACTAAGAATATATATTACAGGGGAAAAAATATCCATTTTCTGTCTAATCGGAAGAATTTTCTTGATGCAGACAAATACCACTGCCCAGAGGGTTGAATTGCTTCTGCTTCCAGTTGCTGAGAACTACAGTTTGCTAGATGGGAGTTTGATGAAAACCTTAAGTGGTGGCAAAAATGGAAATTTTGCAGAGATAGCTGCTGGAACCTTCAGAAAGGTCACGCTTTGTTGCTGAAGAGGCGTTTTAAACCTTTCTTTGGACCAAATCTTTCAGCAGGATGGCTTTGCCAGAGACTAAGGAAATGGTTTGGGAAAACAAAACAAGATGATGCCATTTACTTAGGGACAAATACAATGAGGGAGAGATGGGGTAAGGAATGAAAGTCGCCTTGTGGTAGCACACAGGCAGGAGGATTGACCTGGGACTGGTGGACAAGAGCTTGGCTGGGGTTTTGCCTGGGGACTTTGAGTCTCCTAATTCTANCCCCCCAAAAAAAAAATATTGGTAGAGTAATTCTGAGTGCTACAAAGGTGATGCTATGCAAATTTCTGGTGGGAAATACAGCTGTCTCAAAACATTGATAGCCTGTGGTTTCATTTATGTGGTGGATGTTAATGCATCTAATGGTTCTGAGGAGAGCTGTCTGAAAAAAAATGAATTTGGAGTTGTTTTGTTTCATAACTAGTTCTGAAAAGTCAGGAAGGAGGGAATTAGTTCAGATTGCAACTAGGACTATTTATTTAAATTACAGCAAATGTGAAATGTGAGGAGAAAATGCTGCACTTTGATTTGGAGTAATTTACAAGTAAAATGGAGGGGAATTTCAAACTGAAATAAACATTGCAAATGTACTTTCTTGGAATTTTTTTCTCAGGACAAACAATTTAGTGCAACCAGCACTAATGCTCAAAACTATTTGTCACCAAATTTGCATTTTTCACACAAAGGAAGTTTCAGGTGAAAGAATTTCACCCATCCCCGGCTCCGAGCCTGGGAATTGAGGACATGTCCCAGCCCTTTGCCACTGTGTGAATTAACTCAACTGAATGTTTGCGCCCAACATCTCACTGCTGAGGATACATCTCCAGACCAGGCTTTCTATACTGTATTTAGGCAGCTCTGTGCCTTTAGCATTTTGGCAACCTTGCCCCACAATGTGTTGTCACACAGAGTGCAGCAAAGTGGCACATGGAGGTCCTCTAGCTCCTGGCTGGGTTTGCGTGGGTCACTCTTCACATTTTCTGAAATGGCTCCCAACCCCACCATTAGGGTAGACTGGGTTTCCTATGCTCCAGAAGCTAGGCAAAGAAACTTTAATCAAACCAGGCATTTTTAAATCCAACCCCCCATTTTTTCCCATCACTTTAATCATTCCCTGTGACCTTCAACCCAAACAATGAAGCAGTGTGCTGGGACCTGAGAACCATTCATTAATGTTTACGAGACACCGAGATAATAGGGGAAGAGAGCAATAGAAATAACGCTTGTGAATAAACGATAGAAATAATATGTTCGGTCTCTGTGATTACTCATGCTCTCAGATCTGAGCAGGTGCACAAGTTTTTACAGGTTTGGGCTTTGGTTTGATCCAAAGATACCTTCAGATCAGGCTGTTTGCTCCAGGAACAGAGCACTCCCTGGATCCACTTGGCTCCTCTGGGAAGGAAGGGGGAAGCTGTCAGATACCAGGAATTTGGCACCATTACCATGTCTCTTCAGCCATGTCAGTGATCTGGAAGAAGGTCAATCACCAAAATACCGTGTTGATAAGTGCCACAGAAGTGTGGAGGTGGAGGGGTCCAGCAGGATAAACACTGCTTAGGTTTTACAGTGCAAATTGCACTAGAAACAGAAAAATGCCTTTCCATTTTCCCAATCCCAGACATTCCTGGGAGCATAGGCCGTGGATGCTTTATTTTTAAAGTCAACAGGCTCCTCTGAAGAAAAAGCATTTCTTGATCTCGTGACTGTTGCGGCAGAGAGATCTGTCCCTCCGCAGCCAGGCCATGCGCTTCCTGCCAGCTGGACTCGCTGCCTGCCCAGGCCCTGTCCCAGAGACACACCAGGTCTCTGCTGTCCGGCAGGTTGGGGTGGAGAGATGGGATTGAGACATTTCAAGGTATCATCTGGCAGAGCAAGTTAAATCCAGGTGATCTGATTTGCCAGTCTCTCCCGCCGCGTTGCCCCCGCACCTCCGTCTGCACCGTGTGCCAACAGCACCTTCAAGCACGATGGGCAACCCCTCCACACGCCCCTGCAGCCCGACCTGGGCACGCTGCTCTCCGGGAACAAAGGAGATGCTCTGCAAGGTCAGGGGGGGATGCTATAGCCTCGTCAAGCTCCCATCATGCCCACAAGCTGCTGTGCATGGGGTTAGGCCAAGGTCACCCTTCCCAACTGCTTTGCCATTGCATCCTCTAAACAAACCCCAGGGTTTTCTGCCAACCGGAGTGTCCCTGACAAAGCTGGGTTGTGGAAGAAAAGCAACTTTGTTCCCCTCAGGGTGAAGTTGGATACAGTGTGACAGAAACGCCTGCACAATATGTGTTACACGGGAAAGTGTTTTGCTCCAGAAAAATGCAAAACGGATCCTGCTTCCATTTTCTGGCTGCGTGCTTGTTCTCCCTTATCTCTGCTTCACATCGCAGCACGCTGTGCCTGAAGGCTGCCGCCCCATCACCCGGCTGCAACGCTTCATGGATGCAACCTTCCCTTGTTTTTCAATCCAGTTTCATACCGGGTGCTTCGTACCAGTTGAAACATCTTATCTCCTTTGCTGGATCAAGGTCTCCCTTCTCTGTGTTGCATGTTAGCAGTCTAGCACCTTGAAATGGCAAGTCTCAGCTGTCACCAGCTGTTCTGGGTCTCGCAGAGTTTCCCTCTGACCCCATCGCTCTCCAGACTGGCTTAATCCTCACCTACCTGCAACAGGGTACAAGCCCTTGCCTCCTGCTAAGGGTGGATTCAAGCTCTTTGGTGGATAAGGATAGAGTCTTTGTCTCCCTGAATATGCACCCATATTGCATATTCACTTGCACCCCACCAAGTGGGGAAATTCAACTTGACATATGGGGCTGGCAGAGATGATGCTCTGAAAGCCCAAGGAGACAGGAATAGCCTGGGGGGGGTCCCAATCTGTCTTTAGAATAGAGGTGATTTGCACTTGTTGGGTCAGAAATGCCTTTGCTCTGGAACCAGAGAGGCACAGATGTGAGTTTTGGTCCCCGTCCTGAACAACATAGAGGTGTCTGAGAGGGGAATGCAGAGCAAGACGGACAGCGAGCCCTGGCACCCTGCTCTGGGTGAGCGGGACATGCTGCAGTCACCAGCAAACTGCAAATTAGATTTAGCAGAGAAAGCCTGGTGAAACACAGCTTCCCAGGAAAGCTGATTGAGGGAGGTGGGATCAAAGGGGGCTTCCCCTCTGCTGCTTGATGGCATGGTGCAGGTGCTGCTCTCCACAGCAACTTCTCTAATGGAGTAAGGACACTGTGTAATGATAGTAAAGCAGCATTTGCTATAGTAACAACTTTGTGCATTTGTACTGGCTTCCATCTGGAGGGTTTTGTGACATTAATTAACGTGTCCATCCTCCTTACATCAGAAATCCCAGTTTTCCACCTTCTGCTGCAGCGTCAGTGAAGGGAAGAGATGAAGACCTACACTTCCCAAAGTTTTCCCTGACTTTCCATTTTGTTTTAACCTTGGCCATAAAGGAGCAATGTGGGCACAGCCTGGCTTCAAGCCAGGGCACAGCCAGTGCTCTGACCTGCTTGGCACCAGCCCAACGGGATCAGCCATTGGGAATGATCAGGGAATCTAAAACAGGGGCTGTGTCTGAACATCTGCAAGGCTAGTGCTCGCATCTGAGGTAGCCATCTGGATGGTCCATAAAGGTACTTGTAGGGTGCAACCAGCTTACCATGGATTGCTCCACCGGGATGATCCAAAGAGCCTGTTCAGTTTTCTGCACCCGCTAGGAGAGCTGCGAAGCTAACCAGCCCCAGTGAAGATGATCATGCTGGGGTATCCACCCTGAATCACACTGCAGCCCAGCAGCAGGTCCAGAGGAGAACTGAACCATATACCATTTGCCTGCTCCCCTCTTCACAGTCACACATCTACCACAAGATCTCAGACAGCAGAAGTTTTTCAAGTCTCCAGACTGAAATTCTCAATATTATCATTATTGTCACAGCATCTACAGGGACTCAACCAAGACTAAGGGACTTGTTTTCCTGGATCCTACGCATCACATGCTTGGATAGGGTTTCTCTGCCTATGAACATGCTTCCTGGCCTCACAAATTCTTATAGGCATTACCATAAAACCTCTGAGAAATTGCATGGAAAGGAAGATGACCAGGCCCTATGGAAGCTGTCTGTTCCTGTCCCTGAGTTTAATTAATCCGTCCATGGGCTGAAGCTGTTCTGAAACACCCTGTAGAAGACAAAGGCAGGGCAGGGAGAGCTCAGAAGCAGTTAATGACTCCTGGAGAGCACTACTGAGCTGTCACAGGGGCTCTGCTTGTGGTGGTCCTGTGGGCATGTGCTGCTCTGGGGAGCTGCCCTCACATGTGTCTGGTGTCTCCCGTGTATTTTGCTGTTTGCAGTCAATGAATGAGTCTAAATTTCTCTTCTGAGACACTCTCCCATCGAGGCTGCAGTTTCCTTGTTTTGCATTTCTGCTTGTTGCACAAATGTATCTACTATTCCTGAGAGCTGTTTTCTACAGACCCCCACACCTGTGGCTGGAGCGCTGATCCCCCCAAAGCTGGATCTGCAGAGGGACTTGAAACTCTGTGCACTGCCTCCCTCAAACAGAGCTGAGGACTGACCTGTTGTGAGCCACCACGTTGGTGATGCCTGGCCAGCATCTACATGCTAGAAGCTTTCTCTATCCAGTTTTCTCAATGACAGTGAGACCTGATGTGCATAATAGACCTGCTACCTCCTGAGGAAAAGCTCCGTGCCATCATCTTTATGCCTTACCCAGAGACAGACTGATGAACCCTTGAGATACTGGGAACACTGGCTACTGACAAGGTTGGCCAATGCCTGAGATGTCTGGGGGTTGCAGGCGTCTTAGCTGAGCTCTTCCTGCTCAAGAGAAGGCTAATTAATCAGCTCTGCTATTCTGGCATCACCCAAAAGTGAAAATACTTTCTGGCAGAGCAGCAGGCACAAAATTAGCTGCTGCATTAAACTGCCAAATCTCCTTTACTCCTTTATTAGTTGCATTTGGTGATGATGAGGAGCGAGGCATTAACTGGTCCCTGATGGATAAAGAAACTATTACTCTGCTTTCTCTTTGCAGCAGGGAGGAGGAAATAGGTTTTATTACTGAGATTTCCTTGAAGACATTCACTTGACTTTGTGGCATCAGAGACGGAACAGAAATGAAGAACACAGAAATCTTGGCACAGCAGGAGAGATTGAGCACGGATAATAAAAGAGAGAAGTACCATGTCAATTGGGATCTGTGATATACTTAGGTGATTGAATCCTTGTGTTGTGTCGAAGCTCTGATGATCTGCTGGGCTTGACGAATTTCAGCATTATAGCCAGGATCTCTGTGCTGGCACTTAGGGCCTAAATTGGGAAACTTGCTGGAAACCCACTTGTGGTGCATCAGAATGGAAAGAAAGAGAAGAGAAGAGAAGAGAAGAGAAGAGAAGAGAAGAGAAGAGAAGAGAAGAGAAGAGAAGAGAAGAGAAGAGAAGAGAAGAGAAGAGAAGAGAAGAGAAGAGAAGAGAAGAGAAGAGAAGAGAAGAGAAGAGAAGAGAAGAGAAGAGAAGAGAAGAGAAGAGAAGAGAAGAGAAGAGAAGAGAAGAGAAGAGAAGAGAAGAGAAGAGAAGAGAAGAGAAGAGAAGAGAAGAGAAGAGAAGAGAAGAGAAGAGAAGAGAAGAGAAGAGAAGAGAAGAGAAGAGAAGAGAAGAGAAGAGAAGAGAAGAGAAGAGAAGAGAAGAGAAGAGAAGAGAAGAGAAGAGAAGAGAAGAGAAGAGAAGAGAAGAGAAGAGAAGAGAAGAGAAGAGAAGAGAAGAGAAGAGAAGAGAAGAGAAGAGAAGAGAAGAGAAGAGAAGAGAAGAGAAGAGAAGAGAAGAGAAGAGAAGAGAAGAGAAGAGAAGAGAAGAGAAGAGAAGAGAAGAGAAGAGAAGAGAAGAGAAGAGAAGAGAAGAGAAGAGAAGAGAAGAGAAGAGAAGAGAAGAGAAGAGAAGAGAAGAGAAGAGAAGAGAAGAGAAGAGAAGAGAAGAGAAGAGAAGAGAAGAGAAGAGAAGAGAAGAGAAGAGAGATTATGAAGTCCTTTTTTAAAAAATTTTTCTTTTTGTTTTCAAAATTAAATCTAGAACTTACCTATCTTAGTTTTAAGTCTGGCTAAAATGTCATGACCCTAAGAAAAGAAGATGCAGACTGGAAGAGTCCATGCAAATCACCTTATCCATGTCTTGAAATCTCAGAGGGTTGACTCCTGAGGGATCAGTGTCTTCCGCATACATCCATGAGCCACATCAACCTTCTCAGTCTCCACAGCTGTACTACCTGCAGAAGGAGGTGGTGATAAGGGCATGGTGCAGGCAGCTAGGCTTGTGGCCAGGTTGCCGGACTCTCAGGACATTCAGTTACCTTTGCTCCAAGGCCAAAATGAGGGGCAGGGATCAGTCAGTCAGAGGACAGAAATCTATTAAATCACTTTGGAATCAGATGCTGAATTCCCTATGGCATAATCCCAAAATCTAGAGTTTTTTACCTATTCTGAAGCAAGACAAAGACAGGCTGGACACAAATGTCCAAGAGACCAAGCATACAGAACAGGAAGGCAAAGCTGGTACAGAGTTGACCTAAGCATGAGGGGGAACCAATGGTCTATAGAGAAAAAATAGAGTGGAAATTAGAAGCAGCACCCTAACCATGTGGAGAAAGATGTCCTACAATAGGCAGACAGAGGCAAAAAGCCAATCTGGCAAGTTTGTAGCTGCCACAGAGGATGTGGTGGCCCAGAGATGTGGGGACCGTGCTCCAAAGCCCACCAGGTCCTTCCTGTTCTTGGTCACTGAGGGACTGTCCTCATCTCATGGGATTATGGTGTGCGGAGTCCAAGCACCGGGAGGGCTGGGAAGGGGAACCACATGAAACAATCTTGTCTCATCACTTCTGACACTGAAGGAAGATGACATGGGCTGGTGACCAGTGGATAACCTTCTGGCCAGGGTGTATTTGAAGGGAGGGAAAGCTCAGGCTTCTGCCTCAGAAGCTGGCTGGAATATCAGCACAGTATGGTGACATGAGCTTGCCCCACAGGACAGGTCCACCAAGATCCTGGGGGTGGCCAGAGCTTTGCTTCAGGCAGGTCTTACTGGTAGCTGCTGAGGACACTGCTGCCCAGCTCTGCTGCACCTCCCATCCTCCCGCCTCCCTCCGCCTCATTTTCCACATTTGCAACATGGAGCTAAAGCTAATTACAGCCCCTAGAGCAGAGCTGCGTGGCTTGGCTTTACTTGCATGTCGAAAACGCTTGGAGATGAAAGGTGCTTGAGAGAGCAGAGTATTGTTATTACTAATAATTACAAAAATTAACCAAATATTTGTCTACCAGCATCCATCCCTGCTACTGTTTCTTGCGTAAAATACACACATGCCAAACCAAAGCCCCAGAATCACTACATCAGCCCTACAGTATCGAGAAGGGGGGCAAAAAGTGCCTGGGGTCTAAAAAAGGTTGTCTGTTCCAGCAATTAATTTAATTAGCCTAAATATAACCCAGGTATACTGCAGATCCAAATTGCTGGCTGACAAGAAACCCAAACAGGGCCCACAGGCTGCAAGGCAGCAGGTTAAATGCTGCCTCTGAAGCTGCTGGGCTGATCCTGGCACCCGAGTATTTTTTCTCCTGGTATTCGCCACCGCTTGCTGCTGTGGAGTCGGGCTCTTGTAAAATGTTTATCAACGCCTGGGCATCTTCCAGACCATGAAAGGGTGCACGTGGAGAGAAGTGTCCCCTTGCAGTCAGCGGGGACTGGATTTCATCACTTGTTTTAATTCCCGTCTTTATAATTTTATTGCTTCCCCCCACCCGGTTTTCTAATATGCTCTTCTAACACCTAATAAAATAATTCCTTTTCCCTTCTACTTACCTCCCCCTGCTGCCATCGCGATTACCTAGACAAGAAAAATACAGAGCGCGGGGTCCTGCAGGCTGAGGTTTTAGTGACTGATTTCAACCGACGTGAGCAGAATTGGCAATAAACTTCAATGTCATGGTATTTTGATTCCCCCTTCTTCCTTATTGCGTGAAATATCTGAAGGGAACAAACGCCAAGGAGTGAGAGGAATTCTTTGGGGTCACATAGCCAAAAATGAAACTAAGAAAGGAGCCATTTCCAGAGAGGGAGATATAGTCAGCTGTGCAATAGTTATCTGTAATAGATGGCATCTCTCACTGACGTGATCTCTATTATCCTCCTATCTCAGCATCTTGCAAACTTTAATGGATTCTTCCCTCCAGCATCTTTGTGAGACTGTGCCATTGTCCTATATGCATTTTAGCAACTGGGACCAGAAGCACCAACAGGCCAAAGACCCAAATCCCCTAATCTATGTAGGCACCCAGTTCTCACCAGTCACAATCTAAAAAATCCATCTGGAATCTGGGTACTATGCTATTTAACCGTGAATTTATTTGTGAAGGTAGATAAAATGCCCTGTGACCACAAAGAGGCAAACAAATCTCATAAAATCCAAGTTTGTTATTTCCTCCTCTGCTTTTAAAACAAAACACAATAATTTTAGCAGACAATTAAACTCCCTGATTTCCAAGGGAGGCAGGCACACAAATACTTTTGAGGATCTGAGTCCACATGATTATGTAAGGAATTAGCAGGAGGGAATTAACCCGATCGCTGGAGCATCCGTGTGGAGAGGAGCTCACCCACATGCGGAGCTGCCATGCGGGAATGTGCTGGAGTGAAATATAAAACCCAGAAATACTTAAAATTTAAATAAGGGAAGTGCCAGAAAATGTCACAACACTGCTCCAGGACAGGGGGACAACTGACCTGGCCCATCTCTACCTCCTGCCTCACCACCATCCTGCCTGTGCTCCCCGAAGCTGGGAAAAACAAGCCCAGGGTGGCACGTTCCCCTTCCGAGTGTGTGGGACCTCCATGCAGAGCAGCGGCAGCTGCCTGTGGGCTGGTCGTCCATGCAGTACCCTCTGTGCATAGATAAGGGCTCTGCGTGGGGGCAGACGGTCCCTGGACACCCAAGGAAAACTTGGCAAGGGGGGCTGAGGTGCCAACATGCCAGCCCCGCTCCAAGCAGCCGCAGGGATGCGGGGACAAGGCAGCACGAGCGTAGGATTTCCACAACTCGGCAAGGATCTTGCATTCCTCCCTCCACCCTGGGGCTGTTATTAAATATGCTGCTATATTAAAACAAAACCAATTTAAAAATATGATAATAATGAATAAAAGTGAGTAGTATTCGGGGAAGTAATGGGGAAAGTTGTGGGCCTGATCCTGCTCTCCCTCGGGCCGGAGTAATGAGGAGTACTGGGTGAAGGCTCTGGGAAGGCAGGTCAGAGGCACGCTCCTTTATTCCAGCCTGGGTGGGACAGAAAGGAGATCTGGCCCCTTTCCCACTTTTAATGCTGTCACAGTCAAATTTATCATGCTGAAACCCGCGGAGGTGTTCGCAGGAGCGAGGAGGGCGGCGGCAGCAGCCCTGGCAGTGCAGAAGGCGGCTGGGGAGAAGCAGCCCTCCCTGCCTGGGATGGATGCAGCTCCCAAAGCGGAGCTGACAATAAATACATACCTTTCCCGGGCAGGCAAAGACTGCCCGAACTGTCACTTTAATTGAAGCCTTCTGCAGTCCTATACTTCACCTGATGTTTAATGATTCACCTCTTAAGCAGCCCACTTGTA
>VZRU01014689.1:5460-41009 GCA_013398155.1 Pedionomus torquatus | reverse complement strand
GATTTGGAAACGAGGCGGTCAACAGCCCTTCCCAACGTGGTCCCTGGATGCTCTTCCCATAACTGGAGCCCATTGGTCTAAAATACTTCTTCCCACAGTCTCGCTGGGGGATGGCATGGATGCCATTGAGGAGGGGACCCTCAGCCTGCTCCGCCTGGTTCCTTGGCTTGGAAGCTGGCCTGCAGCACAGCTGAGTCTTTTAACCACGGAGCAGAGGTTCAGGTGTCAGGACACATAGGTGGGCAGGAGAGCTCCACAGCCCACCTCCCTCCCCCCTCTGTGCTTCCCAAGCTGCCATTCCTCTCTTATGTGCTAGCAGGTGATTTATAGCCATCACTTAGTCTGGTGTGAAAAGACAAAGACCACAGAGGTAAGTCCTCTTAAGCTTTACGTGCTGCAGTGCCATAGCTGAGAGCTGTACGCCTCTCCTCCTGTAATCTGCTTGAAATAAAACCAAACTGTACAGAGCTGTCAGTGGATGTGAAGGATGATGATAATTTAGACAAAAATTCATTTCCTCCTGTGAAGCAAGATTTGATTTGTTTCTTTTTGTATTAAGGACATAGAATATTGCGGGGGGACACGACACATATTAAATGGCTTTATGGTGTTAAAGTCCTTTCTACCATCCTTGTTATGATACTAAGTCACGTGGATTCCTGCTGGTGATGACAAACTGTTGTGGTGTGGATTTGGTAACCATAATCAGGCAAGTTGTCAAAGTCAGGCCAGGCCTGTGTGTTAGGAATGTATATTGAAGTCAGCTCCTGTAACACTCACTAATATAGGCAGTCTTGTTGCTAGAGCTTTGCACAGAAATAATGAGACACATACGTGAGTGCCTCTTAGAAGTCGTAATGTGTTACCTGGCCCTTTGGAAGCCAGGGGGATAGTTGAAGGTTTTGTTTCCATAGTTTGTGAGCTTCCATTTTAGGATTTTCATTTAAAATAAATTTGCATCTTTTTATGGCTTGTTCTGGAGTGTAGCCAAGTAGAAGTGTATTGTTTACATATGTAGGTTATTTTTTTTCTCACACAAAGATGTCTATTATTTACACACAAACTCTAAGAGGAGTGTTTTGTTAGTATTTTGTTAGCAATATAAACTGACAAACACAAATGTAGACTTGAAGCAAAAATAGCCCTTCTTCCCGGAGAAAGCCACAGCTGCCCCAACCTATCTTTTGGTTCTGCTTGTATTTTAAAACTCAGCTTGTATCATTTGGGTGTATAAGCGTTTTCTACGGTGTGTAACTTTCACAGCAACTTGTAGCCCTCTAAACAGTGTTTCTTTTCCTAAACTGGATTGGATGAATTGTAGTATCTATTTATTTCAGTTAACTTTTAAATTCGGTTTTAGTTGGATGTCCCTGTTGCATTTTCAAATTCTTCAGCTGACTGCAATAAATTCTGATCTTCATTGTCAACATGTGTCTTTTCCTATTAAGACTGACAGTTACCTTCCCCTTCCCTTATGAAACTTTCATGACTTGAAAATGACGAAAAAACCTCTATAGTTTCAATTTTCTGTAGTCAATATTCTGTGTGTAAAAATTCCAATTTGGAGGGAAAAAAAAGTAGTTCAACAGCCTACATGGAGAGTAGTTAACAGAGCCTGTGGAGTCCCACTTTTCCATGTGGAGCATATTGGAGCATGTTAACTTCGTGGACCCTGAATGCAAATTTCCAGTTGTGATAATGTGTATGAATGGCCTTTAGTTTCTATTATTTGCACTCTTTCTAATTCAGTCCCGTGATGACTAGTATCTACCTGCAATCAAGTGACTGATAGCTGCTTACTAAGGAGTAAATTTTCTCAGACACACCTAAAAGCATTTAGGTTTGTATAAAGAAGGAATCAGAATAGTGTGGAAACTCCACAGCAGCCAAGTGTTTCGTTTTTAATATATCAGTCATGATGGCTAATAGGTATTCATCAGACTATACAGGTCCACTAGAAAAAAGTCAGGATTTTAGTACTCTCTTTTTTTAGAATTATTATTAATGAAGTGCTTTAGCACTGCATTTTTGTGCTGTTTTATCCTGTTTCTCAGCTTGAGCATTTCTAACTGTCATTCATGGATTCTTGCTTTTGTGACTAGTAGCATGAAATTATACTTGAAATCATAGTTACCTTCCTACATTCATTACTCTTACATTGCTTAATCATCTCTAAAGAGTATTCATATCTCATTTCTCTTTGCTGATTCATTGTAAATGTGTACAGATTTTTTTCCTGTTTTCAGCTTTCTCCATTGACAGACAAGAATACATGCTGATTCTGCTACAACTCACTAGTATTGTATTTATTTTTTATTTTATGTGTCTTAGGAAGCAGGAGTGAACCGTTTATTTTGTCTTGTTAGTGCTTAGTACAGCGATCCTGTTCTGCAGCTAGGCTGTGTAGGACAGTAAAAATGCTGATGTGGAAAACAATTTTAACATTTCTGGTTTTGGAGTTTCGATTTTTGTTTTTCTTTCCTTACAGTTAATCTATTTTATGAGGGTTTGATTTTTACAGAGACTTCAGTGTGAGTGTATCCTTGCACTTCTGTGGCTATTCAGTGAAATCACTGACTCTTCTGTTTGTATGTGAAGATCTTTAATAGGATTAATTGGAATTAGAGGTCTGTGGTAAGATGTGATTGTAATCAGACCAGATAGGAAAAAACCTCAGTTTTAGGAAACTGTTCCAGTGTGGAGATGCATTGGTTTTATCTCCCAAGAAATGATTATATGGGGCTTTTTGTTGCGTAAAGCTTCAGATTGTGAATGTACTCTTTATTTTAAAACAAATAATGTTTTTCTGTTTTAAGTGTTTGGTTAGTAGTTTCTTTAGGTGTTTGCTAGTTTCTAGCAGATGCTATAAACTTTTGGTGCTTTAGTTACTAATACTAATCTGTCAGAATTCCACTATAACTTGGTAAATGAAGGCAGGACCGAAGAATTCCCTGGGTAAGTTCTGAGATCCAGATCCAATAATGTTCCCTTCTTTCTTTCTGTTCTCTTAAAGGAAAAATGATATTCATCCAGCATTCCTGAGTAATAAGAATGGGTCCAGATGTGCCTCTGCTGAATGATTACAAACAGGAATTCTTCTTGAAGCGCTTTCCACAGACCGTGCTGGGAGGTCCCCGTTTTAAATTAGGCTATTGTGCCCCTCCTTACATATATGTGAATCAGATTATCCTTTTCTTGATGCCATGGGTTTTGGGAGGAGTAGGAACACTTCTGTACCAGTTAGGCATTATGAAAGACTACTACACTGCAACACTTTCAGGAGGACTGATGTTTGTTACTGCACTTACCCTTCAGATGACAAATCTATATGCAAAACAGAAAACGGTGACAATAGAAAGAATGCAAATCCAGAATACCCTAACAGATGAAGATGAGTTTGAATTTTCCAGCTGTGTGGGTTCAGAGACAGTAAAATTTATTATTCCTGGCAAGAAGTATATAATCAACACTGTATTTCATTCCTTTCTGGCAGGGGTATTGTGTGGGTTGGGAACTTGGTATTTGCTGCCAAACAGGATAACGTTGCTGTATAGCAACATTGGAGGAACTATTGTGATCTTTGTATTTGGCTGGGTGACTATATGTATAGGAGAATATTCATTGATCATAAATACAGCTACCGAAACAGCTACTTTCCAGACACCAGATACTTATGAAATCACGGCTCTGATGAGACCTTTCTACATTTTTGTCTTTATTGCAGTGGATCTTGCGCACAGGTAAACATGATACGCCATATAGCTAATTAAAGTAGTGGTTATTCTATATATTTTTAATGAGAAAGAGGAAATTACTCTTCCAAGGAAATTTTATTTTGAGATTTCAATCAACTGTGGGAACTACAAAGGAAGAAGCTAGAAGAATATGTGGTAAAAATTGATGCTTTGCGATGTGTGTAAAAGGTTATTCTTTGATTATTTTTTTATATGATTCTACATAAATTAGGGAGAGATATCTAAGTAAGGAACAGCTAAAATTATCGTCTAGTGTCAATTTCAGTGTATTTTACAAAAGCATTTGCATCAACATCCTTTTTGTAAAGAGTATGTTTTCAAAAAACATGTTCCTAGCCTGGAATTACAGATCTGAACACTGCAAACTTTAGGAGTAATAGATTTATATCCGATTTCATCCCTGAATATTTTCTAAATTAATCTCTGCAAAGTGATTGCAGAGGGTTATAAATTGCATGCACAAAAAGCACAATTAATTTGGTTTTAATGTATGAATATAGCAAACATTGATATATCTTTATTATATAAATTTTGAGCTTGGATTTTTAAATACTCTTGTAATACGAGAGAATTATATCAGTCTACAAATAGTAGACTTTCATATTTCCACTCTACAGAAGAATGTTTTAGCTAAAATATTTGTAGAACCCTTAAAGTGACAAGCTTTTAGATTTACTTTATGCGTTCTTTCTCCCTGTTGGGTGGTATATATACCACTTCGTCACATGTATGTTATGGATGGGGTACTTCAAATGCATTTTTAAAAAAGCATGTTTGATTTTATTAGTTTTGCAGTTGGAGATGTGTTTGGTAGTGATTTACCCTAGTTGCCTCCGCAGTTACGATACTAGAATTAGACACATGGTCTTGGAACCTAAATTCTCTTATCTAATTTCCTGAAGAAAAAATTCAGACAGTCTTTACAGTCCTGATAAAATTCTTTTGAGCCTTATTTATTTATTAAGAAGTAGAGAGAAACCAAAAATCTTAGCAGTCCACCTTTAAGTTAATTAGCTAGTGTTGAACTATGTATCACTTAGAATTTATACAAATTCCTAATAACAGTCTTTGAATTTTTACAAGAAAATTGTAATAGTTTTAAGTAGAAAATGACGCTTGGTATTCCTAAGGAGAGTTCATGTCTTGCTGTCTAGGCAACATGACAGTTCTTTCAGTGTTAATTCTTGCATCTTGGGTCTTGGACTTGTATAAGTTATTACTTTTGTAATTTTGAAAACATACTTAACTTTTTTTTTGTTCGTTAAACGATTGAGGTCTGGACCATTTGGTTTCGCACAAGTATTTCTTGAGTGTATTATCACAATGGTATCAAAAACAATTGGGATACTTAAATCAGTTGACTCATCTGTGTAATCTGAAGGCTTCAAATCTTCTGAATGAGAAATTATCCAGTGGTCTGATGTCCTAATTACTGTATTACTGCCCCAAGCATAAATTTATGTCCTTATTTTTCCTTTTAAAATATGCCCTTTGTGATTTTTGAAGATATAATATGTTATGTTTATACTTCTGGATTTGCTCTAGTAGTTTAAAAAAAAATCTTCCCACACATCAGTTGTATTTTCCTTCACAGAATTCAAATACATTTCTTCTTTTATCCAGGTTTGCTGTCAACACACCCATTCTAGAACAGATAAACCAGATTTTGCACATCCTATTTCCTTTTCTACCATTCTTATGGGCAATGGGTATTCTGCCCCCACTTGACGCACTTTTTCTATGGGGAATGGAACAACTGTTGGAGTTTGGACTAGGAGGTTCACCTATGTCAAGTAACACAAAGTAAATGTTGTTTATATAATTGTAAAATATATTAATATTGTTCATAACCTTTTTCTTTTCAAGCAAATCTTTTTTATTTTCTCCTTCACAGGTTATTAGTAATGTTTCTCATTTCTGCTGGAACAGCAATAGCATCGTATTTCATTCCCAGCACTCTCGGTGTGATCCTCTTCATGACTGGATTTGGGTTCATACTGAGTCTTAACCTAAGCGAGATTGGTTTTGCCTTCAAACACACCATGATCAGTCATTTAGCCTCCAGCAAATCTAAAAATATGCACAGAGGTCTTAGAATACAATTTGGGTGGAGGGAATTTATTTTTTATTTGACTGTTTTGACATTTGCTCTCATAGAAGCTAGCCTGCTTCATCAATTTGCGGGCTTTTCATCATTTTCCAAAGCCAGTCCTCAGGCTATAGTGAGTTATGTTCTGATCGTATTGCTTGCAATTATGTGGATTCTTAGAGAGATTCAGAGAGTGTACTTGTTTGGAGTCTTCCGAAACCCCTTTTATCCAAAGGATGTGAGGACTGTGACTGTGTTCATGAAGAAGCAAAGAAGGCTAATGAAAGTTGGTGTTGTCAGGAGGATTTTACTAACACTAGGTAGGAATACCCACTGTCTGTTGTTTCTTAGATGATGCTTGTGGGAAGATTGAAACAACACTAGAATTTCTGTATGTGTAAGATTCTGTGAATGAACTAAGAAAAAACAAGTTGATGGAAATATTTGTTGATGTTTTGCTAAATTGTGCATTCAGATCAAAATTACTGGTTCAGAATATCTGAAAGTGATTAGTGATTTTATCTATGTCTTCTTTTAGGGGTAAACCTAAAAGCTGAGCTTTTTTAAAGTCCAGTTCAGAAAGCAAGACCTCTTAAAGGATTTTAGTTGTAACATCAGTACTCACTTTTGAATAAATGGCCCTTTTAGATTTTTTTTTTTAAAAAGTATTGAGAAACACAAACAAGTTGAGAGCCTTCAAGTTGACTAAATATTTGGCTCATACAACTTGCTAGTAAAGGGAGCGATCTCTTTTGTGGTAGGTTAGGGAAACTGTATCTACTTTCAGGGAATGAAAATTTGATCTAGATTATTTAATTTCATAAAGAAGCATCAGTTTGGGGAAATGGATTAATGAGTGCTGTTCTCATGTTAATTTTTACGTAGTTGAATGTTCCCATTCTGCTGGGAAAAAAAAAACACCAAAAAAAGTAATAGCAAATTACAGCTAAGCATCAACGTAATTGTTTGCCATCTTCGGCCATTAGTGCAAATATATTTCTTGATATCCTGGAAGTATAATACAAGGAGGAGTTTGTAATCATGAAGGGAAGAGTTCTTATGCTAAGCTTTCCATTTTGCAATAAGACTGCTTACCTCTGTAGATTTAAATTATGTTTTTGAAAAAAAAAATCAATTATTTTATTTCAATTACAGTGTCTCCATTTGCTATGATAGCGTTCCTATCACTGGACTGGTCACTACAAAATCTTCCTTCTGTGTCTGTTTGCATTGGATTCACAAGAATATTTAGGATGGTAATCTGAATTTTAAATATTTTAGACTAAGAAATTCTCTTCTACATGATTTTAATATTAATGTGACTTGGAAGAAATACTCCAAGTCATGAACACAGAGATAGATAAATACATTTTTAAATGTATGTCTAACATTCCTCTATTTTAGGTCTGGCAGAACACAGAAAATGCCCTGCTGGACATTGTGGTTGTATCAGTAGCACAAACGTTGGTGTTAAATCCAGACCTCTGGTGGAACAAGAGCCTTGATACAGGAATCAGACTCCTGCTGGTAATTGTCATATTGTATATTTAAGCAGATAGTTGCTACTTGAAGTCTTTGTTTCCTTGCCCTCTGACATTAGAGAATTACAGAGTTCAGGACCTAGCAATCAGAGGCTGAAAAAGTAATTGTAGATAAGGGAGCTTTGGCAGTGCTGAGTATGACACAACACAAATAAACATGCTTCTTGTTTGTATCATGCAGGTTGGTATCCTACGGGATCGACTACTTCAGTTTGTCTCAAAGTTGCGGTTTGCCATGACTCTTCTTTTGACATCATGGACAGAGAAAAAACAACGTCGCAAATCTACCCCCACCTTAATCACACTCAATGTTGTTTTCTTCCCAATCCTGCTGACCTTCATTACCATCTCTGCACTCCTTTCTTCTCCCTTGCTGCCACTCTTCACACTACCAGTATTTTTGATTGGGTTTCCTAGGCCTATCCGAAGCTGGCCAGGACGTGTGGGTACTACAGCCTGTGTTTGCTCTGACACCGTGTACTACCAGCAGATGGTTCCAAGTCTGGCTGTCGCTTTGCAGTCTGCACTAGCAGCTGGTAGCTTAGGTAGGTGTGCTGGCAGCACTGTGAAGGAATGTAGCTAAATATATTTAGGAAATGTGATTCTCCTGTTCCCCAGCAAAATCAGACCATCTGATTTAAACCACGTGCCATGGCGTAGATTAAATCTGATATTCAGAGATTGTTCAATTGAGGAAAAAGTGATTACATTTATCTTTCTCATACATCTCTACTTCTTACGTTCTTGTAAGAAAATAATTGTGTTTTGCTATCTTTAAAATAAGGGGAAACTAAATGGTGATGAAACAGCATCAATCCTAATCTTTTTCTACTGAACCTAATTGGAGGCAGTAAATTGAGGAGCTCTTTTAACAGTAGAGAGAAGGAGGGGTGTTCTTTGTGGTTGTGTATGTATGTGTCTTTCTCTGCATCAGTCCCATTATTCAGGATCCAGCAGGTGACATTTGTCTGTGTTCATTAGGTATGGTGAATATGGACTGGATGATAGTAAAATACATGATGTAGCCTAAATAGCAGTAAACAGTTAAGAACAGAAGCAGTTGATAAGACTTAATGTCATATCTTGTTAGGCTAGGGTTGTAATGGGACTTCTGTCTTAGACCCTGTGAAAGGTATGATGGGTATCTTACAGAATTATATAAACACAGGTGAGGAAATGCTGAATCTATTTCCAACCTGGAGATAGAATTAACTGTTAAAATTGGAAGCTCATTTTCTTGAGAAACGCTTGTTACGTAACTTAATCAAAGGATTATTGCCCTTAGACAAGAAGCAAATATTTACATAAGCCTCTTGGAAAATGGCTTAGGACTAGATAAAATGAGCTAATATTTGAGGTTAACTTCCAGTCTTCAGTCACACTTTTCTGAAGACTACGTGCAAGTGCTTTACTAGGAAACATTTGCTGCAGTTTTAGTACTGGTGTAGAGAGAGGTATTAAAACAAAAAAAAAAAAAAAAAAAAAAAACCAAACCAAACCCAAACAAACTAGGAGGCTTTTTTCCTGTAAAGAGGAGAGATACTTCGGTTTGCTTACTGCATCAGCCTATGTATGTTTTTTTTAGATATAATAGATATGGTTTTGTATAGATACTTTATATATCTCTGTATATCTGTCTGTTTTCTATCTATACACATTATAGTATAGATTTGTATTTCCCCATTGCCATCATGACTTGTGGCATGTATGCTTCAGATTAGATAATTTAAACACTACTCTTGAGAGGGAGAAAAAGTCTCTTTAATGCAAAAATCTATGAATTAATGTCTTCAAGCAAGAAAAAAATGTGGTGTTCTCAGATTAATTCAAAAGGAAGAGGCACCACTTTGTGTGTGTCTCTTTTAATTTAAAACCATACTTTTATCAATGTAAAGGAGTTTTAGTAGCTTTATCAGCCAGCGAGAAAAGAATTAAAATCTTTGCAAAATGTTAGCAAGAAAATGCACTTAATTAGCTCAGTGGGATAGAAAAGGTTTCTTAAATTTTAACTACAGCTTTATAGTTGGTTTCACTGATTCCATCTTACAATATTCTAAAACTAAAACTCTCTGCAAGTGAGTGATCGCTTGGATGCAAGTGTGAGCAGAAGCAGGTCATTAACTGGCAGCAAATGTCATGCTTAAGAACAGTACCATTGGACTGGAGAAGTTGACAGTAAACTATAACTTAAAAGAAATACAGTATAACTACTAGTCTCTAGGAATTTGACATTGCACTTTTTGTTGAAATGGATAAAAGAGAGAAAAAGTATCCTTTTTTGGACGTAAGTGTAATCTAATTTTCACTGTGACAGCCAGATTATGAGATTTTTGAGTACTTTGTGTGACGTGAAGTTGTTCAGGGCTTCAGTTCAGTTTTCAAATTCTGGGTTATTTTTGTGGCTGTATTTTTGACGATGTCAGGATAGTGGGATCAGTTCTGTTATACACACACAGATATTTCAGAAAGACTACAGATTATTTTTACTGTATCTGCTGTTAGTGTTCAACATGGAGGATACTGATTCACAAATCTTTAAAGTAAAGCAGGTGGTCTTGGAAGTGTAGATCTTTATCTCTCTGCTGTCTTATCTGTAGAATGGGTATGCTCTTATGTCATTGGTAAGCTGTCACTTGAGCAGAATCACTTACACTCTGGATTTTGCCTCCTAAGGGATATTTTCCAATCATTCTGGAATACAGGCAAGTCAGTTTAGGAACTGGTAATGTAGGTAACAAATCCTGTGAAGTTACATTTTTATTTCTCCCATAGGGGCACTAAGGTACTTACATGCTAGATGACAGTTCTTTAGTGTATTCAGTAGTCATAAGAATTTCAGATCTCCAGGTGACATCAGTGGAAACTGTGCACTTGGAAATGCAGCAAAGATTGTCTTTAATCGTAAATCATGTCTACAATGGGAATTAAATGTGGAGTTGCTTAACTCTAGTCCAGTATGAACGTTGTAGTCCTGCAGTTCTGTGAGGGTTTCCTGGTTTTCCACAGCTTTTTCAAAGGTAGCACTACCATTTCAAGATACAGCTTTGCATCTAGTTAAGATTCTAGGTTACTAGTAAGTCAATTTTAGCTGATTTTTTGAAGTTGATGCAGAAATATTTTGTGTTTGCAGTTGAATTCCTCAGGTTTTCATCAAAATAATGCTACATTAATACTGTAGTTTGTTTTGTCTTTTTCTTATCTAGGTCTCTCTTTACCTGGATCACATTACTTGTGCCGTTTGCAAGACAGAATGATGTGGATATTGGTGCTAGAAAAAGGCTTTACGTACTGTGGTGTTAACATTAAGGTAACTGCTGAGGGCTGACACATTAATGTTTTGATATTGTGCAAACATTTTTCCGTATAATATTTCAGCAATGTACCTAATTTACTTCATGTTAAGGATTGTTGGGGGTTTTTTTGAGTGTTATTGCTGTATTAACTGATCTTGCTACTGACATGCTTAGCAGATGTGAAATTTTTTATAATCTAGATTGTGATACATCATCTTTAAGCTGGCTGATAAGATCTGTGTGAGGTAAAGATTTATTTTTTTAAGACATGGATCTGTGTCTAATATTGCAGTGAGTGCTTTGCTATTACTGTTGTTTCTAGTTAGACTTGTAGGTTGAGATGTGGAAACATTGACAATGGAATGTATCTATATTTGTTCGGAAAGCAATTTGTTTTCTTACAGCAAACTGTCATTTAAAGATATGTACTGGTGAAGACTAAAACCAAATCATTTTCATTTATGCTTCAGGGGCTAGAATTGCAGGAAACATCCTGTCACGCTGCTGAAGCTCACAGAGTTGATGAAGTTTTTGAAATGGCCTTCAAACCGCAGGAGCAGACAAAGATTCTCTCTCCTAATCACCATTTTGGACACATTTTGACTCCTTGTACTGTTCTACCTGTACGGCTCTATTCCGATGCCAGAAGTGTGTTATCTGGAATAATTGACTCTCATGAGAATTTAAAGCATCTGAAAGATGATTTTATTAAAGTGCTTGTATGGATGCTTGTCCAGTATTGTTATAAAAAATCAAAAAAACGGGAAAGCCTGGGCAATGCTGACAAGAACAGAAAAGAATCATTTCCAGAAAATCAGCATAGTGGTGCGGTAGAAAGATCCAGGCCTCTGAGGGAAGAAGATAGTTTTAGTGTTGATACAATTGAGGACTGGACTGATGACAGTGATATTTTTGATCTTGAAACCAGAATGAAAGACAGAAAAGAACCTGTAACCCGGTGGGAAACTACACCAAAAGTACATCTGTCTATTCCAGGATCTGTAGAAACACAGGGTCAAGGTGTCTCACAAGAAATGTCACCAGAAGATAAGCTACACAGAGCTGTTGTGCTTGGCCTTCCTGCTGTAGACAAAGGGAAACAGCAAGAAGTTTTACCTCGGGTTACATTTAGTTGCTCTTACTCGGAGCTGTTGAGCATCCCTGAAGAATGGAGAACAGCCCCGATGCCTTCATCCAAAGTAAATGAAATGAGGCAGAGGTTTCCAGAAGAATGGTACCATTTCATTTTGAGCCAGCTGGACTTTTTTCATCTGAAAGAAAAGCCTTCTAATTTACTTGAAGACCTTATGAAAGATAAAGCTTTGAAAGACTTATATGTCCATGGAGTATTGTCATGTTGTTTTGGTCTGTTTGGACTGGATAACACTGTGCCTGCCCCAAGCCATGTGTTCAGAGCATACACTGGTGGTATTCCATGGTCTGTTGGTTTGGACTGGCTCACTGGCAAACCAGAGCTATTTCAGCTTGCACTGAAAGCATTCAGGTAAAAGAAAAATATTCCCTCGTATCATAACAATTATATAAAGAATCCTGTGCTTTGAAAGTAAGAAAGCACTTCTGTAAGAGTAGTTCATGTTAAAACAGTATCGTTTAAATATATTTTTAGCTTCTTCCTCCACAAATATTGCCTGTAACCCAAGGCAGTGAAGACTGTGAAATGAAGGTTCCTTCCTTCTTCCCTTCCTCAAAGCAGTTGCCTCCAACACTGGAAATCTGCTGTGTTAAGTGGGGTCAAAACCACTCATTTCCATTGCCACCATAAACTAAGAGTTAGATGTTTGGTACTTTCCATTATCAGGCAGTGGTACCAGTGTTTGAGGTGAATGAAGGATGTTTAAACTAATGTGTTTTTCATCTGATTGAACTAAAAGCATCCCCACACTTGCTTCTTGTGACTCGGCTGGCAAGCAGTAACTTCCAAAGTTGCTAGTGCTTGATAATATCTGATGGTACCTCTCTGCCTTTTCTAGCCTGAAGAAGCTTTCTTCCTCCTCTTTTGCTGCACTACTTACTGTACGGCTCCATACCTTTCAGATACACTTTTAAACTTATGGTTGACAAAGCGAGTCTGGGTCCAGTTGAGAACTTCAAAGAGCTGGTTAACTATCTGGAAGAATACGAAAATGATTGGTACATTGGACTGGTATCGGATCTTGAGTGGCAGCAAGCAGTTCTTCAGGAAAAGCCATACCTTTTTTCACTGGGGCATGACCCAAACATGGTAAGAACTACTAGTAAACTACTAGTAAGCAAGGCCAAAGTTTGTTTTCCTTTTCTACTGTTTGGGCTTTTTCTTCTTTTTAATTGTGTTCTAAACTATGAAGGCCGTGCAACCAGGGTTTGCTTGTACTAGACAGGAGCTGCCATCACTGTTGTTGAAAATCATGCCACACGGTTCTTTGGTTGCAGCAGCATTTCCTGACTACCTTCCTAGATGGAAGAGTTGAACCAAGGAGACTAATTTATATATTTTGCCATTTTTAGAGGGCTGGTACTCATAATATGTAGCTACACTGCTTGAATTAGTCCTTTTTAACAAAAATGCTTGGACAATGTACTGAACATATTGATCTGGTTTTTTTCTTAAAGGGAATTTACACTGGGCGAGTCCTCACTCTCCAGGAATTGTTAGTACAGGTGGGAAAACTTAATGACGAAGCTGTCCGAGGCCAGTGGGCAAATCTCTCCTGGGAGCTGCTGTATGCTACAAATGACGATGAAGAACGGTACAGCATCCAGGCACACCCCATTCTTCTGCGAAACCTTACTGTGCAAGCTGCAGACCCACCTCTTGGCTACCCCATTTATTCTTCTGAATTGCTGCATCTGCCTTTGTTCTAGGATGTCCGTAGCACTGGTTTTTGTTTTGTTGGGTTTTTTTTTGTATTTCCCACCTGCATGTTGGGAATCAAATGTTCACGCTATATTTATACACTACAAATTAGAGTTTACACTCCAAATGGCGCTGGGTGGCAGTGCCAAGCCAGTGACATAACTTGCATGGACATGGTGCTGGCCAGAACCTTCAGCAGGCAGGAAGTTTTGAACTGTTTTCTTGTTGCTGGAACATGTGAGGCACCATTGCCTATGTGGCCAACAAGGCAGGAGATGCTGAAATTCTCTTCTCCAGTTTAAGGAAGAGCAGCATAATCCTGATCACTAACTTCTTTTGGTGAATTCTGATTTTTGTTGTATTTCTTGTTCTTTTTAATAGTTGGACAGTTGACTTGCACTGACAGTCACGTTCCAGCTCTCTGTAGTACCATGAACCACAGAGTTGGTAACCAAAGTGTACATACCACTATTTATATGATTTTTTTATTTTTTGTTCTGGCCATTTTATATTTGACTGAGTTCAGTTTCAGCATTTGTTCAAATACCTTAGTTTAGCTGATCTTCCTTATTTCTAGTAAGTTATCAGCTGTTTTTAACAAAGTTGTGTAGGACAATTTTTACCAAAGTACTTGTTTTGGGAGCAAAGAGACTTTATGTAAAACTCTGTATTCTGACACATTAAACACCTGTGACCTACTGATGAAAACAGATGTGTGGAGAATAGGTGACAGAATATGTCCAGATGGAATAATTTTACTTCCTTCTTCCAATATCTGTGTCTTTTTAATATATAAAAATACATGTGGATTTTTTTGCAATGTAAGTCCACATCACTAACCAGTCTTCCACAAATACAGTGAGAGCCTGCTGATGGGGAGTGCAAGGTTAGAACAGAATTTGGCAATTGGTTTGCAATATAACATCCTTGGAGATGGCTCTGGGTCATCTCTCCAGAGGCTTCTTTATCCTGTTTGTTGCTGCCTGCCTTGGCACATAAATGTTTTTTCTCTGTAGATCAGTCATTACAGGGTGCTTACTGCTTGCATGTGCCAAGCAGGGGGCAGTGAACTGTCTTTCTTCTACACTAATAGAGGAGATCTAATTTAAATTGATTCCACAGGTTGAACACCCAGTGTTGCATATTTTGGAGCAAGCTTATTACTTGGGCATTAGCCATTTCTTTTGATCATTGACCATAAATGTTTTTTTAAAAAAACACACCAACTGTGGATTGGAATTCAGAAGTGGAAACACCTGTCAAACGCTGTGGTGTAGCACCTTCACGTACAGGATGGAATTCGCACATAACATTGATGGAAGAAGCTTTTTAGAAGGTTTGGTGTGTGTAGGAGCATAAATAAAAAAAGTGCCGGTAACCTAAAAGCACCTTGCTTGGCCATGGAAAAAATTTCCACTCCCTGGAAATAGGGAGTGATGGAAGCTGATCTGAAAGGGGCTTTTAAAGAGCACCTACTACTTCAGCTCCCTCTCCAAAGTAACTACTGGCAAGTTTTTTTTATCTGATTAAAAACTTTCAATACCAGGAATATCATGAACTTGTCAACTAATTCACTCCAGTTCTTTGCTGTTCTTAACACAGTTGGAAGGTTTGGATTTTTTCCTAAATCTAATCAAACCTCCCTGCCTCATTGTAAGCCTTTTACTTTTTTCTGTATGGTCACAGCAAAATTTACTTACCTTTTTTTGCAGCAGCAGTCTTTTATTTGAAGGTGGTTATCATTTCTGCCCTTGTTCTTTGTCTTCTGTAAACTGAATAAACCAGTTGAGGAAAAGCTGAAGAGAGTGTGATGATTTCCTCTTCCTTTCCTCTGGTTCTCTCTATCTTCCATCAAGCCTTCTTGAAAAGCATTGCTGGTAACCAGCCCTGGTATCCCAGCAGAGATCCTTACTGGTACCAGAGTGAGGCACAGAATTAGCAAGGCACAGGATTCCCATTTGTGCACAGGCACGTATGTGGAGCTCTAATGTGCCATAACATCCTGTCCCTGCTATCACCAGCAGCTTGTCCTACAGCCCCTTATTTGTTAATGTACTGAACCAGCTTACACGTTTCAGGATGTTTTGCAACAGTATGACCCTGATTTTTGTTATGATTTCCTGTAACGTGGGGTTTTGGGGGTTTGGTGGTTGGTTTTTTTTTGGCAGAACCATGAGTTACAGCCTCTCCTAGTGCAGCTGAGTGGCCCTGGGAGCTGTGGTGTTTTGTCTGTGCAACCTTGAACTGTGTTCTGTTTGTTTTGGAGCAATTATTTACATCTATAATGAACTTGGGGCACCTTCAAGCCTGGTATGTGTCTGCAGCTCTCTTAAGCATGTAATCTATGCTGTTAGTGAGATTACCTATGGAATACAAGCTCTGGGCTGAGTATCTAGGACTCAGCTGGTCCTAGATAGCAAGCTGTGTGCATCAGCTTTACTTAATTCTTACCAACACCTACTTGCTTTACAGATTGTGGTGTTCATAGCACAAAGGTGTGATAAAGTAAGACACCTTCATCAGGACTTTGGAGAATGTTTATTTAACAAGATCAGTTTTAAAGAGTTTTACATCCTTACTAGAGGATTTTCACCCCTTTTCTTGAGCCTTTCCAAAACAAAAAATAAAAAACCAAAACATTTAAGTCCTGAAGACTGCCTCAGTCCCACTCATGTACCATAAAGCAACAGGAATCAGTCTAATGAAACGGTGTCAGGGAAATTAGGTTTTCAAGCAACAAATCCTTTGTCCTTTTTGGAAAGGTTTTATTTCCTACTTTTTCCTTGAATGTCAGCTTCCTCTCTGAAAGAGGCAACATCCTCACCACCTGTCATCACTGATACCACTGTTTTGTGCAGGTCTTTCCTGTGCTGGTGGTGGCAACAGCACAGTCTGCAAAGGCAGGGCTGTGTTTACATGTCTGGCAGCAGCTGTCCTTAGCTTAAGCAAGAGAAGCAACCTCTGAACACAAAGACTTCAGGCTGCTTTTTGTAGTGAAAAAGGAGGTAAACCTGTGTGTAAACTGGAGAGTGCACTGCCTGCATGTACTTCTGTGCATTAGAGGATGGAAGCTAAAGCATCCTGTGAACATCATCTGCATGTGTGTTGTATTCACAGTTGCTGCATTTTGTAATGCAAACTTACTGCTGCCGCTTCAGCACATTTCACAAACGACAGTCCAAGAACTGGTATGTAAGCAAGTGAAAGGAACCTTCCATTCTTCCAGGACAGTGTGAGACAAGACAACTGTCATCCTTTGTTCAGTTTTTGGGTTCGTTTTTTTTTCCCAGGCAGTATTTTCTATCTTTGTCATGTTAAAAATATCACTCTTGAAGTCAAGATATCACTCTTTGCTACGGTTGGAAATGTTCAATAATTTATAAATTTATTATCATTCAAAATCATAATTTTTCTTACCTGAATAGTGCATGGCCTAAGACACCTCCCAATGTTACTGAGGCCTCTGTCAACAGGAAGGTCACCAACCTTGTAAGTGCAGATGAGTAACTACTACAGAGGTACTTTAGCTAATGGTTGAATGGGCAGTCAGTGGGATGGTAAATATTTTAAGATTAATCCTTGGTTCCTCAGGGCTGTTTCTGTCCAGCACCAAGAACACCAGCATTGCTGAGATTTACCTCTGCTCTGTACAGCAGGGCCTGTGTCTGACCCAGCTGGGAACTTGGTATCTATTTCATGCTTAAATTGCCTGTCCGGAGACATCTACCCTCAGTCGGGTTCGACACAAGCACTGGTGTTTTGGCTGTAAGCAATCTGCTGTGAAGTGGATTTCTCATTATCAGCATACCTTCTCTTATAGCTACAGGCTGTTCTGCTACGGGAACTTTCCCCATTTCTCTTTCCACAATGCCCTATAGATTTAGCACATGCTTGGCTCAGCACAAGGCTGAGTGCTGCCTACCACAGGGGTTACAGTTACACCACCACCCTCTCCCTTCCCAGCTGCTTTGCTATGCACTGCACATCTTGGACTTTACAGAACAACAGGAAGACTGCAGAATCTGCTGTGGTGCTGAGAGCCCTAAAGACTAAGTACTTCTAAATGTTGTGCCAGAAGTTAAGGGACTTGGCTCTAAATACACATGATGATGATGATACACATTTTGCCCTCAGACCACATCTCCAGCAAAGATGAAATATCATTTCCTTTTCCCAAAGGAATGCTTCAAAGACTATACATCCTTATGTTTTATATCACAAGCTCCTACTTGCCGTCTTTTTGCTGAAGGTCCATTAGAATTGAAAATGAGGGAAACAGGATCCTCTGGGTATGTAATTTTTAGCCTGTTTACTATTTGCCAATGTCATAACAGCAAAAAACCAAAATAACACTGCCTGGCCTCCTCTGTCTCAATTCTTCTAAGCTTAACAATTCAGCCTATGGGAGTCTGACACGCAACAGGTACGTTTAGAAAGAGACTTTTATTTAGTCAAATGTGTATACAGCTTAATAGAAGATGACAAAGGTACAACAGATAAAAAAGGCTTTTGTTTGCAGTTACATAACATGAAAAAAGTTTCTTGGTCTAAGCACAAGCAGGATTTTGAACACATTTGTCCTTACTTCTTCTTTCTTGAGTAAGAGGCGTCAGCGTCCTGGAGTGATAATACATTAAGTAAGGGGAGTAAATACCAATTTAAGTCCTCTGCCCAGAGTGTTATTTTGCTTGACAGTTTGTGACAGTGGGCTTACAGTGTGTGAGTAGGAAGCCTGAAGTTGCAGGTGCCACCCTTATTTCCTGATTTTGGAGTACTTTTGCATGCTTTTTTTTGTACCAAGTTCAACAAAAACCCAGTAAGTAAAAGTACCATCTATGAAGCAGTATTGCAAGAACAGAGCACTGCACTGCATACTTGTCTTCGGGGATGGAAATGTGAGTGAAGACCCCTGACAAATAGTGCTATTGTTTAATGTACTTCTGGGAGGTGCTTAGATTACATGCCTGATATAAAAACTAGACGAAACCAAGAAAGACGTTTTCAAGTCTTAATTCCAAGCAACATTAAATAATTTACACTAGTGACTTAGAGCTCAGTTCTGTGTTAATGCCAAATTCTGAGTAAGACCTTTGGTTCCACACATGTACTGACTTCACTGTTCTGTGACAGTGCCGCACTGCAGTAATTCTAGACTACAAAGTGATGGAGTCTTCCCTAGCAGCTCATGCCAGGCCAGTGAGGAGGGGAAAATAGACATGGATCCAAAATGCAATCTAAACATTACCATGGCCAAAGACTTGTCAGAGTCAAAAAAGCAAGCAGGTGGAAGAGAGAGGAATAAACTTACCACTCCACTCTTGAAGTTCTGTATCCTCCTCTTGCCCATCTTGTTCATCAGCCACCAAGCCCAAGTGGGTGCGTACTGCCAGAGGTAGCAAACAGCCAGGTAGGGGTGGTCACTGATCCACGCTTCCTTCAGGTCATTGGCTGTGCTCACCAGGGTGAGCCGGACACAGCGGTCTGTTGGCATCTTGTGGGACTGGTCACCGCTGTTCTCTATGGACTGGAGGGGAGACAGAGCCAGGAAGGATTAGAGCTGGACTTCTCTTTGCGGATGAGAAAGGGACATGCTCTGTCACAGATATACTCCTCCCAGTTTCCCTACAGTGCACGAGTAGAACAACAAGCCAGTACAGCAGAGACTGTGGCTGGGGACCTTGTCCCTCACTATGCTGATCCTTTAGTCTTTGGTGTGGGAACACTTGCCACCTCCCTTTACCACAAATGTTTAAATAAAGTAGCCTTTTAATTAATGCCTCAATTGATGGGTCAAAGAAGGTTAAAAAAACAGACCCCTAAATCTGTCCTGCTTCGGCATGGCTTCTACTTTATTGTGAAACAGATGTATGAGAACAAGTTACTTATTCTGCAGGAATGTTCCTGTTCCCAGCTGCCCACTCTATTATATGCCACAAGCTAGTAGATGAGGCCACATTCCCCATTAACTTAACTATTCCTGCCAGCTCTCCTCTGTGGGCAGCCACCTCCAACAAGAGAAAAGCATCAGACTCCTTCAGTGGCAGCAATATCCTCCTTGACATCCTGTCCACATGTATCACTCAGTGAACATAAGCCACAGCCCCATGAGTTTACATGCATTTCACTCCAGCAATAACAGACTGTTCTATCGATCTCTTCTATTTCTCAGAGAAAAAGCAGTTCTGGTCTGGATTCAGCCTTCCTCCTTTTGCCATGCTGAAATCTGAGGAATTTGTTTTGCAAGCATTCCAGACAGCTCAAAAAGTACATCATTCCTTTCATGGAAGTATGAAGTTTTGCAAGCCAAAAATCCTTTCAGAATTCAATGTAACAATGGAAGGGAAATTACCTCCTTGCACCCCTGGTGGGTTATCCTAAACTTTAAATTGATCAAATTTAGGACAGATTACATTTTGATGCATCATAGTAACAATTTTTACTAGCTACTTTGTTAGCCTTTATTAAAACAATGGTGTAGTTGTAAGGTTTTTCTTTTTCCCCTTGAACAATCCCTAATGGGAGAAGAATGCATGCCTCACATCAGCTGACTCTCACAGCTTTGCCAACAGGGTCAACTGAGCAGGGGACATCATGGCTAGGGGAAAACAAAAAAAAAAAGCTACCTGTGCAGAAAGGGTACTATTCCGCATGCAGAATTCTGTCCAGAAAATCCTGCCTTTTCCTCTAAAACTGCAGCAGGGTGGCTGTTCAGTCAATTTTACTAGACTTGGATTGTATGTGTTGGAAGAGATAAGGCATAGCAACTCTCAAGTTTTATTTTCATTTGGTATGGACTCGATACCAAGAATCACAAGACTATACATAGCTCTGCAACAATCAAAGCATTTCTTAATAAGAAGATAAAGTTGACTTTTGTGATGAAGAGAAAAAGAGAAGAAACCCATGAAAGAATCACTGGGCCTACAGGAAATGTTGAATTTATCACAACAGAGTTGAGTCCTTACCTTTGCAAGATTCTCCGTAAAGACATTTTGTATAATCTGAGACTGTACAGGGCCTGGACATATGTTAATAATACTTATATCAGGGTAGTCAGTCAGCTCAGTCCGAAGAGAATTAAAAAAACCCTAGAAGAAAAGATTACTATAATGTAATTTTCCTTTGTCATATTTCTGCATGTAGCGGGTTTAACAGACTACATATTTTCATTCTAATTCTATACCATAAAACCTGCAGTATTCCATTAAAAGCAATTACTACTGCTTTTTTTTTACTTTTTGTGTTCAACGGCTACTGTAAAATTTTATCTGCAATTATTGATATATACATCACTGAAGAATCTATTCTTGACTTCTCAAATACACAGTAACTTCTCTAAACCACAGCCAGATTCTGCTGTCCCTGTACTGAGGACAAGTCTCACTGACAGAGCATTTTGGAGGCTCGTTACTGGAGGTACTGCACACTGTTAGCTCCCACTGGAGTCTCAGCCTCACTGCTCTGGAAATGGCACTAACCATAAGAACTGCAATATTGTGGATGTGATCTTTTGCAAGTTAATTGCTCTTTGTGGTAAGATTAAAGATTTTAAATTGTTTGTATCGAGGAAGAGGCACTGGTTTTATACGAGATAAGGAGGAAGACTTTTCAGCATGTTAAGTCAAGGGTGCACCCTGATGTTTTAGGGGGTAATTTGGCACCCTTGAATTCATTGCAGAGTTTGAAATTTGCATCCACATAGATATAAATCTCATTTCAGCTCAGTAATATGCTACCACTGTATCTAAATTAGACTAGAATTATGGAAGTTGCAAGTATTTCTCTTCTTTAAGCTACCAGGATACAAGCTTTTTTTAATCCCTGTGACAATTCACATTTAGACAGCAACTATTATGGGGAACATGATCAATTCAGGAAGGTGCTTCTCACCAGAGTTACTGGATAAGCACTGGAGAGCTGTGATTTAGCAAACACTACATCATGTCTTATATTTGACCTGGTCAATAACAGTTCCCTGTATTTATTGTAACACATAGTTCTGTGTCACAAGAGACAGAGAGTGAGCACAGGCTGACAAATTCTTCCCACTGTAGTAAAAATTTGTAATTTGTTATTCCATCCAGTTTAGAAAGGGAGCTGGCTGACCCAGAGCTCTGAACTAAATTGTAAGACTGGGCTAAAATCAGTCAGATACACTCCTGGGATGACACTTAAGTAGTCAACTGGGGCACTCCACAAAAGCCAGGGAATGAGTTGCACACTGGCCCAGACCTATGACCAAGAACACGGTCTCTAATTTCCCAATTGCTGGTGACTAATTCTATCTTATAGAATGCATACATGCTTTACAGTTATAGTCTGTAAAAATGCTGACTATGTATTTCCTGTATCTAGTACTGGATCTTTACAGCATGTTATCAAAGCCTGGAGATGTGTAACTTCTAGAGGAGTAAGTTTTAACATAAAGACACTTAGATGCCCATAAGTCTGCTTCTGGACACATGGGAAAGAATCTTAGATTTGCCAACCACCCAGCTGGTTTGGATTAAAAACCTGGGCCCTCCCCTAGATTACTTCCTGCCCCGAGAGGAGCTTCCTCTATCCCCACCTTCAGATATGGCACCAATACAGCTGTGCTTCATCCACTGTTCCAGGCAACAGGCCCAACTTGCACTTTCCACATCCCCTTCTTTTTCCCAAGGGCCAGCTTATCTCAGAAAAGCCCCTCAGCACCCAAGCTGCACAACAAAAGTTGTGCCATCAGTCCAGCTGAGCAAAATGTTACAAGTAAAAAGACACCAGAGACCCTGAAGGGGAGAAAGTGGCAGCATGTCATGAGCATGGCCACTGGGGTGAGGTGAAGATGTGGTACTGCTGTGCATGTATGTGAATGCTTTGTATCCTATTCACTGCAGCAGTGATGGGAAGGCCAGGCTCTCCTAGAAACACAGCCTGACCAGCACCCCGCAGAGCAATCTTCCCTCCTTTGGGCAATCCTTAGTTATTCCATCAACACTGAATGGCATGGGCAGGACTAAATGAGAGCTCTCCCAGCCCACACTCCCTTATCACTCTCTGGTGACTTGGTGAGGAACACAATTGACTCCCATTTTGCCTGAAAGAGACAAACTCAAGATGTACTTCCAGGAGTTGAGTAGGTGGAAGGGTATATGTCTAGGAATGCTACGACAGAAAGAAAGCAAAAAAAAAAAACCCAAAGAACAGGCACCTACCCACAGCCCTGAGTAGCCACACAAAAGCACATTGCAGCAACCAGCTCTGTAGGCAATTTCAGACACCTTCCCTGCAGAGCATGCTCACTCTGGCACACTCCACTAAGACTGCTGCTTCCCTCCAAGTGTTACAAAGGGAGCCTTGCTGATCTGAGAAAGCTGCAAGATACCAAAATCTGAGTATTGGGCCAGTGAGCTTATGTTGCCTTTGGAGGTCCTGTCTACACAGCAGCCAAGCACAGGTTTGCTGAGGCTTTTTTCAGAGTATTGTTTGAGTTGCACTGACTTTGACAGTGCATTTCATTAAAGGGTTACATGTCCTGTAAACATGAAATGCATGTAGCCAGAGATCACAGCAAGCTCCTGTTATCGCTCTGCGTGTATTCTGCTATCCCCCTCAATTTCAAGGGGTTTGTGTGGCCCCTCCTTCCTCTGTGCCATGCACCACGTTTTGGAAGAGGTGCAGTCTTCACCATCAACACAGGATGGCCGAGTATACTTGCTCAGCCAAAATCCTGGCAGGTACATTTTGAACAGAGCCTCCTGAAGACAAATCTCACATAAAACCTCCAGAGGGGACTGAGACTATCTACAGTATATACAGGTTCTCTAATTCCAGCACTGATCTCAGATACACAAAGGTAGCCGGTATGAAATTCCTCCACTTCCTCCCAGAAGAAAAGCTTAAAATTCCTAAGCAAGAAAAGAAAGTGCTCTCTTTTCTTCAAATTCAAGTGGGGCAGACCCAGTCTGGGAGCAGTAAAGAAGCATTCAAGTGCAAGAGGACAGATCTAAGCACTTCCCCTAAGCCCAGACTGAAGCCAGCTCTCACATGCAGACAAAGGGTCAGTTGAACAAGAACCACATTAAGCCATTTCTGCACCTTTCCAGTTTAGTGACCAAATCCTAGAAGATGCTGAAGGTGGCAAGACTGAATTGACTTCTAGTATGACAGAAACATTTAGAAATTCCCCTAATGACCAGAGACTGAACAAAGAGAGTAGTGGTTGCTGCTGAGTACAGTTCATGTGCTTATTAGACAAGTTCCTGATTAAGGAACATTTTAAAGGTCATCATTTCCAATCCACTACACATGTCACAGATTACATGAATTACAACTAGATGAATGGCACATAATGCTCATGAGCACCATCACACTAACAGAGAAACTGCATCAGTCAGGTGCAGACTCCCATGAACTTGACTCATGATCTTACAGCACTCCCAGAACTGAAATAAACGGTAATCTCATCAGTAGAACACTGCTACAAAGAATTCCCATTGGCATGAATCAAAGTGTGGTTGTTTCAAGAAAACATTTTAATTATTAGCAGAATTCCTTCCTTCCTTCCTTCTCCAACTGCCATTAAAAAAAATTAAAAACAAACCAAACAAATAAAAAAAAACTAAAACAAAACAAAAAAACACCAAGAGAACAAAAGGAGAAACATTTACAAAAAAGGCATAATTCAGACTGCAGCATTAACTGTGCCAGCTGTGGTACACTCCAAGGCATGAATTAGAAAAAAAAAACAAAACCATAGCAGATGGACTCATGTCAGATAGGCAGACATATTTAATAGATGGTAGCCAAAATGCAGTCTTCATTTCATTCAGATCTTAGAATAAATGTTGATACATGCTGGGAAAATACAGCAAGATAAGGATCACATTGATTTCATCTTATTTTTCCCCTTCCCTCTCTCTAGTCATTTCTCTTCAGTCACCTTCAGAGATGGACTCCTGAGCTATCTGAAGAGGACTGCCGTTCCTACAGTCTTCCTTTACCTGAACTGTACTGTTGAAGTTTGATACTTCAAAAAAGCTTTTCTTGGTTTTTTAGGGCTTCTAGCTAACATCTAGTCATAGCTCCAGATTGACAAGAGACTCTCAGGCCAAGTCTTTTCAAAAGCTACATTATAAAATTGCCAGTTTTAACACTTGCAATTATTATTTGCAGAATTACTGTGAAGTAAACAAGAAAGGTGGTTTGGAGTCTGGCCTCGTTATTGAGCAGAGGTAGAATCTGACAAAAATATAGGCAGTTCAGTTAGCTTAGTTTATTAACATTTCTGTATTAATTAAAAATCTTATTAACGCTTCTTCCACATTCTTAACACAGGATTCAGAGTCCTGAGAATGTTAAAGCAACACATAAATTCCTTGTATTCTGCAACTAATTCACCGTGCTTAGAAAAGGTACACCACACCCAAAAGATAACTCAACTGAAAGAACACTTAATAAAGGAGCATAAAGGGAACACATGCTTCTGCTCATTGCATTCTGCTAATTTAAATCTACTAGACTTAACCCAAAAGCTAGCCTGTAACAGGCAATTTCCTCACAGCCATTCAAATGAAGAGCACAGATCTCTCCTCATCACTAATTGAAAACTTTGTCAGCAGAAATCTGTCACCATCTTCTACATCTTTTACTTCTATAAAGCATCTAGTGGCTTTGTAGTGTCAGCCACTTGTTACATTTTTGTTGGTTTTAGTCAAATTGTCAAGAAGATACTGATCCCATAGCTTAAGCAAATCTCTTATCTGCTTAAATGTAGCAGGGAGTAAAATGGTGATAGTTTAAATCGTCACTGAGCACAGCTGACATTTATTTTACTGGCATCAAAAAGTACATTAGCAGGAAGTCAAACAGTGCTGAAATACAAATACATCTACATAAATTTACTAGTTAAATGATTGCTCAATGATACAGGCATTCTTTTTCCCCAGATACTTTTCTGAGCTCTTCTAAGTTTTTCTAAACTCTTCACAAGCAATACCAAAAGTTAAGTGTTTTGAAGACGGTAACTTCCCAAGACACTTCCTAAGCCACCAATTCTTCACACCACAGCAAGATTCAGAACTGTGAGGAAGATTCATTCAGATGTTCCCAGCTAGATCAGGAATTCTCATTTCTCTGAACAGTCTGCTTTATCACTCACTGTTCTCGTTCTGCTGTCCTAAAAATTTCCTGTAGTTTTAGAACTCTCACCAGTGACTTTTCCTCCCTAACTGAATTAAGATGAGGACATTAGGGCTTCTACATGCAACAGAATATTCCTCTGATTTAGGTATTCTTTCATCCGAAGGCCAGAAGCTAAGGTCTCATGTTTCACATTGGAACCTAATTGCATAGTGGCTAGACCCAACCAAGATGGCATTTGAATTTCAGTCAGGAAAATAAATCTATACTGAGAGCTGAGACATTTCACATTTCAGGGAAAATTAATTTTAAAGGACTTTCAAAACCTGAGAAAGGTAAACATTCTGTGTGCAATTCGGGTGAGATTTGTGTTGCCTGTACAGAATAAAGTCCTCTGCTACATCATTAACTAATGTGAGTCTACTGCACCACAAAACTAAATCTCAAAAATTCAACTTACCTGCAGAGCATGCTTACTGGCACAGTAGCCAGAGGCAAGAGGTGCTCCCATGATACCCATCACACTGCTCACAGTGACAATCTTTCCTTTTTTCCTTTGAATCATGTGATTCAGGACATGTTTTGTTAAAGAGATTGTACCCAGGTAGTTGAGTTCAATGATGGCACTGTAGACATCCAGGTTTGTATCCATGAACAGTGAGCGTTGGGAACGTCCACCATTGTTGACCAAAACATCAATCTCAGGAAAGATACAATGACATATTAATATAACACATTTCCTTTAATATCTGCACTTCCTCAGGCAACTATTAACCAACTATTCTCTTCCCTCTGGTGTTGTCTCTGACAAACACAAGTAAGACGTATCAGCTACTGAAGAAGTTTCGGCAGCTGCTCTCCCACACTAGATTCCCCTTTGACTTGAAGGCTGGCTAATTCTGAGCTTAGTCAACACAACAGGAATACAGTGCTTGATGCCAAAAAAAGTTTTAACTCCTAGTACAGGAACACTGGCAGCTGCAAAGTTGTTTTCCACACAACATTTTTTAACCGAACTGCACTGTAGCAAATAATGCCCAGGTCCTTCAAGGTGACCTCTGAAAATAAGTTTTGTGCAAAACCAGAAACCAACTAGAGTAAAGAAGAGAAGAAACAAATCTTGCACCAATAATTTCACTGTGAAATCAAAATACCAGTGAACTAAAGGCCTAGCTTGACGTTTTGTACTGAATATTGGTTACTTAAATACTGAATATGGTAGCAGTACTGACTGCTACTGTATTAACTCCATACTCTGAATAAGCAATCAAGAAAATTACGCACAAAACAAGGAAAACAAAGAAATCGTGCCTGCTGTCCAGGTTTGTCCCATACTGTAGCCAAATTACATGCATTACTAAAACTAAAAAATAAAGGTTCTGATTTTCATACACAATTCTGTGCCCTAAATATACAGCTGTGGATTCCATATAGTCCAGAACTTCAGTGACATCAAGCAAGTGAATTTTTAGTTCTTTGTAACTTGTTGTTCAGTGCTGCATCTCTGCAAAGCTTGCTGAAACCCAAAACCAAGGAACAGAAGGCATGAGAACCTAGGTGCTTTTTGGCATGTTTAATACTGAAACGTAAGAAAGGTATATATAGACATTGGGGAATTTACCATACAATAGAATAAAGATGAAATGTAAACATAAGTGCAAGGATAGGAGATAGAGAAGAAAAAGAATTTTTAACTCCAGAAGCACACCTTACCTTGCCAAAATGCTTAAGAACACTGTTGGTTGCAGCTTCATGAGAGGTTCTATCAGTCAAGTCAAGACGCAGAACTAGAATATCTTCTTCACTCAAGTTACTAATCTCTAAAACCAACAATAAAGTGAATGAGAACCAGTAAGATTACTAACATAACAATTGTGGGAAATGAAATGTACTTCAAACACCACATCTTCACTTAAAAGACACCACGAAACCATAACATCAAGTTGCAAATAAAATGCTCGCTACATTTGCATCTCCATTTTTAATCTGCTCCTACCAAGTCCTTCTTCTCAGAATTGTGTTTTTGCTTGTGAAAGCTTGACTTCGGTAAAGATATTTAATTAAATGTCTATATTAAACAACACAGACATAGACAATTCAGTTCTTTCAAGTAAATTTCAGTAGTTGGGATTAGTAAGAAACAGGATTCTTTTATATGAAAATTTTTCACTGAGCCATTCAGAAGCACAGCATATGGGTAGCCTTACAATAGGACTCTTACAATTTAGACCCAAAACGCAATGTATATACAAGAGTAGCTATGAGGCAAAGTGTAGAGAAGTTAATTACTGAAGGAGGGGAAAGGAGAAAGTTTTTGTTTAACTGACAGCTTTAATATATCCATCTCCTGAAATAAAAGTCAGCTGTCATGCAGCTCAAGCCTTGACACTGAGTGTTTCCATCAGTTCCTTTTGAGGACAATTGACCTTTTCCATAGAGAGTATTTCTTAAGCAGCGATTTGTTACCCTGAGATTCTGGGGCAGATGACTCACGAAAATAAAATCCTCAATGTTAATCTTTTGGGGTTTTTTAACTACATATAACATGGTATTGTTTGATAGTGCTATTTTTGTTTCTGAATTGATTCCTAGCTACAACTAAGTGTAATTGCTCCCCTTTAACCGCCTGCCCTCTTTAGAGGGCCCATGGCTCTGATTTTTTAATTACTGTTTCTTTCATATACAGGTGCAGTTGAACTTTGTCTTTACATTAATGTACAACTACTGAGGTTACTAAAATCTATAAATTGCCTCTGTTCAAAGGTCACTCGCATTTAGGCTACTGGCTAAAATAAACCCATCTGTCTGGTTTAAAGCAACCAGTACTTTCATTTATCACTCCCTCTCCATGTGCATTGTTCTCACAGTTTCTTCCAGAAGACAGCAATAAATCCATGCAGTTTGAACTACCCTCTCAGAGACACACATCAACCTCATGCCGCCTCAAGCAGATTTGCACAGTTGAAGCTAACTGGGGTGTGGAGTGTTTCTGCTGGGGATTAACAAGACCACAGTCAACCCAGCCAAGAAAGCTATATAGGGGGGGAAGGAAAAAAAAAATAGAGGAAGAGACACAGACTGCTTATAAGGAAGGAAATGCTTTTTTATATAATGTAAGAAATTTTTGACTTCAAGAAATACCAAAGCAGATTCCTAGCTCTTGTACTGGAGCAATCAGCAGCCCAGTCTAATTTCTACCCTCCCCCAAAGCACTCAGACTATACACCTCTATTTTGTTGTTATGTTATAAGGAATCCTTGCTCTAATCACTCCTCCTGCACAGCTTTCACAAAACTTTCAAACATTCTTGTTACCCTTTTTCTAAACTTTTACCATCCACCCAGCCCTCCTACTTTTCTATCAGATAACCAGAACCATACAGTATTGAATGTGTATATGGTCCAATTTATACACTGTCAGAATGATAGTCTCCATTCCTTTTGCCTCATGTTTCACCTCCTTTTTTGGCCACTACCAAATGGATGTTTTTAAGGGAGCAATTACAATAACCCAGAAAAACACTTGTTCCCAAATGGGAGACCTTAGTTTAAGAGTTCGTCATTTTACAGAAACACTAATATATGATAGTTAACATCATTTAGGGAAGTGTCTCCAGCTGCAAAGCCAATGACACATGGCCTCCAGCTTTTGGAAGCAACATATCTGAAACCAAGTACTCAAAGTTCAGTCTACTCAGAGCAAAGGCCACTTTCACACAGCTGTGAAACTGTGCTTCTAGTGCACAGTATTTTCTGGAGGTCCTTTAAAGTCTCCTCAAATAGCAGCTTTACAATACATGGCTTCTGATCGGGATGAAACTGCCCAGCAACCAAGCAGCAGGTTTTCTGACATTTTCCTAACAAGCAATCATAGGCTGTCTCTTCCTTGTTTATAGTTCCTTAAGCTATAGTTACTTTTTAACTAAAATATAGTTACAGTCACTCAAAGTAAACTTGGTTGTTTTGAAAGACCTCCACAAAAATGCTGACTTCAACTATTTTTCATGACACTAAGTGTACACCTCCTTTCCATAGGATCCCATAGAGGATTTCAGATCAACAACTCTTTTCACTACATGTTAATCCAAGACAGCAGTTTGTCATAACATGACAAAACACTACTACTCAGCATAGACCCTTTATTTTCCAGCTCTTTAGCATTTCCTCATAACTTTTATTTCTATCATGTATAACGTCCTTTAACAGAACTTGAGCTTCTTTTTAGCAGTCTGGACAACATGAGGCCCTCCTGAGGCCCATTCCAAACTCAATTACTGTATAATTCTGTAAACAAGAGATTGTCATTCATTTGGCTTATCCATATTTACATCATACTTGAGCTTTGTCAAACCAAGAAAAAACACCCTTACAACATCTACCTACTTTCCCCTCCCTCCTCCTCCAATGTTTTTAGGGCTTTTAAAGGAAAACAGCCTACAACATTACTGCTGAATTCAACTCATGTTGCAGAGAATGGTTGGGGGACATACAGAAGCCACTTGCAGGAATCATGTAACATGAGTAATCATGTAATCATGTTACACAAGTTGTCTGTTCTCCCTCCTGCAGAAGTGCAATGAAGTGTTGAGTTGGCATATGCATGACTCAACCAGTATTACCACAGCTTTTACAGTACTTTTCCTTCTCTCTCCTTCAGCATTTAAGCAGTGAGAATGCACGAATGTGTATCATAGGGTGATGTCTCTAACTTTTGAACATGATATACGTGCTTATTTCTGACACTAATACGCAAATTATCTACTCAAGTTGCTGCTGTGTATAGCATTTACAGCAGGCATGTTAAAGCCTACAAAGTCTATCAGCTCCAACCTTTCAGAATACTCTTTAACTCAATGGCAAAAAGAAAACATGCAGGTGGAAACAGGGACAAGCCACCCAGGACTCACTTCCCAAGCATGCAAGGACAGAATCAGGAAGATTAATGCTCAGATGGAGTTAAAACTGGTAAAGAATGTGAAAGGCAACAAGGGCTTCATATATACAGCACCAACAAAGGGAAGACCAAAGAAGGAGTGAGCTTATTGCTGAATAGAGACGGTGATGAAGTGACAAAGGGCACAGAAAAACCATGAGGTACTCATTGTCTTCATTGCCTTAGTTTTCACTGGCAAGATCTCCTCTCAGGTCTTCCACACTCTTGAGGCTAGACTCTGGGGGAAAGAGACACTAACAGCAGAGCAAGACAAAGTTAGAGACAAACTGCACACCTAAGGAGGGCAGTATATACATCCAAGAGTTACAACAGCTGACCGACATCGCTCATGTTTAGAAGGTACTTGGTAAGTAATAAGGTACTTGGTAATTTTCTCCAGTAACTGGAGAAAATTAAATGTCACATAGCTTAACCTCAGTCCTTGTGAAAATGATGTGGCAATTCCTCCTGAAAGCAGTTTCCAAGTACATGAAGGACAAGAAGGTGACTGGGAAGAGCCAGCACAGATTTAGCATGGACATTAATTGCTTTTTTTGATGACAAGGGGAGAGCAGTGGAGATGCTTACTTTGGCTATATTGTGTTGCCTTCCATAGCATCCTTGAAGCTATACTGGGGAAATATGAGGGGTCTAGATGAGTGGATTACAATGAACATGAAAAAAAGGCTGGGCCACTGGGCCTGAGGAAAAGCTATCAACCATTCAAAGTCTAACTAATGGACAATTACAAGTGGTATCCCTCCATAAGCAGTATCTTTTAATACTTTCATTAGTGACCCAAGATGACGGGAGAAAACCACAGGTTTTCAGCAAATTTTAAGTTAACATCAAGTTCAAAGGAGCAGTTGCTATGCTGGAGAGTAGGACTGCCATTCAGAGGCTGTAAGGATCGTCTGACAAAACTGATTAAGCTCAAAGCTTAAATTAAACACAAAATTTCACATCTGGGACAGAATATGCTATGCAGTGCTGCAGGCCAACATCCAAATGGCTAGATATCAGTTTCCAAACAAGACCTGAGGTCCTGATAGGACAACAGCAAGCTGAACATCAGTCAGCAATTACCTGTGGCAATTACAAATGCTAATGGATTGCACTAGCAAGAGCAGACCGAGGGAACTGATTTCTAAGGGCATCTATACAACACTCTTCATGTGGAGTACTGTTGTCAATTTTGGACCCCTTAGTTCCAAACAAAAATAGTGAAAAAAAGCCCTGGAGATAGTGCAGCATAGAACCTTTAAGATGGCTGGGAGGCATGGGCAAATGATAATCAAGAAAAGGGGTGGAAAGCTGGGCTTACATAGACTTGAAAAGAGAAGGATAATGGGGAAGCAAGCCAAATTACTTTCTTTCACTACTTAAAGGCTGACTATAGAGAATACAATTTAACTATTACTGAAGAGTTTCCATCCTACTAGTCTGATCTATAGTTAAAGTTCAGCAGCATATACATGCAAAACACAGCTACACAAGACTTTAAACCTAATATATACCACAGCTAAGGCTGTCCTACCGTCCTAGTAAAGTCCCTCCTACGGTAAAAGATCAGGTTCATGACTACCTGAGGAACCTGAACATACAGAAGTCTATGGGACCTGTGAAGATGCATCCCAGAGCCCTGACAGAATTGGTTTATGTAGCTGCCACTACATAAGCCACTACATCACTCTCCATTATATTGGAAAAGTCATGGCAGTAAGGTGAAGTCCCTAGTGACTGGAAAAAGGGAAATATTACACCCATTTTTAAAAAGAGTAGAAAGACAGTTGGAACTACCAACCTGTCAGCCTCACCTCTATGCCTGAGAAGATCATGGAACCAATCTTCCTAGAAGCTATGTAAAGGCATGTGGAGGACAGGGAGGCACTTTGAGACATGGCTTCACCAAGGCCAAGCCCTACCTGACCAACCTAGAGGCCTGTTTAGGTGCTAACCCAAGACAAACACTTCACTAACACACATTTCAAATACACTGTGGACATTCTATCAATGTTACTAGGAATGAACTGCCAGTGTGATAATATACTCAGTATAAAATACTGCACACCGAGCCACAGAGGATTAATAGTCTGAAAGAGGTATAACACTAATCACGTTAAAAACCTATACCAGTGTGAATTAACTATCCCTCTCACTGTGATGAAGAAAAAGAGAAATGAGGGAAAAAGAGAAACAGGAGGAACGAAGCCAGACTACTGACTCAGCAGGCCTATGAAAGATAACTGGAATAGTACAACATTCTGCTTCACATTTGTTCCTCTTGATCTACAGTAGAGTCTCTTTCTTGCACTTGTTCAGAACAACTTTTTCTAAACATTTCTAATCGTTCCTTTTTCATAGATAGGATGTTCAGTAATTTTGTTTTAGCTGGGCCTCTTCTAACTAAACTTTGAAACAGCACACTGTACAGAAACTGTTCACTCTCTGACTGGTAAGACCCGATTATGCCAAAGTATGCAGAGACTCGTACCTATACTTATTGATATAACAAACCAAGGTCAGCCAACTTCTTTATTTACCCTGTTGGAGGGTCAGAAGCAGAAAAACATGGAAGGGTCACACGGGTCTGTAAAGAAGAAGGGACAGGACAGGTGACCCAAAACCTGACCAACAGGGTATTCCATCCCATCTGCATCATGCTCAGTATAAAAGTTGAGAGATCCAAGGATAAACTCTTTCTTCAATGGCTGATGTCCAAGGAGGACTGTGTCTGTTTGTCTGCCTTTGATCCTGATCAAAGCATTCCTGACTCTAGATTCAGAATCCAGCTCCTGTCAATCACTGTGTCCAGTCTGGGACTTTTCCCTGTGCCTGCCAGTGATGTGATTGTCATCCTGGGAATTTGATACCATTTTGTATACACTGTATACATTTTTCTAGACTCATAAATCGCTATCTCCTCTCCTTGGAGACAGAGGTAGCAGGGGTCTCTGTCATTCTGATTGGCCAATCTGGTCAAAATCACAACACTTACAAGATGATTTGCCATTGATAATGTAAATGATAACTTACTTTTTTAAGTAACATTGGCTTATGAAGGCATTTATTATGCAAGTCTATACAGAGGCTTCTCACTTATGAAAAGAAACTAACAGCTTCACATGAACAGTGAAGCTATGTGTAAAGTTTACTTTCATCAATAAATTTATTCCTGTGATATGTGGGTTAGTATTCTGCAGCAACTCCATCACAGTAAGAGAACTGCTCATAGGAAGTAGCAAGCTGTACTTACGAAGGCATTTCTTTTTCACTCTTTCCAGCTCATCCTCTCTTCTTGCTGAGATGGCAAGCAAGGCTCCTATCTTTGACAGCTGGTAAGCCAACTCTTCTCCAATTCCACTTGAAGCCCCTGTCACCCAGACGACCTTGCCACGCAGTTCATTTTCTATCAAAAGAATCAAGACAGCAGATCACACATTGCCAGTTAGGATAAACACTGAAGTCACTGCAGGAGCATAATCTGATGTTTTCAAAAACGTGCTCATTTGGGGGGGCTATTTCAAAATCCTGACTTCTTTATTTTTTGGTCATATGCGGTTGTGAAATCATTCATAGCTGTTCTGCTGTCACTTGAACTTTGTTCCAAGGCTAATCCAAATAAACAGTGATTATCTACCCGATGGAAGACATTTGATTGCTCTTCTGCAAGCCATCCACACATAGCGATTCCACTAACCTCATGAAAAAGAGTTTCAGAGGAAAAGGGAGAATTCTTGGAAATGACAGGAAGCATTTACCATATTACAAACCCAAACAAAAGCCAAAGCAAACCTTTCCCAATAATGTTCTACCTCAAAAAATGTTCTTAAGTAATCGCTAACAGAAGAAAATTCTCTGAACAAAGACAGCTAATCAGAACAAACTGAATGGGTGTTCATCCACTTCATTTTATATCTAATGCAGGTCAATTCCTGCATTGGCCAATATAGTACAGAGTTCTCCAGGTATAAGCTCACCTGTGAATTTCCCATATACTCATGGTTCCTGCCCAGGCAGTCTTTATTAACCTGTAGTAAAAATAATAGCATCTTGCTCCCTTTACTCTTCTGCTTATATACCTACTCCCAATTGTTTGCAGTCACCGCCATTCCGTAACACACCTGAGTACTGGGAAAAGGCTTAGCTTTCCAGACTTATCCAAAAACGTCAAATACAACAGATGGATGAAAATCATCCATTTAATCCTAAAACATGATTAAAGGATGAATGATCACTAATAGCAGAGTACTTTTCAGAACATATCATTGCCTAACACTTGTAGGTGTTCTTCAAGATTAGTTTTAGTGCCTATTAGTCTCAGTGGAAATCTGACTCAAGTACACGAGAGCACTGTTGACAGGATTTCCTCCTACTTCTCATCTGTACAGAAGAGTACCACAACAATGTCTAGACAACCAAGAAAGATATCAAAGAAACACAGAATTGTCTAGGTTGGAAGTGACCTTTAAGATCATCTAGTCCAACCATCAACCTAACTGATAAAACCCATTACTAAATTATGTCTCTAAGCACCATATCAACCCGTCTTTTAAATACCTCCAGGGATGCTGTCTCAACCATTACCCTGGCAACTCATTCCAATTCTTAATAACCCTTTCTGTGTAAAAAATTTTCCTAATATCCAACCCGAACCTCCCCTGGTATAAATGAGGCCATTTCCTCTTGTCCTATTGCTTGTGATTTGGGAGAAGAGACCAATGCCCACATCTTTACAACCTCATTTCAGGTAGTTGTAGACAGCAATACGGTCTCCCCTCACTTTTTCTTTCCTCTAGGTTCAACAACCCCAGCTCCCTCTGCCTCTCCTCATAAGACTTATTCTCCAGACCCCTCCAGCAACTTCATTGTCCTTCTCTGGACCTGCTCCAGCACCTCAGTGTCTTTTTTGTGGTAAGGGGCTCAAAACTGGACACAGCACTTGAGATGAGCCAACACCATCCT
>VZRU01014688.1:21945-54023 GCA_013398155.1 Pedionomus torquatus | reverse complement strand
GGACGTGTAGTGATAGGACAAGGGGTAACGGCTCCAAACTAGAAGAGGGCAGATTTAGATTAGATATCAGAAAGAAGTTTTATCACTCAGTGTAGTGAGACACTGGAACAGGTTGCCCAGAGAAGCTGTGGATGCCCCATCAAGACCAGGCTGGATGGGGCTTTGAGCAACTTGGTGTAGTGGGAGGTGTCCCTACCCATGGCAAAGGGGTCGGAACTCAATGATCTTTAAGGTCCCTTCCAACCTAAACTCTTCTGTAATTCTATGACATGTTATGGGAAACACTCTGGGCAAGTATAACAATTTCTCTGGCAGTGCAGCATATTTCTGCTGCTATCATGATAAGACAGGGCTCAGAATAAAAGTGTATCTTATTTCTGGCTCCATAAGTGACTGAGGCTGGAAGAGGCAGCATGAGGGCTGGAACACAAGGAAACTTAAAGATTTACAGAACTCAGAGAAGTTACAAAACCTTTGCTAATAGTTATTATAGCTGCTCTTTGTAACCTCCAAGCATAGACTGTTAGGAGAAAATTTGTCCAGTTTTGGATAAGATAGCTTGTAATGATTGCTTCTAACTTAGGCTCTTTCTTAGGCACTGAATGGCTTTGTCTCCACAAGTGGATTCTGTGGTGGCATCTACTAAGTTTGTTCCCAGTACTCATCTGGAATGCCAGAAAAACAACTTTCAGCATAAACTCGCAAGCAAAAAAGAGGAAAGCTTAAAGGATCTCTGTGCCGAAAAGAGCCAAAGCTTTTCCTATTCGCTTTCTGCAGAAAGGAGCCAACGCAGCTCTAGGTATGGAGGCATCTGTTCAGCTGAACTGCAGAGCAAGTATCTCACCGGCCAGACTAAGGCTCTGCCAGCTAAATCCATAGCCAGACGGAAAGAAGGAGTGGACCGTGCATATCCCCTGAAACCAATTGTTCACCACAATGGTGTGGGTGTTCCAGTGGTGAACAGAGCACAGGACAGAAATTTCCCGTACATGGAGGAAGCTCCAAATGCTAGGCCTAGCTCAATGAACAAAGAGAAGCCTCCAACAGAGAGGGCTCAGCTAGATGCAGCGCTCTCTCCTTGGACAGCAGAGCCTGCAGAGTCAGCCTCCTATCTATATAAGAGAAACCTGGCCTATATCCTAAAGTTGGAGGCAGACGGACGAAACATGGAAGAGGAAATTCGAAAGAAAGAGGTTCTCCTCCTACAGAAGCTGAGGAGAGCAGAGAAGGAGCTTAGGAGGATTCAAAGAGAGAGGGAGCTTACCAAGGCAGAGGAGAGGAGAGAAGCAGAGAGGACCCATGAGCAAAAGGCAGCAAGGCACCTTGAAGAGAAAGCTTGCAGAATTGCAGTCAAGCAAGGTGACAGGGTCTTTGATGGGGTGCAATCAGCAGAAGCCACTATCCCCAAGCCTGGTAGCACTCTTCACCCTCAAGGGAAACTCAAGAAGGAGTGGCTGGTGGCCAGCAACAGCAAAATTCAAGACCACATACCTGTGGAACATTTAACCTCTTGTCCAAAGCTTCCCCAAAAAGCTCGCCTTTCTCCCTCTGCCCTCCCAGACCGAGATTCTGATGCCCATTTACCCACAGACGGGCTGTACATGCAGGCTGCCAGTGCTGTGGAGCAGGGGGAGCTTGGATGGTGCAGCTTCTGTGAACGTACATTTCTCCGCACCAGGCTTGAGAAGCACATGAGTGTCTGTGACAAGAGACAAGGTTCCAAGAGGAAAGCATTCGATTCCAGAAAGGCCAGAGCTAAGGGCACAGATCTGGAACACTTTCAGCAGCGGAGCCTCTCAGAGAGGCCTCAGGTAACGTGCAGTCCCTTTGCCTCCCTCTATGTCTACTGCTCACGTTCCTTCCACCTCAACATCTAATTCTGAGATTCTGTGCTTTCACATGTACATGGGTCCAGGGGACACAATGAAGCTATTGCCTCTGAAAGGTTCTTAACAAATGAATAAATAAATCAATTTAAAATCTAATAGATCAGAGGCAGGGGTCCTGACTGACTTGCCTTTGTAATGTGGCATGGGTGTACTCCTGGAAAAACCTCACTGCTTGCTGCAGTCAGGATGCAGCCTGGGTCTGCTGCAGTAAAGTTCTGTGAAAGCTTTAAAGGGGCTGCAGGGAAGCAACTGAAAATCCAGGTAAAAGCACAGGCTGTTAAAACAGAGGCAGTGGAAATGTGCAGCTTTGTTCCTGAAAAGCAGCTATAGCAACCCTCTCCAGTTCCTTTGCCCTACTGCTTGCTTTTCTGGTTATTCTCAAGCTCTTCCTAAGTATTGATAGCTCCATCAGTATTTCCTTCAAGTCCTCCTTGGCGCCAGTTTTTTTGATACTCTTTGTGGGACTCAGCTTCTTGGGGAGAGTTTTATATCGTCCAGGAATGCCCAGGGAGGGATGACCTGGGTTGGACTGTTGGATTGAGAATAGAGACTGATAGTAGTGCCAGTTGCTCTGACTGCCTTTCCCTTCTGCAGAGTAAGACACCCAGAAAGAACAACTGGAGACAGAAGCATGAGGCTTTAATCCGGACCCTGCGCCAGGCCCAGCAGTTGCAGCAAGCCTGTTCCAAGGGAGGGAAGATGTCTGACCTGCCCTCGTTGCCTCCCATAGAAAACCCGGACTACGTTGCCTGCCCGTACTGTGGACGCCGATTTGCTCCCAATTCGGCTGAGAGACATATTCCCAAATGCAAAAACATCAAGAATAGGCCCCCGCCCCCACCGCAGAGGAGGCACTGCTGAGGCTGTGTCCAACTCCACCTGCTGCCGTGAGCCCCTGCCTATTTCCTGCCAGGTTTCCAGCCACAGACACTTGCACTTTCCCTGGACTCAAACTGGCTGTGAGCGCTGAGCTTGTGTGTGTACAGCAAACAAACAGCTCAGGGTGTACAAACAGACCACTAGAACCGGTGCAGTTTGACTCGTGTCCTGGCTTGCCCCATGCAAGATGCCGCTCTAGGGGCTGTTTCTCCCTTCTGACGACCTCAACGTGGAATCTCACCGTGGTTGTGAAGCTGTCATCATTCAGTCAGCTCAGCAGGAAAGGCAGGCTGTTGCTACAGACTGTCACGGGATAGCAGCAAGGAGCAAAACAGTCATCAGAATGGGACTGTTCTTCAGAATCATATTTTGCCTGTACGTTAGGGAGGCTTTTTCTTATTTATTTTTTTTATATCTTTGATATCTTTTTTGATATCTTATGATGTCTGATCCGAAAAGAACTGCTCTCCTTTAGCTCATCGGTGGCTGCAGATTTCACTTTTTTTCCTTCTCCAAAAGCAAAAAGTGGTGCTGGCCACAAGAAGAGCTTAACCAGACAGAGCATCTGCCTTTTGTTTGCACCTGAATATGCGAACCGCAACAGCAGTTCTGGCTGGCCTAGAGTTCTTCGTGAAGCTACCTATGTAAGACTGGGATGCAAGAGGTTCCTCTTTTTTCTTTGACCATAGAAGAGATCTACATACTTCAAAACTATTCAGCATTCAGACAAGGCGTTTGGAAAAGTCAGAGCTGGGGGAGGAAACTGTGCAAGCAGTGAACTTGTTTTGCAGCACACAGACTGCTGTGTTCTTCTGTCCCTGGTGTCTGCACTGGACGACAGGACCTAGACCTACTGCTCAGTCATTGCTCGTGCTCCGTTCTACTTGCTGCAGCACGGTTTCGTTGAATAACGAAGGCTGTGTAGATAGGTTTATTCCGTACTTGTTCCGCAGCAGCCCAAGCCTTTATTTAGATACTTTTTTCTAGAATCCTTTTGACAACCCTGAGGCTACGACTGAAGATCTACAACATGACTATTTAGAAAAATACAGTGTGACATTGCTTAAATTAGAAGAGAAGAACTGGGAGGAGTATTAAGTGATTCCTCAATACACGAAGCTCAGGATCAGACACGCAGGGGGTTAGAAAAGCTACAACTTTCTCAGTTTCTCAAGGCACTTCCTGCTTGAGACCATATGTCAATCCATATGCACAGAACAGCAGAGATACTCAGGCCCTGACGCAACAGAACAACTATCCCAACGTGTTACTTACCACGTACAATGGCTGGGACTCAGAGCCAGGAAATGGAGGAAGAAGAAATACTTAAAGAATAATGCCACAAAAGATCAAAAGTAAGTCATGAATAAGCTCAGACTGGAAATTAGGTTTCTCTCCAGGACAGGAGTGAGGTCACTGAAAAACCTTCCAATAGATTAGCACAGGCAAGGAACCTGCATTGTTTCAGAGTGCGCTTGCAGGAGATCATGGAAGGCAGCATACTGCAGAAGTCAGAAATTAAGACCTGCAACACAGAGCATTTGTTCCTACCTCCAGGCGTCTTGTATGAAGTGTGAAGAACAGATCAGCAACAGTTCTGTTCCTAAGTGCGTCACTTTCAAGAGCTGAGAGGAAATTTCCTTCCCACAGCGACCTTCCCTCAGTTCCTAACTTGGCTTATGGTTATTTTTATTTTTTTAATTTCCATCCAGAATGTTTAAGAACTGCTGCAGCTAAAAAAAGCCAAACACCCCCCTGCTCCCAGACAGTACACTAAGGAACTTCACATCAGAAAAAGCATTAGCTGTTTTACTCCTACGTTCAGGGTTAAATCAACAATTAGATTTAATATTAAAAAACTGGCATTTTTCTGCAGCCAAGTTGCTAGGAACCTCTAAAACACACTGCGAAAGGGTCTTTTGGAGGAAACAGGTATCCTACAGACTCTTTTAGAGAATCATCTGCTTCTAATTGGTGACAGTTCCTACACACTTCCAAGTTAGTTATTTTTCCAGATTCTGATTTTTAATATATTAGACTAGCTCTTTGTGTAAAAGTTGTTTTAAATAGTTACAGAGTGGTTTGTGTTCTCAAAGTAAGAATGACTACTTTGTATGAGAAAGTTGCAACAGGAAGCAAACAAGGAACAAAAAAGTTCCAGCAGTTCTTTTTGCAAGTCCTTCTGTAACACAGCAGCAGCAGCTCATGGGAACCTAGAGAAAGATAAAAAGCAACTAGATGAAACTGGACTAGTCAGAAGCCAAATATGAAGAAACACTCCAGCCTTCAAAGGGTGGACCAGACTCCTGAAAAGAAGCTGGAGAGCTTCTGCCCTACAGAAACTCTCTGTACGCTGGCAGAAATCCCAATCCCTCGGCACATCCTAGAAAACCAAGAAGGTCCCAGAAAGGGTCAGCGCTGCAGAGTGCCAGCCAGGTACAAGAGTGCACAAACCTAGAGAGAAAAACCCGGCTCAAAAAAAGGGAAACCAATGTGCTCTGTCCGAATTGATTGGACAAGCAAAACTGACACTAACTTCAGAGCTTCGAAATACAGGATACCGAGAGATGACAAGAAGTAGGAAAGGAGTAAACTGGAAGCTTTATGCCAGCCTCCTTGAATTAATGAAAGGTATAACTGAATTAAAAAGAGTAGTTCAGAAATTTGCTACCACTGCCTGTCTTGCAATATGAACTCCAATTCACTTGCAACATGTTTCACTGACTGCATTTAGTAGACCCTGAAAGTCAGCGGAGTATAAATGGTGACAGGGGTAGACACACACAGAAAAGCTTTTGCTACTGTAAAATAAATCCATCTGTTGGGGACTTAAGTGACAGGCAAACAGCGAACACTGAAGATTGAAATTGTAGATTAAACAGAAGTTACTGAAATTAAGTTACCAGGCTTCGCTCGTTATCTTTGTTTCAGAGCTAACCATGACCAGTTCACTCCTCTTCGCTGGGCGATTGTTTCAGGTCAAGACAGACACCAGTATCCACAGAGTCTCTGATAACTGGTTTAAAACTGAGTGACAGTTTATCCAAAGCACCAGGCTCAGCACAGAGATTTACCAGGCTGCTTTGCTATCGTGGTTAGCGTTACCCTGGCACTATTCAAGCTGCTACTGACACTTCCTTTTCTGCTACTGCAGTACAATTCCCCTCTCGGAAACATGATGCATTTTCAGAAGCTAGCTCTCTGGTGATTTTAAGTTTTTAACCTAGCTCTGCCTCTTAAGACATTTCGTAATTAAAAAAAAACAAAAAAAAAACTGATAAAAAGTTGGCTGAGCAGGTGTCAGGCAGGTTCTCCCTTCCGCAGGCCTTAATGCTCAGTAGAAACTGTTCTGAGAGAAACAGGTACTTCTTCCCATTACTCATTTCCCACTTGGCACACCAACTGTTGAAATAAACACAAACACATACACACACACAAAAGCCCCCTGACGTCACTAGGAGGAGATGCAGCAGCAAAAGAAAAGAGTTGCTTTGTTGTTTGTTTGCTGTTGGTTGTTTTTTTTAATGAAGGGACACAGACCCTGACATTTTTTTCCCATAGCAAAGAACCTGCAAGCCCCTTGGCCTTCTTTCTGTAAGCAAAAAAACCAAATCAAACAACAGAATACCATGAAGCCAGCTGACGAGAGGTGTATTTCCCCTTCCTCTTGGAGAGGAAAAAAAAAAAAAAAAAAAAGCAAAAGACTCCAAACACAGGAGAGTGAGCTTAAACATTTATTTAAACAGAAACTCCAAACCACTCCACCCTTTAACCTTTCAAAAAAAGACAATGACAAACTAGTTTTCAGCCAGAGTGTCAGAGCAGGCATAAGTTGTGTTCCACTATAACAACTCAGTAGCAATACTAGCAGGAGACCAACACATACGGAGCTAGCACTGCAAGAAGGGGAGAAGTTAAACGGGTTTGAAATTGCTCAAAGGCACTTCTGCCCACTTGCCCTTCCGTTTTCAGCCCAAGACAAAGGTGCTGGCTTTAAACTGCTTTTTTTGGTTGCATAGCTGGCTGGTGTGAAATCTGTGGTCTGTAACAGGCACAACCTGGATAGCGTGAATCCTCTAAGGCACATATGAGATTGTGGAGCACAGGGCATCCTCTGTCAGGGACCCTAGTCCTCCACTAGATCCAAGGGGAATCCAGTCTGTGCACCCAGCTTCCCAACTGCAGAGCATTGAGAAATGAGGATAGCAGTGCACTGCAGGAGAGCGACTCCCATCAGCTTGGTGCTTGCTTATTGGACATGGCTCAGGCTCAACTCTTCACTCCTCAAAGGCACCACCGCAACATGACCAACTCAACCATTTCTAACCGCAACAACAACTCTCAAGCCGGGACCCTAACCTGAAAACAGGCTCCAATGCACGTGGTGGAAACGAGAGCAGAGTCACAAGGGCAATCAAGCGCTGTGGCCACACCAGGACGCCTGACACTCATCACCTCCCAGGAGGGCTGTCCTTCCTAGCCTTCCTTCAGTAATGACGGATGAGCACAACGGTACCATCCTTGCCCTTGACACTGCACTGGAGAGACTGCACTTGATTCAGCTCCAAGAGACTAGCAATAGGCACCGAAGAAGTATTCCAGGAGCGTAAGTTACAAGCAGGGGATAGGGGGGAATGGATACAAGTGCCTTACAGAAGAGGCAAAAGTAACCCCTCACAGCCCTCCTCGCCATTCTGTTTGCCCATGCACAGTAAGTATGGGGCACTGGAGGTTGAGGAGATTGACCAGACAGAAGAAACAGCATCTAGGGGATCACCTACAGTAAGTCAGTCCCCCCCTCGCATTAGAACAGGCAAAATGGTTTTGCATCCACCTCTAGAGACAACTGGAGAACGCCAGCTCCCCCACAACAGTCTCTCAAAAGAAGTAGTCTAGGAGAGGTGATAGGATACCCAACTCCAACAGACCTAAGGCAATTCTAAGTGATGTGCTATCCACGGGGATAGTTTAAGGCTAATGGAATTACATCCCCACACTCACAGCAAAGGTGAGAGGGACTCAGGATTCCTTAGAGGCTTCATGTAAGGCAGGGGAGGCTAGCTGCTCCCAGGGATCCTACCAAAGATCTCAAGACTTAGTTCAAAGTCAGTTTGCTAATACATTAAAGGGGAATAAAATTAACCTCATTCTCTAACAGGAAATGAGGAAATCTCAAGCATCAGACCATGCCTCTTTCCATCTCCAATTTTCTTGGGAAAGCCTCTCACTTCTGGAAGGATGGTGAATTCCAGACAGAGACTTGATCATTCGTGGTCATTGGGGAAAGCTGCATCCTGTGACCACAGCATTAATGACCTATTCTGAGTAGGAAACTGCATTCCAGCTTCATCAAAACACTGAGTGGAAAAACACTGATTCTTCCCACACCCACAGAGCGTGGGCACTAGGGGCTGAGCAGAAGCTAAGCAAGGAGCAGCTACGGTCTTATGCCAAGAAACCAGAAGCTCTGGCATCCAAACCAAGCCAAACAGCTGGAGCAAGAAGTGGATGACTCAGTCTGAGGCCCAGACACTGGTCATCTGGTTGGGAAGCAGGTGGTCAGAAACTGAGAACCAGAGATCCCATCTCAGACAGTCCCCGCTATGGGAAACACCACCCAATTCACTCATCTTGGTGCATTGGAAGTTGGAAAGCTCTAGGCACCCAGAATAAAGCCTTTAAATTCTGCCTATACAAGCCACTGGAAACAGCCATATGGCCAGAAGCTGTGCCTCGAGGCCAGGGACATGCTGTCTACCATTATCTCCCAAACAGGAAGATCTCCACTACCTCCAGAATGAGACATTCTCTGCTCCCTCTGCCCCTAGGCTTAGGGGAGCAGCCTCGCCGGCTGGGCCTTACCATGTGGTAGTGAGGGGATCCTAGTCCTTCACCCCTCTGAAGTGAAGGTGCCGAGTCTTAGGGTTCAGCCAGCTTCAGTACAAAACATGTCTCCTCCTCTCATCTAGAGATGCAGTGATGAATACTGGGGTCCCAAAGGCAGCTCCCAGGAAGCAGTGAAACAACGAAAGGGCCACAAGCCGCCATCGCCAAAATGGGGCCGTTCTGCCTCACACGCAGAATTGACAGGTAAGGTACAAAGAGGAGCTGCTGCTGCTTCAATCACTGAGCTGGCCGAGGGCACAGGGGCCCTTCCCCTCTCAAACTCACTCCTAGTTCATATCAAACGTACATGGGTGCTGCTCTGGAGCCTCCGGCCTCGCTCCTTGTCTGCGAGTGACCTGAAGCCAGGAAAGCCGCTCTCTGCATTCGGTTAGTGTGCTGTGAAGTTAGATGGATCCCAGTGGGCTCAGGAGACTAGAGGCTGGAGCGGCACGAGTCCGTTCCCAGGAGACACCAGGAATCTGAATCCAAGTCAGGTTTCGGATCCACTTCCATCTCCTCTTTGGCTGTTTGTGTTCCTTTGGAATGAACCTCCACCTGCTGAAACACACAGCAGTTACCCAAACAGCTTTAAGACTAGCTGCAAAGAAGCTAGGAGCCGCATAAAGCACAATTCCTACTCTCTACAACCATTTGGGACTCTCTGTTACATCTGACTGCCTTCTCGCTGGAAGAAATAACAGAAAATCCCAGATCCCTCAAGGACTGGGCTGTCCTCACAAGAAGCTGTTGTCTTGGCTTCATTCCTGTAGCTACTACCAGATCCTGCACCAGCAGCTCACACAACAAACAGACACTGTGCTCAGTGCCCCCATTCTGCTCCAAGACAGATACCTGTTAAGAGCTGGTTCTTTCTGCACAGCCTCTACAATCTATGCAGGAGCCTGAACCAGCGTAGTTAGCCCTGAGCACGGATGTGCACCCGGGTTCTCACCTGCTGCGTTGCCTCTGTCCCCCTGCAGAACTGCTGGAGTTGGGCACTCAGACGAACAGTTTCCTGCTGCAGCTTCTTCTGATCATCCAGACACTGTAAAACCAGGCCTCGGAGGTGTGTCACCTCCACTTGCAGAGCACTGCACATGCAGCCTGCAACAGGAGATGTGGCTTTCCCTTCACCACATGGCAGGGTTGGACTCAGGCAAGTAGGCTGCAGAGACATGGAGGGGAGTCAGGCCAGGTTTGAGCGCACGGCCAAGAGCTGTATATGCCACAAGAAGAAATGATGCACAGCACATTCCACCCTAGCTCGTTTCTAGTCTTCCCACACTTCTAGCAGCCAAGGTTAGCAAGCTACTTGTCACTAAGTTTTCAATACAAAGCCACTAACTTTGTCCTTTTTCTGGGAAAACTGTTCCTGTCCTCCTATCACCAAAATCCATCTGGTTTACCCCTCTTTCCCTAAGCTTGGGATCCGTGCCTCCTCTTGAGACAGAAAACTCCTGGAATAAGGTATACTCACAGGTTGTAATTTCTCAGTGATTTCCTAGATCGGTTCTTCTTCCAATCTCACAGCAAGCAATTTCCACTTTCCAAACTTCTATCTTCTGCTAGGTTTCTGGGCTTCTCTTTTTTTCTCAGCTGTACTGTGTTTTTCACAGAACTGATCTCATTATTTTCAATCTGACCAAGCCCCATCTTAGTATTCTAGATTCCTGTGAACTGCTGTCTTTGCTGCACCATCATTTCTTACTATCAACAGCCCTCTTTTCCTCATCCAGATGAATTAGGCTAATCCAACACCCTCTCCTCAGATCTCCCCATAATCCAAACATTACCATTTATGGTCCCCAAGAGGTTTTAGCCAAGCATTCACTTGAATAACATTACCCAGGACTCTGTTTTGGGCTCGTTTAATCCAACGGGTTCCTCAGAGGCTACTTTGAGTCCTTGAAGTTTCTGGTAAGGGAGAGTCTCCTTCTCAGGCTCTGAAGATGCCATACTAAGAGGAAAGGGGCTGTCAGGCATGGGGATGAATTCAGCGTTCTCCAACTCCTGGAGAAACAAAAGCAACACTGTCAGGCCTGCCTGCCTTCCTGCAGATGACTTCATCTCCTCAACCAATACACCAACACCCTCTTGTGGTAAAAAAGGCAGCAAGGCCTAAAAAGCTTCCCGTGCAGCACAGCTCTCGGAACCTTTCAGAGCATCCCTTAAAGATGGAAGGGGCCACTTGGTTTTCCCCAGCCTAGATCCCCATTTCAAGGCATTTCTGAGACACCACATTACCTTCCGCAGCCAGCCAGGGCAGGAGCTGCTGTCACCACTGGTGCCTCCCTTAGCTTCTGTGGTGCTGATCCAGCCCCCCAACTCACGATCTGCTTCCATGGTTCCCCGAAAGCCTCCACTGGGATTGGGAGTCTCCGCTTCCTGTTCATTATCCTCTTCCTCTCCTCCTCCAGTTGTGCAGCTCTGAGCCACTACCAAACAAGAGTGAAACCTTTATACTTTCCCCACCTCTGCTATTTTCTGTTGCCAAACCTCAGCTGGAGCAGAGAATATGCAGAAATTCGGATTGTGTGGTCACAGTGAGAGCACATGCTAGCAGCACCACTCTCAGCAGCTTATCTCCCACCACTCCCCACACACCTCCCCAGAAGGACTTGTGTGCAGAAGTCTTTTGCAGCTTCATGGTCCCAGCACTCCCACAGGTCCAAGAAATTGGACCCATCTCTCCAGCAGCTGCCTTATGCCCCCTTCCCTTCTCTCCTGCCTTCAGTGAATTCCTCTCAGTTCCCCAACTACAAAGGCCTTGCTGCATCCATGTTTTTCCTCCTGCTTTAGTTCTTTCCCAGTTTTGGGCCATTCTTTCCAATGCACATCACCAGCTAGATTTCTTCCCTCTGAGCAATTCATGAGGCCTCTCAAACACAGAAACCATGCTGTGGGACCAAACTGCAACCACTCAAACTAAGCACTCAATGGACTTAAACCACAGCCCCCCCAGACATGTTACTCACCAGTACCAATGGACAGGCCACTGCTGTTGGATCGGATTGTTTTAGAGTTCAACACCTTTTCTGAAAGAAGAGAAACATGCTTTCAGTTAGAGTGCCACATGGACAGCAAGACAACTCCCATAATGGCATACAACAAAGCCAATGTTGCAGGCCTAGAGCTCAGAGCAACTTGCCACATTCCCCCACAGCAAGCTGGCCTGTTCCCAGGCAGGATTTCCCAAGGCCCTGGCAAGCAATACATCATCACAACCAAGATCCCAAAATTTCATCCTAAACTTACACTTACCCACAACGATGATGGTGTGCCAACCACGGCATGACAGGTCTGGAACATGATGCAATGATCCAAATATTGGCCGAGGCCATGAGGTACAAATATCTGAGCCATGAGCTCTCTCTGTGGATGTCATTGCCAGACGCCCATTCCCACCATTCCCCCAGGCAAAGATATGGTTGTCTGAGGAAAGAGAGATTCAGGAGCATCAGTTCACTGCCTCTCTGTTGGCCTGTAACTGCTACAAGGATCACAGCCTCTCTGTGTAACTGGTATCCCAAAGTATCTAATCCACCTGTTCCATTTCACCAGTGGGAGAACAAACTGGTAACGAATCTGCAGGCAGTCACCAAGCTGGCATTCCACAGCCCCAGGGACAGCAAATGCTTGGCGCTGCACAGGGACAACAAACAGGGCCAGACAGCCCCAGCCTAGAAGGATTTCTTTATTTCAGTGTGGTGCTGTAGGGCTGGTTTACAAAATGCTCAATGGGAGCCCATTAACCACCCTGCAGACCTAGTTCAAAGGGACATACCATAATTTCACAAAGACCCACTCACCATCAGTAGCAGCTATGGTGAATTCATCTCCGCATGAAACCCTGATCACCTGCTTACCCCCCAGGGGGCCTCCCAGCAGGTTAATTCCCAGGTGCTTCTTATAGTCCCCAACACCAAGCTGTCCACACTTGTTGGAACCAAAGAGCTGTAAGCGGCCTCGCTCTAAAAGGAGGAAGGAGGAGACAGTCACAGTGAGGATGTAACTCCGGAAGCAGTCATGCACAGAGAACTAGCAGCAACAGCCCATGGCCAGGAAGGACTCTCCTGAGAAGCCAGCCAGGCTGGGAGGGGACAGTGCTAGCCAAGAGAAACGGCTTCAGCCTGGAAACATCTCCCTAGATCCTCCTCCCATTGCTTCCCTTTTCTGATGCTGGGGGCTGGGACTCCTCGCAGCCCTCTCAATGGTGTCATTTGGGCAAAGCTTAACACAGCCATAAATGATTGCTCTGCTATCCAAGAGCATGATTCTTTCCCAAACCTTTTTCTGGTTGGTTTTTTTTTTTTTTTGCCTTTATTTCTTTGGCCCATTTAGAAAAAGGAAAGGCTGATCCAGAACCCAGTGCTGCTTCTTCAGCTGGCCAGGAGGCAACACTACTAAGGAAGAGGAATCCTAAATTCCTGGAGCAGGCATGAGCCCTGCTACCAAGAGTACAACCCTCAATGTCAAGGGCAAGGCTGAAAGGGCGAAGCTGATGTAAAGTCATTCAACAATCGGTACTGACTTCTTGGTAGACAGGGCTCACCATCAATGGAAGCTGTGTGTGTCTTCCCTGGAGAAATGGTACGGATCTTGTAGAAGGACAGCTGCTTGGCCAAAGTAAGAGAAGTGGCATATGGCACCTCACAGTATGTCTGAGAAAAGACACGTGGGTAAGCACAGAGTGAACAACCACATATTCATCAGCTACAACCTACTCAAGCAGGTCTTGGCAGACCACAAAGTTAACCTAGACAGTCCCAAACATGGGTATGGTAAAGAAACTACCAGAATTGATGTCACTGGCCAAGTCACCCTGGAGCAGCTGGCTATCAGTTTCACCACATCAAATCTGACATACACCTATAGAGCAGGCAGGAAACTGAAGAAGAAATTGCTGCTTCCCACAATCCCAGTATCTTGGATTGGAACTAAAAAATTGGCACAAAACTAACAAATGCTTTGTCACTGTCACAGGACCTCCATGTCCCCATATACTAATGACTGCTGGGAGCTGGAGCCAGGGATCCAAATGAACTTACATCATGGTTGATTATCCCTGAAGTGCACTGATTCAGGCCCAGCTTATTGAACTCATTAAGTCCACATGCCAGCACTTTGCCTGTCTGGGTGAGCAGGAAAGTCCCATCACAGCCACAGTGAACAGACACAATGTTTAAGGTCTTCGGAACATCCACCTACATGGAAGAAATATATCCCAAGAATATCAAAATCCCAACACCTACTACATAGAAGCTGGCACATGGAAAGCATGGGGTTAGAGCAGTAGGTCAGCTAGTCTGGGCATTGGCAATACCTGAGGTAGTTATTTTGAATGAAGGCGGAAGAATATCACAAAGTCTATACCACACTGAAACTCTGGTCACAAATGCAGAAATTCAAGGCATTCTAGACCCTGCGTGCAGACACCAGTGAGCCAGCACAGGAGCCAGAAATGTGGTGCACAGGTACCCTGGCCAGTTGGAGTCTACAAGCACCAGACCCTGCTAGTGAAGCAGGGCACTGGGTCTGTGCTGTGTGGGTGGGATACTCTGTGATCACAGATACTTGGCTTCCAGGCACATCCTTTTTGGTTTCTGACCCCCACTGGGTTAGGTTCCTTCAATCACCCCCAGCACTGTATTTCAAGAGGGTTTTACTTTCAACTCAACATCAGAGCAATAAAGCTCCAAATCATGATGCTGGCTGGTTTGGGAATGGCATGTCCCTTTGCTATAATCTCTATAGACAAATGAAGAAAATTAAAGTGAGGAAGTGAAGTTAAATCTATTGCAAATTCTATGATACCTCAGAAAAAAACACCGGAGTCTCAGATAGTTATTATTTCCAAACAGCAACTAATTTAGACTTATGCACGTGCAGATTTTGAGATGAAGGAGTCACGGCCCTACCTTCTGAGGGGTGTAGTGATCTTCTTCTGAATCTAAACCCAAGCGCCCTGCATCATTGAAAACACTTCAGTTAGAAAGGGTTAGGTGCCCACCTATTGTCTAGAGCCCTATTGTCTCTCTATAGTCCCAAAGGAATTTCCCTACAGAACTAGAAACCTGCTCCCCTACATGCATCATTGCCTGCCAATCCTCCAGGTAATCCAACACCACTCACAGAACAACTGTCCTACCCACAAGAAAGCTAAGCGGCACCCGAGAACTTCCCAGAGTAAAGTCCCAAGGGCTAAGTCCGCAGTTCCCCACTCTTACAAGGAAAAAAAGCCCCAACAAAACAGTGTTCTTTGTCCCCAGGACAGCCCTCACCCAGACTCTGCATTACACACCCACACCAAGCCACCCTCTGGAGCAGACAGGCCCTACCTACCATACTCTCCACAGCCCCACGTGTAGACTTCTCTGTTCCTGGTCAGCACTGCCACGTGGTTATCTCCACATGAGACCTGCTCCACAGGATTGGTGAGAAAGAAATCCAGCTGCAGTGGCTCAAGCACTTCAGAGCCATAAGCCTTGTCAACACCAATGCATCCGTAATAGTCCGAGCCAAAGGCATACATCTGGCCCTCATCTGAAGGACACAAGGGAAACTCAGTCAGCACACAGAGCTTGTATCAGACTGCATATTAACCTCTTAGGACACAGCCAGAGCAACCTCTCTTTTGTAATCCTACTTCCCTCTAGTGCAGAAGAATATCATCAGCAGAATATGGAGTCCTTTCTTGTTCACACGAAGACGGATGACCTTACACCACAATCTGCAGCTATTTCAGGCCACCAATGTAAAATGAAATAATCTTGAAGCTGCCAGTTTCTTTAACAGAAACACATAAGTTGATCCTGTGTCTCCCAAAGTCACTCCACCAGCACACTGAGGTTCTGATCTTATCTCTGTCAAACCTCTGCTTTACCAGCACGGACTAAAATAAGCTGGAAACTGGCTTGTTGAGAATTATGTTTCCATGGGTAAAGCAAGATTCAAATTATTCTGAAACAGACACCATCACAGTTAGCACATCTTTTAAAGCATGAGCAGGGTTAGAACTAGAGGCAGCTACCAGCTCTCAAGCTTTCTGAATTAAATACAGAGACACATCTTCTTTCATCATTAGGCAACTCTTTCCCTACACAGTCCAAGAAGAGCTTCAAAGACATTGACATTCTTCACATCTGGCTCCTCTGCCTTTAATGCAGGCTTGTATGGAGGCAACAGATGCACTAGTAAGGGCAGGGATTCTGCCCAGCCCCAGGGAGCTGTACTCAACACCCAGCTTCATCACCATAAAGGAGCACACCTTTAGCAAAACACCTACCCTTCCTGGGAGTCAGCATCTTCCTCTGTGTAATAATGTTGATCTATCTCCACTACCATACCTAGTATCCTCAAAACTGAGGGGTGAGCAACACACAGGACGTTCTCCTATTTGCACAAAGCTGCTCTGCCAAACTGATTGTGAAAGCAAACATCTCCACAGCACAGTGATTCCCTTCCAGCTCTCACCTGTGATGCACACTGTGAAATCATCTCCACAGGACACTTGGCGAATGGCTTTCCCCTGAAGCTTCTCCACATGCTTTGGCTGCCGGTAGGAGGCTCTGTCTCCATGTCCCAGCTGCCCGTGCAACTTGGTGCCTCCCTGCATATTCTGCAAGACAGAAACATCTGGTAAAGTTATGTACCTACAACTCCAGAGATGCTGCCAATAGTTGTAGCACCTCAAACAACCAACAGAAGACAGCAAAGACCAAGAGAAGTGTGTTAGCTACCTCAGGGAAGGGAATGCTGTCTAGGTGGCATAACGGCAGGCAACATTGTATATGGTAGCACAGGCTCTTGGGTAGTAAGGCACTAATGAGGAGTGACTCAGTCTCAGGCCAGCAGATGGCGAGGAATCCCTGCTCCTTTCTCATTTGCCAGGCTACAGAACCCACTGCCCGACTCAGGACTGAAATTCACCCTTTGGCTTTTTGACCTACTTTTCTAAATCCTAATGGCAAAAATAAAAAATAAAGAACCATGAAACCAATGTCACTGAAGTGGCCAAACCTACCAGTTCTACAGGAAAAACAAAACATTTCTGACTAGTGTTGAAGCTAAAACTAAAACATTATAGCCAGCTGAAAGTTTTCAGTGGTTATTCTTACAGGAACATCCAGTAAATAACTTCAAGTTGCTCTCCTCCCGTTTGGAACTCTTTCTTCTCTCACTCACCTACCAGTATTTTCTAATCTGCCTTAACAGATTCTATACCATCAATACAAAAGCCTGTGGAAGCCTGGAGAAGCAGAATACTTCCACATCACTGACCACCTAAGCCTGAGAAGGCTGGATTCAATTGTTTAAATGTATTATATGCCAACATTTTTTTATTCACTTTAAACTATTTCAGAATTTCTACTCATCATTAAAAGCAGAGTTGTTTAGTATAAGACATCTCTGGTTTCATCCACAAGCTGCCTCACAGATGAACATGTATTACAGCAAGGTCACTTATCCCACCCATTCTCATCTTGGAAAACCTTCCTCAAAAACACACGAGCACAACAGAGCATCACAAAGCCTCCAGTGCATTACTAGTAGACAGGAAGGGGAAGAAGAGATGTTTGACTCGGTGTCTGGGCCTACAGGCCCACAACCTACAACCCCCAAGTGCACAGCAAGTCTCCACTACACTTCCTGGCACAATGGAAAACTCCCAAAACCACACTTGCCTTGGGCAACTTGGGTCAGCCCCAAAGCCCGTGGCCTCACACAGCGTGCAGTGCAAACAGGTTTCTCTCTTTCCAAGCTGCTTGCCCATCTGACTCTGACAGGTTCACGCAGACCCAGCAGTAGATCAGGACTCTCCTCTCCCACCCTTACCCCCTTGCTGCCATTTCTCTCACTTACCACCCAGGTGTAGAGCTCCTTCTCCACTGTCACCACAGCAAAGTGAGTGTTACCAGCACACACCTGGCGTGCACTGCAGCCACTTTTGATGGCATCCAGCTTCTGGGGAGTGGACTTCCCGCCTCCCCAAACATACACCTCACTAGTGCGTGAAGTCACCACTGCAATGGGAGCCTCATTCATGGTACTTGACCTGCACAAAACCCCCCCGCAAAACACACATGCTTTTAATAATGAGTTTCTGTTCACTGTCACCACTCCTTATGCTACAGTGGTCTATCAGTTTCCCCTCCACAACCATTCATGGTTTTTAGCTTCACAAACCATTTTCTTTGTTGAGCATTTGTGAGGCCTCAACTGCTATAGAGAGACTCAGGGTCAAACCTGTCTCAGAACAGCAGAGAAAGTAGCCCCAGGAAGCATTTTTAAAAGCCTACAATCCAATTTTATGTCATTCAAAAAAGACCGAGCTTTCACTGAATGGCCACAGAGATGTTCTCATTTGTGAAAAACGAAAGCATTGCAATCAGTCATGAAATCTCACTCAAAACACAGAGTATCCAAGAGCTTCTGAACTCCCTCTTATCCTCTTTATTTCAATTACCAGCTTCCATCTGACGGCAAAAATAAAACCTTTTGATGCAGGAAAGAATCAGTTCACAAGTAGACTGCAAAACAGAAGCTGTAATCAAAGCAAACTGTTTGTGAGCAAACCATGAACTGGAACAACTTCAACAAGTGCTCAGATAGTACTCCCAAATTTACAAGGAAAAAAAGGTCCAATTCTATCTGACAAATCAGCAGAAAAAAGCTCTGCATGTCATGGAAGCTGCATGCTTCTCAGAATGACCTCACAGGCTTACTGGGGACTGTGGAAAACCCCTGTATTTATCCAATTTTATGAAAGGTATTTATATTCATTTAACATTCCAATATTCAGACAGTGATATTCTTCCTGCTCAAGGGACTCTGTGTGAAAGGAGGGATCTGCATTATGCCCTCAGATACGTGGGCTGCAAAGACCACACCCTCAGTGGGGCAGATCAGAGCTGCATGGGACCCCTTGAAGTAAGGCTCCAGCCATTCATATAAGCAGAGTACAAAAGGCAGAGTGAAATGTAGGACAATAACCCTGTAACAACTACGTCAAATTCCCAACATTTAGGAATCTTTTAAACTACACTTTCATTACAGTTGTCACAGACTAGCACTGTAGGCAAAGTTCCTCTCTGGGGAGCTGTTCTCTCCAGACTTTCTTCCAAGCACATGCCCAAATAATTACCTTGGTCGCTTATTTGGCCCATTAAGCAGTGTGACTTTCTCTTCCATCTCCCTGCCAAAGGAGAAAAAGCATTTTAGGAAATAGCAACATCACCCAAAGCAATTTACTGACAAGCACCATGCACAGACTGCTTTCCTTTCCAATAAAATGCTGCTCCCTCTTGGAGGAAACGTGGCAGCTGTTTACCAGCTCACAGCAATACACAGTAAGTAGGGCAGAAGTAACGTACCATTTAGCTAATGAACTTTTGGGCTAGCTGAGGACAACAAACTCTATATATACCAGAATGTGGCCAACCAATACCCATATTGCACAAGAATGATCTTAAATGGCTGAGTATCATCAGAATTTTGGCTTTTACCAATGCATACAGTAAGACAAAGCTCACACTTTGCTGTCTAGCAAGTAAAAGAATCTTGGTATAAAGGACTACATCTATTGCCCCCAAGAATTCTGGCCCACCTTTGATAAAGAGACAGCGCATACAGACTGAGCGTCAAACTAGGCTACAACAGACCGCTTTCAACACAGCAACAAAGGGAGAAAGCACAGGTCTCTATATTGCATGGAATGTATATTTTGAAAGGTACTTGTCCCATGACAACAGGAAGATCTAAGGGTAACCCTTCATTCAGAGATCTGAAGAGCAGGAACAAGCATTCCTCAAAGCAGCCTCAGACAGGGGCTGAGGGTGGACTGCTCCCACCTCACAGTTCTCAATAAAACAGCTCCTGAGCCAAAGGATGCAAAGAGCTTTCTCACCATAGCCACGCACCAACAGGCACAGCGACGGATCAGAAGATGAGACTGCACTTCTAAAGAGGATGAAGTGTACTTCAACAACTGCCTTGTGTCAGGCCAAATTAACTTCAGGGCTTTGCTTCAAAAGCATGAACACCACTAGTCTGCACAAACCCTCCCTGTTCTCCTTGGCACCTGTTCAGGCTTCAGGCAAGACCATCTGATTACCTCCTACGTTTGCTGAGAAGGGGTTGTTCAAGCAGTTCGTCTGCTGTGGGTCTCTTCTCCGGATCCTGAAAGAAGCAAGCAACAAGTTATTCTCTAGAAAATCCTGATCACCTACAATGAAATCTTGGACCAGATTTCAAGCCTGCATGGACCTCCTTCCCCAACTCCCTTCAGAAGGCAAAGAAATTAATCCAAATCTTTGGAATGAATAGGAATAAATGCCAGGGATGTGCGGGAGGGACTTCCACACCCTGAAGGTACCAATAGTATAGCATGTCTGCTTTCAAGTAATTAATTCCTTACAAAAACTCAGAGTCGTGCTCAGAAATCCAGAACCTTAAAAGATTGCATTGAGATGATGCTCCCACCTCTGCAGCACTGCATTAGAAAACAATTGCTTCTTCCACACAACTAAATAATTGTCATGAGAGTAAACCCAGCACCCCTCCAGAGCCTGCAGGACTGAATGGCATCTTGAGGCAACGTTGTCAGCGGACTGGAAGAAGCCCAGCCTTAATGACGCCTCAGGCCTCACAGAAATTATCCTGCATCAACAGCCCTCACATGCTGAACGGATCAGATCATTCCCCTTCACCCTTGAATTTCATAGCTTAGGCAGCTGGGAAAGGAGGTCTGAAAATTAAAAAGTCACCAACCTGATCCAGGCAGGAATTCACCATCTGGATCAGCTCCCGGGAGTAGACAGTGGAATCAACCTCCATGGCTCGATTTCCCTGTACAATCTTCACACAAAGGTTCAGGGGATTCTAGGCAGAAACCAGTTGTAAGAGAACTGAGCTGGACAATGTGTCCAATGGGCAGAGATGCTACAGGCCACCATTAATTTCTTCCTTCTCTGATCAGGACACCTCCTTCTTCTTCCCTGCCTACCAGCTTCTCCAGAAGCCCAATAGTAATTCCTGCAGAAATGGTACCTCCAATAGTTAAGACCTGGTGGCAATATCCATCTTTTCACCAAATTCTGTAACAGTGGAGGGAGGATAGGTTTCTCCCTGCATCGAATCTCCTGCGCAGCAAGTTGGCATTGAAACACCACATGGCAGCAAAGTTACTGGGGATTTAGTAGCCATGATGAGAGGAAGTCAGGAAATGATGGTATTTTCAAATCATCTCTTTAAGAGTTACAAAATCTTGCACATCACAGCTAACAGCTTCTCCCAACTCATGGCACAAGCTGGTAAATCACATATGCCAGCCAGCAATGCTCCCTTCCACCCTCGCCATGCCAGCTGGACTTCTCTTGCACCCAAACTTTGAGAAGGAGTAAAACAGAATTAAATCCTATGAAATCCAAAGGCTGGAAATTTTCGCTTCAGAATGCTGCACAGAAAATTCACAGCTAGTAATGCTGAAAAAAAACCCAAAAACAACAAACCAACCAAAAAAGACTACACAATCACAAACTTCCTCCTTGTAGAGAAAAGGATGTCTCATTCACAACCATGATACAAATTAGTGCAGCTTGTATTCTGCACCTGGTAAACACAGGGCTGCAGACAAGGTTTTGCAGAAGCCAGACAGGCATCTGCAACGCAGGGTAGGGGAAATCATGCAGACGTTTTTTCTGGCTATAGCTGGCCAGCGCTATATAGCCACTGTTTTCTTAATCAGCAGATTTAGACAATGAAAGAAAAACATGAGTTAAGAAAGCTATGAGCCAAGCGTGAATCTTGGGGTAATAAAAAATAAGGTTACTCAACTCATCCCGGTTTGCACACTTACAGTAGCATCAAAGGTCCTCTTCAGAGTAAGCAGCTCAAAGATGACACAGCCCACAGCCCAAATATCTGATTTGAAGTTGTATTTCACACCCTGGCAGAGTTCTGGGGACATGTAATATGGAGTTCCTACCAGCTAGGAAAAAACAACATTTAAAAATCAGAAAGGATCCAGCAGCCTTGAATTCAGGAGCTCTGTATCCATCACGTTCACACAGGCCCATGAGAATCAGAGCTAGATGCAGATGTGACACAGCAATGAAGTGACACAGGTGATGCATCCCACCTACGTGCTGGAGGCATGCGAACAAGCACGCTTCTTCCCTTCTCATCCACAAGCCCGTGACTGAGTTTCTTAGAAGATACCAGATGCGGAACATACTTATCAACAGAGCAGTAATCATGAGAATACACTAAGGACTTGCCTCCCTCTCAAATATACTACATTTAGAGGTATTCAGGGGATTACATACTGACCAGGCACATGTAAACCCTCAGAAGAGGCTGAAGGAAAAGGGATCTAGCAAAGCTTCCCAACACTGATGCCAAGACATGACTATGGAGCCACTCCCTGATCACAAAGTACTGCCAGGGCAAAGGCTACACTGTCTCCAACACAGGAGGAGACAACTTTTGGGTCAGTTAAGCAGAAAGCTGGCGTGAGTCCCATCTGAAGGCTTTCACTTGAGAATGGGCTTTCCTAAACAATTGGTTTAAAACAAACACACCACACACAAAAATCCCAAAATTCAGCACTTCAATACAGAAGGCCTCCCAGCTACAACAGAAATAGTGACATAGCCCAGAGTCACAAGGTGACACAGAACCAACATGATAAAAAGTTTAAGAATGAAGCTTCCAGTTTAACGGAGCTCATTCTCTAGCAAGGAACTCGACAGCAAAATAAAACGAGAAAGATGGAATTTAGAAAGGGAAATCTTTATAGTGCCCTTTTTTCTACTCTCTCAGCAAAGCTCCAAGGACTACAAAGCTGGCCTTTCATTAGGCTCTGCTAGTGCACTAGATACAGAACAGGCACATGCAGAATTACTCATCACAGAGTCACGGAACTGTCAGAGTTGGAAGGAACTTGTAGAGATCATTAGTTCAACTCCCCTGCTAAAGCACATTACTCAGGACTGCATCCAGGCAGGTCTTGAAGGTCTCCAGAGAAGAGGACTCTACAACCTCCCTGGGCAGCCTGTTCCAGGGCTGTCACCCTCATCTGAATGGAACTCCCGGTGTTCCAGCTTGTGTCTGTTGCCTCTCATCCTGACACTGGGAACCACTGAAAAGAGTCTAGCTCCATCCTCCTTCAACACACCCTTCACATACTTATAAGCATTAATAAAGTCTCCACTCAGCCTTCTCTTCTCCCGGCTAAAGAGTGCCAGCTCTCAGCCTTTCCTCATAAGGGAGATGCTCTAATCCCCCAATCATCTTTGTTGCCCTACACTGGACTCTCTCCAGTAGGTCCCTGTTTCTCTTGAACTTGGGAGCCAAGAAGTGGAAGCAGTATTCCAGCTGTGGCCTCACTACTGTAGTGTACAGAGGAAGTATGACCTCCCTTGACCTACTAGCCATACTCTTCCCTATGCAGCCCAGGATTCCATTGGCCCTCTTAGCAACAAGGACACAGTGCTGGCTCATGGATAATTTACTATCTACCAGGACCCCCAGATCCTTCTCCAGCAGGTCCACCCCTAACCTATACTGGTGTATGGCATTCTTCCTCCTCATGTGCAGGACCCTATACTTGCCCTTGTCGAACCTCATTAAGTTCTTCTCTGCCCAGCTCTCCAGCCTGTCCAGGTCACACTGGATGGCAAGCACAGCCTTCTGGAGTTTATCTCCCCTCCATTTCCCATCGCCAAGCACAACAGCTAGAGAGACAGGTGAGTCCTAGCCACAAGACAGTTTAGAAGCCCACCTTGTTGGAGGATCACATGAAGAAGTAGGACACTACACCTAAACCTTTTTACCCCTTGATATAAGCTTTCTGCAAGAAAGACACAGTATATTATTTTCTGTATCTACCTTGGTAAACAGGAGAAATAATTAAGAAATCATCATTTAGTAAGGAAGACATTTTACAAAATTGTAATTTGACTGTTACCATTACAAATATTGACAATAACATGTTGCACTTGTTTCACAAAAAAAAATTAGTACAACGACCACTGGTCGTTAAGATCACAAATTGAGCAACTAGCCCAGAGCACAGCCAGCACACGCAGAATAAAATATTATTGAAAGTATGCGGTTCAACATTTTTCAGAAGTGAAAAAGGGGAGGAAAAATAAGCTCACAGGTGTAGATGAATACACACAACAGACAAAAACAAACCTGGAAATTCATAGCAAAGACTGCGCTTCCTCTGAAAGACAGAAGGCCTTGAAAAATGTGATGAAACAGAACTGGTTTTGCTGCAGCCCGGGGAGGGGCTCTGCAGTAGCCTTAAGCCCTCACTTACTGTGCAACTGCACAATAGCGCTCATGTTCTGGAAGGAAGTTGGCAAGTATTTAAGTACACATCCGAACAGAACACCAATAGCTTGCATTAAATCTAATAATATGGCCTGCTAAGGGGAAGCACAAGCTGGCTTGCATCCCGAACTATAATAAAGGCCTTTAGCAGATAGGAGCTCCAGATAACATCTCCCTTTCCGAGCCTAGCACTCACCGCAGAAATTAATGGAGCTGGGAAATCCAAGCAGAGCCTTTCAGGTACCTGCAACACAGCTTACCCTGTGTTGTAACTCTGGCTGCAAAACTGCTTTCTGGAAGGGTCTGGAACAAAGCCAGGCTGGACAGCCTTCTGGTACAATTCATCTCTCCTACAAAACTTTGCCCCCTCTCCAAGAGCATGACAAGTCATACACCTGCTGCCATAAGAAGCACAAATACCTTTCTTGCTTAGCACAGCAGCACATACAAATTAATTTAACTTACTAAACTGGATTTAACTATGCAAGAGGAGAGGACTGTACTGATGTGACTATACCACTGTCTCTGTACTTCAGGTAGCACTGCCTTCATGTTACACAGATTCACCTTTGGAAGTATCATGCCCAGGTACCAGGGAAAGAAGAGCAGTGCTCTCCAGCACAGCTGTACCGGCTCTGGCAAAACTCCATGCCCACAGTAGCACTTATCTTTAGTCTACTGCTGCTCCGCACAGAGACAGACCTCCAAAAGGTAACCTGGGAGCAAGGATAACTGCAGGCTGCAAAACACCAGCAAATATACCAATCTCAGTGAGATAACACTGAGGGAAGTTGAGAAGAGAGAGAAAGGAAAACCACAGAAAACAAGCAGCAAGAATGTACAGCAACCCTAGCCTTCTGCAAGGCATGCAGGGAGGAAAGAAAAAAACACCTCAGTTTGCACACAAAGGCGGCAGGTACTCACAGTCTCAGCCATAGAGTACTCGGAGTTCAGCTTCTTTGCCAACCCATAGTCTCCCAATTTAATCAGGTTTGCTTTGGTTAGAAAGATATTTAATGTCTTTATATCTCTGGGAAAAAAAAAAAAATAAAACAAACAAAAACAAACCAACAATCAAAAAAACCCCACAGACACTCAAATATATTAAATGTATTTCTGAATTTCAGTTTTCCACATACCACTATGCCTCCCCCTCAAAATTAGGTACTCGTTTCTCTGCCAGCACACCCTTACACACACAGAGCTCTCCAAAGGCAATTTGACCCCAAGGACCGGGGCAGTAACTGCAGTTATCCATGTTTTATCACATCCCCACACAAACACAACACAGTTACAAAAGCTCAGGCTCCAGACATCTATGTAAAGGCCACAGATCAAAGATAGTTCTTTTCCCCTTCTGAGCCTCTTCTAATATGAAGGTCATTGAGCAGGTCTTATTTTTCCTAGTTTTATAAATAGACCCAAGCCAGGAGTTGCTGAGCTCACTGAAAACATAAATGTATGTATGAATATGTACGTATGCAAATACGAATACACACAGAAGGTGTGAAACAGATGCCACTCTAGAACTTAAGCATAACATCCCTTTACCTTGTGCCTCAAGAACAACTCTCTGTAACATGACACACTATGCCCAGAAGATAAAAAGGCTGATGGCCACAAAAATGCTGAATTTCAAAACCCACTGAAAACACTTTCTCCCAGACAGAATAACTTATATGTAGTTTCACAGATCAATACCAGAGGCCATAAACACAAGAGAGGAAGTCCCCACAGTACGATATGCTTCCCATGGCCAATACTTTGTATCACCCCTTTTTCCTAACGTACCATCAACAACTTCCCAGTGTAGATCAGGACAACATCAAGTAAAGCAGCACTTTGCATTCATCCACTTGGGGCATCGCAAAGTCCTGGGTCACTCTGACAATGTCTGCAGCAGAAGGAAATCACTGCAAACATTTAAATAACTGTTCAATTCATTATTGTGGAAGGATTTGTGGCCACATGTGTTCTTACACTGTGAACCCTGCTGTGAAGATGGGCAACAGAGGCGATAAGCAGGAAATCACTGCAAAGCAGGAAAGACATGACATCTGCTTTAGGTCAAGAACAGTTTGTTGAGCATAGGGTACCAAGACTTCATTAGCAAGTCTTGCCAATTACCAAAGATTCAGCACAGCAGCAACCAGGATGCCATTCCCCAGAAAGGACCCTCACACAGCTATGCTCATTAGCTAGAGAAGGATGTTGTGCAGCACACAACCCAACCACGCTGGAAACAGCTGTCTACAAGTGCAGTACTTCCCAGGACAACACAGCTTCTGTGAAGCACCCATAAGCCATGAAATTTACCCCTCCTGAACAGAAATGGGTAAGAGAAAAAGGTCATTAAAATCTCAGAGTCAATGTCAAAATTACCAGTGCCAGTCAAGAAGCTGTATTGCTTCCTTAAATAACAGTCCAAAGAAATGAGATTCAGCCAAATGCAGGACAACTCATCACATGGGTTATATTGCAGCAATGGACAAAGACTTCACCACTGTCAGCCTCTGGGAATCACATGGATGTACATGTTGGTTTGAAGCTATTAATCGTGGAGCGGGTAGGAAGTACCTTTGGCCTGTGGTAAGTGCTCTTTCTATCCACTTCAGCAAACTTCATTTATGTGCTATGGCAATAAATGGCAAATTTACTTCCTTCCTACATGGATCAACTCTTTGTTTAGAGGGCCGCAGCATCAAAGATAGCAATTCCATTTTCAGATACAAAATTTCTTGCACATTTATCACAGGATGGTTTGTAGTCCAATAAAAATTCTTTACAGAGGCGATACTTAACATCTGGGTAGTCCAGCTACGCTTTGGAGAGAAACGCAATGTTTGCTTTAAACACAGAAGCAAAGACTACTCAAAGGAGTTCCACATTCACATCTAAGAACTGCACTGGTTACTTCAGCTTTACCACACTCCACACTTACCTGTGAAGAATTCCTGCTCGATGAATGCAGCTCACAGCTGATGCAATTTGAAACAGATACCAAACCACCATCTGCAAAGGTAGGGATAAAAGCTTTATGTGAGGCTCAAAACAAAACCCAAAAAAACCCCACCTCCAAAACCCGCTGCGTCCCTGTCACACAAAGGCACAGCAAGAGGGCCTGACCTCCACTTAGGTCACTTAGGACCCCCACCATATCACTTAGATGCTCTTTGAGGAGTATGAAAATTTAGAATTCTCTGAAGAGATATTCTAAAGGTTACATTGTTCTATTGCTGCTCATGGTGTCTGTCCTGACAAGCATCACAGAATTCAGTGAGTGAAAAGGCTTAGGAATGACAGTTAATGACCACCTCAGAAAGATCTGCAGTTGGGCTCCATGGAATACGAACTGTGACCATTCACCATAAGCCAGGCAACCTTAAAAGTCATTATTTATGATAAGTGTAATCATTAACTGCCTCAGCATGAGGTGGAAGCAGACAGCAGAAAATAATTTTAAAGTGAAAAGAGCAACAGAAAAAAAAAAATCCATGCCAAGACAGATTCAACATCTGAAAAGATTCAAGACTCAGAAAAGAGCCTACAAAATGGTTAAGAGCAAGAAATTGAGTGCCAACCAGGAAGAAACACAGAAAGAGCTCTTTAAGTTAAATGTTAGCTAAGACGATAAGGTGACCAAAGTCAGTTAAGCACCCTCTTTTATTATTCCTCCCTTGGGAGTTTATACTGCTGATAGACAGCCAAAAAGGAAAAGAAAAAATTTCTGATAGTGCATAAATGCTTGCAATATGCAACAGCAGAGGAAGGCTATCAGTCCCCTGATATACACAGAAATTCCCCACCAGCACTAAGGAAAAAGTGTTGTACAAATACTCAGATAATGACACAGATCCCCTGAATATTAGGCCAGCACCACTGCTCCCTCAAACCATTCCAAATTACCTCTTCTTCAAATAACTTGTCCTTCTGCCGCAGAATCTTATCCCAGAGGTTCCCTCCTGTAATTGTGAGTGAGTGAGAAAGACAGAGAGGTTCGTGTTAGTCAATGGCAGCAGCTACTCTGCTCAGGTACCACTGGGAATACTCCAATTCCTTCAGAGATCCCATGAATCCCTACAGCTCTCCCTCAGCACTCTTCACTTGAACTGGTCAGGCACTTACAAAATTAAGTTATTCTTCCACCTAAGAACTTCACTAGTATATCTACACTTAAGCAAAGATGGTTCTTTTTTAACACCATCATTTAATACTCTCTGAAAAGTGAATCAGCAGGATGGGCTAGCAGTCCCTACATTCTGATCCTGTAAGCTCCTCTTGGGATATGTAAACATTTATAAGCTCTACACCAAATCACGTGAGACTGTCCTGCTCAGCGTTATATATAAATAAATAATACATTTTAAGAAGAGAAAGAAAACAATTACAAGCTCAGAGTACTCCCTGAAAGTGTAAGTTACTGCCTTTCCCCACTTACTGCCCAGTTCTGACCTGCCTCCCTCCATCTGCCCTGCCAAATACACAGGTGCAGAATTCACCAAGTGTTGACAACAGCAGCTCCACCGACAGAAGCCTGGAATCAGCAGACTCTTCAGGGCACCTCAGAATTTCAAGATGGCAGACTGCAAATTAAGGAGAGCTAACAGAAATGATGCTGAGGGCTGCAGGCAGGAAGACTCGCAGGCAGATAAGCATCCATCCTACCAGTAAATCCCAAATCTCTGATCACATCCTGTTGCTAATCTATGATAACTGGGGAATGGAGTATGTCCTAATAGCAACAGAACACCAGGCCCTCTACCATTCCCACCGGTATGGGGCAACACTGCTTTCTGCTGTATGATTTCCATGGGACTGTCAAGTTGCCGATGTCCAAAGCAGGTCACAACGGCTCCTTTGGCTCCTTGAGGGACTTATTTCAAACTTCTACGTAAGGAAGATTTTTCTAATATTCTAGTTATGATTTCCTTTGCTTAATGTCTTTTCATTCAGCCTTGCTATAACTGCTCAACATTTCTTTTTTCAGCCTTACGTTCACATTGGCAAATTATCTACCAATTATCTACCTCACAGTTACAATTCAACCAAAGTACTCACTTCTGCCTCTTCTTATAAACCTCTTTCCTAGTGATTCAGACTACATAGGCTTTCACTGAATGCTGTTCCTCAGCTCTGATTTTCTGCCATCTTTTTTTGCAGCTTTTCTGAACCAAAGGGCAGCATGACAGGTACTACATCACCAAAATCCTACACAAGGAGACCAATTAGCTCCTGACTCAGATAACCAATACCTCTATGCACATATAGTAAAAAGAAAAATAAATTACTTTCTTCTTCATTCCATCTAATCCCATCTAATCTTCTGACACGCTGTTCTCTCTTCAACAAATGTTATTTGTTTTTTAGTTCTTCCCCAAGTGTACATCAGATGTATTTACCAATGTTATCCCATGATAAACCCAAGTCTTATGGTACCATGATACACATACAGAACTACAGGCAAACACATCAACTTGACTTGCTCCCCTGTAAAACGGGAACAATATTTACTAAAATTTGAAAGTCCTTCCTAGGTCTTCAGAAGAGATGTGCCAATTGAACAGTAAAACCTTTGGATTCTGAGAAGTGTCTGATGGCAATTAGTCCAGCCTTACTTTAAAAATTACTCACAAATTACCTTGGATTTATACTCTGTAACAAAAGCCACAGAAACAACTATTAGCACACTGACAAAAACAACATCCGTAGATCTAAATGAGATTCCCTCTTTCTCATGTCCTTAGTTCTATACCACAGAGACATATTCAGACAATGCAGGCGACATACTCATCTCTTTAGTATTAACCCAAAAGTAAAACAAGCAGTTAAGAGACATAAACAAATATGTACAGAGATCAGTTCTATGTGACTTCTCTCCATGTCCTACAATGACTTTACAATGGCCCCAAGCACGCAGTCTTCTGGGGGCAGGTAACTCACATTACTCCTAAAATAGTATTAGCATCAAAGAGCTAACATTTCCCTACTCCTCCACTTGACCCTGTTCTGCATAAGAACAAAAAGCAAAGAACCAAAACCAGCTTTGGACAACCTGCCAATCAGGGTGTTTGACACCTTTCAAAAATACTTTGCATAGCTCTATTGTCCTCCCTAGCCTGTTCCAGTGAAAGCAATCTGTCCCAAGATGATGACAACATGATGATAGCCTTTTCCATCCAAAAAAAAAAAAAAAGTTTCTGCTGATAAGCCAAGGCTTAATGTGATCCACAGCCAGAGGACATCCAGCCAGGGAAGTTGTCCTACTCAGCCAAACAGGAACCACACTGCAGAGCTGGGTAGGTATCCTGTTCCAGCAGTGTCAGCTGTATGTGACCTCCTCTTCCAGCCGTCCAAGAGCAGCTGCAATTCAGACCCTTGCATCAAATCCTTCTACCTCTCCATCTCAGCTGGGACTTTCTCCTCCAAAGTCCAAACAATGTCATCTGATCTATTCTTGGATGGAATTTTAAAGTTTTCTCCACCACCAGAACAAAAAGATTTATTTTCTTCATAACAAATGTAGAAGTTGATAGCATAAGGCAGGAAACAAGTCCTGACTGCAGTGTGCTGGTAGGTTTTTAAGCTTTGACTTAAAACTGCCAAATGGAAAGGTCTATTTAAGAGATGCTACTGAAAAATCACCCTGCTCTGTACTAGCAGAGAGACCTGAACACCCTCATGGTCTTTTCCCACTGTCCTCCTAAAAGAGCATAGCAAGGTGCATTACAAGTGTACATTATCAATAACCCACTTCTTCCACTGCACTTAGAAGACTTGAGGAAATAATCTACTGCCTGTGCTAACCACTGGGCTTCTTTCTTTGGCACCTGACACAAAAATCCATCAGAAGGCTTCTCAGTCTCTTCTTGAAGAAGAGACACAGCAGAATTCACCTCCGCGCCCCAGAGGACACTCCAGGAATACCCCCTGCAGGGTGACTCAGCCACCTGGCAGCCGCCTGTTTGTAAGCAGGAGCAGGGATCTCACCGTTACAGTACTCCAGCTCAATCAGCAGCGTGGTGTTATCCATGAAGTGATTGTAGTACGCGATGATGTTCTCGTGCTGCAACAGGGCAAGGATAACAATTTCATTCAGAGCATCACGGCGCTCCTTTTCCGACAGCCGGGTAAGGTCCACCTCCTTCCACACTACAAGTGAGTCATCCTGAAACACAAAAACATCTTTTAATTAAAAACACACTACTACCAAGAGAACGGTATGTGCCTTTGTAGCAGGAAATTAAAATTTCAGGAAAGGTAAAGAAGACTTTCCTGCCTCTTACAGTTTTCAGACAAAGATTCTTCACAACAATAAGTTTTGAGGTTTTCTGTTTGTTGCTAGGTACACTGATGGCCCAAAGCCATCTTTCTAGCTGGCCAGCACTTGCTTTAGGAGGAAAAAAAACAAACAAAAACAAAACCAAGAAAACACCAAAGAAAACATACTACAAGGTTTCCAGGGAAAGACACAGAGTTTGTTTTGTTTCAATAAAGACTAAACATACTCTGGTTGAATAAAGGGAGAACAGCGTATTTCCAATCACATAACCATAGGTTATCACACAAGACCATAAGCCATTACAAATACCCAGGTACTCTTTAAAAAAAGGAATAATTTAAGAAAACAAAAACCAACCAGGAAATGAGAACAAATTTAATTTGCCTTTAGTAGGCCTGCCCAAGTTGTCAGACGCTGTGAGTGGCCTGCTAAGTGACAGCCTTCACTTATAACTGTCCGAGCTGGGATGCCTCAGGGTGGTCTTCCCCCAGGAAAAAAAAAACAAAAACAAAAAAACCAAGAAAACAACACAACAACCAACCAAAGAACTTCCCTTGGGAACCAAGTCAAGTGTTTTTCTTTGACAGCTGCTAAAAAGCACAATTGCAACAAAACTGGATGGGATTATACGACTTGGGAGCAAGGGGAGGACTGGCTTTTTGACCAGTTTCCCCTGATTTTGCTGAAATGCTGGGCCCGCGAGAGAGTTACCTGTATGAGATGCCCCCATGTCCTCTGTGACTGGAATCAAACATAGAAAAAAAACACGAGGAATCTATTAGCAGCAGCAGAGTCGCCCCACCACC
>VZRU01014688.1:9825-21397 GCA_013398155.1 Pedionomus torquatus | reverse complement strand
GGCCCCCGCGCAGGAGCCGCCGCTTTCCTGCCCCGGGAGGCAGAGCTTCGAGGTTATTTTATTAAAATAATAATAAAAAAAAGCTTTCAGGTTATATTCTGGTAACGGATTTATATCCGTTTTTATCATTGCTGTTTCTTTCCCCGCAGATGGGAGCTTCTCTGTTCCGTAATGGTGCTCAACATAATACGCCTTGTTGAAAAAAATCAGGGCTGCGAGGGAGAACTCAGGGATAAACACCACCACAGCGTCCCCGGGCTCAGATCCGCTGGAGAGACGAGGGCATCCCCGGCAGAGACACCTTTCACGCCATCTACAACAGGTAGCAGTGTCCCGTCGCATTAATTAATTAACCACTCCTCATCCTGTCCTGGGAACAGGCTGCCCAGGGAGGCTGTCGATGCCCCATCCCTGGAGGTGTTCAAGGCCAGGCTGGATGGGGCTTTGAGCAACCTGCTCTAGTGGGAGGTGTCCCTGCCCATGGCAGGGGGGTTGGAACTCCATGATCTTCAAGGTCCTTTCCAACTCTAACCATTCTATGATTCATTAATGATGTTTCTCTCTAACCACGATGAAATAAACCGAAAACTTCATAAGAAATAGTTTAGTTCTGGAGCTGCCATAACTTCTCTGTCGTAAGGAAATGTTGGCGACCTTAATCCGAGGTGAGCGATTTACTTCTTTCCCAGGTAACGCACACCACCATCATCGTTTCAGGGTTTTGTGTGAAATTTGTGTGGAAGTGCTGGACTTTTCAAAGTTGAGCGGTCACCAGAACGGATGGGAAAGCAGAGTTGAAGGACGGGGAACGTTCACTTCAGGACAGGTCATCCCACTTACAGGAGACGTCAGGACCTGAGACACAAATCCCTAAAGCCAGGCCCAGCAAATCCTGATTACCTCATATCCCCCTACCTTGGGAAGATGCTTTGTTGCTCAGAGGACGCCAGGAACAAGGGGTTCCTTACAAGTGGGTGAGGGTTAAAGAGCTGTTCAGCATTACATGTACCAGTTTTAAAGTGAGTAACTTACCCATCAGAGTTCCTTTGCTGAGCATCACAACTATTTCCTCACTATTATTTCCATCGCAATGATTTCACAGCCATGTTGTCCTTCCAAGCAGTAAAGACAGCACATCAGTTTTAGAGTAAGTATCATTCACTCCCTCCACTGCAAGGGGAGTACCTGGCAAAAAGCCACCTGGTAAATAATAATAATAATTTTTAAAAAAAATTGATGGCAAAATCCCACAGAAATGGAAGTAAGGCATCTAGAACTGTTGTAGAAAACCAGAAGTCTAATTGAAAAAGTCAATCTTTGCTTTTCTGACTTGAAAAGTAGATTTTTTTTGCCCATTATTATCTACAGTATCACACAAATTCTTCTATAAAACGATCACAGTAGTAGCTACAATCAGATTTAGCCACCCCATGGTGTTGCATGTACTATGCTTTGAAAACAGGGCAGTAATTCTCACAGAAAGACACCCCAAAGGGAAGTAACAGCTGCTGCCCACTCAGGTTTATTGGAGTATGACTGAAGAATATACACCTGACTTGACACTGAACTTTTTACTCAAGCATTTAAAGAAATCATACCACCTCGAGACAGTGTGCCACGCTGCCTCTTGCAAAATCATTATGGAAGGATGGATTTGCATAAGGGTAGGAACATTCTCATTTAAACCAGATTGTGGCAAGGATCAGCCTCATTCAAAGATCACATTCATGGCTTTCAGAGTCAAGACAGTGCATTGATTATGTTGTTAATACACAGGTAGAGCCAGCCCACACTGAGAAGGAAGAAATGACACGGCATCTACATGGTTAATTATAATCAGGAAGACAGCACCATGAGATTCCAGTTATACACGTACAGCACATATCTTACACCTGGGGGAAGATTATCCAAACATACAGGGGGAGGAATAAATGACCAAGCAGCTGGTATGGGGGAGAAAATGCTAGAGTGTAAAGCTCTGCAGCAGATCAGACCGGAGCTGCAATGGGGTACAGCTGGAAAACACCAGCACACCCTCCCTTCCGCTGCAGGAACAACATCCCCCACGTAACCAAGAAAACCCAAGTTCACCTCATTACCATTCCAACAGAATCTCCTCCTGCATCTTATGCAAAAAATGACACGACACAACCCGTTTAAAAGCTCAGGGAAAAGGTACCTCAGGAATATCAGCTATGAGAGGAAATGAGGTGAGGAACAGGAAACCACGGCAGTGAGACTGAGCGAAGTGAGTGTGGTGCTGTCATTGCCAGTTTTGAGTAACGAGCCCCCAAAGGAGTCATTCAACATGCCTGTTTGTTGCAAAATCATAAACAGAACAAGGCAGGTGGATCTTTCAAGACACAGCAGCCAAAGGTGAGCTAAACAAACTATCCTCATAGCTACAATCACTGGGCCAGACACCTGGAGACCACAGGTTCTCTGACAGGCTGTCAGCACACTGCAAGCGTAGAAGCTAACGCACTGCTTAAGGTGACTAACTACATGGATCTCTAGCAACAGGAGGAGTAATTGGACATCAACTACTGCCTTTTTGCAGAAAGTTTAAGTCACTTCAGCTGCAGCTGAAACAGAGCAGCTCCCAACTGCTGCCACTGCAAGACAAACTAGGCTTCCTACAAACACTGTGGAGCAAATACAAGTATTTGATTGCTGCGGCAAAAAGTTCAGTCTCGCCTGTTTCAGGTTTACATAAAGGTCCAGGAAATGCCAACAGGCAGCTTTTCTAAATCCTCTGCTCCTCCCATCTTTCTCAGAGAGAGGCAAGCCCACCAGAGCCACCAGCAGCAATGGTTTGGGAGAGGAACAAAAGAACAGGCACAAGCTTGACAAGTTTTTTCAGGTGGAGAAGGGGAAGCAGACAATACTACCAACCCTAACTCTCAGAGTCTTCACCAGCCTTTTGTTCGCCTGCGAAAGATGTATCCATTGCAGATTTGCGTTCCCTCCTTCCTAACAAGCCACTTTCAATGTACAGGAACTTCATTTCCCAGAGACTTTGTTCATTTAAGGGCAAGGCCATCTCAGGCACATAAAAGAGAAGTAAAATGGAGAGACACAACTAAAGATACGAGAGAAACAGAAATACACCACATGAGCTGTCAGGGGTGAGGAGAGGCCACGCTACTCTCCCAAACCTCCGCTGCAGGACTCTAGTCAAATGCACAGGCAGGAATACCCTAACGATCTCGCCAACCAGCTGCCAAACTAGTTTGAGTTGAAAGTCCTTGCTTCGCCAGTTAGGAGGCAAAATGGGTGTTGTGCACTTGGGTTATTTCTCACATACCTGAGCAGCTTGTAAGAAATCATCATCAGAGCATGTAAACCGCTCACCCCCTCCCAGCACACGCATGTGGCAGCTGCAGCAGGTGCTTTGCCCACGTTGGCAGAGCAAGGGCAGGGGTGATACGTGAAGATATACCTTACATAGGAATGCTCATGCGCTGTGCTAAATAGTGCGATAATTAAATCGTTAGTCACATTGACAAGTGGGTGGAAGAGGCTGGAAACGTCTGATGCAGTTTGCTACAGGCGATTATAGATTCACCAGCAGTGCATCTGTCACACACAAAGATGGGCTCACACTCAAGTACCTGCAACAGCTCAACTTTACCCCATTTCCCAGAAGTAAAGCAGAAGGAAGACACCAGCTCTGCATCCCAGTGCTGTGCAACAAGCCCAGACCCACCGCCAACCTACCGCACGAGAACAGCCGTACAATTTCACACACTCAAATATTCATCCAGGCAAGAACTTGCAGAAGAAGCTAATCCCTATCCAACCATCTGGGAATTTCCCTTCTTGAAATTCTCCCTGATGATATTAACTAGTTACATAACACTTAATGTGCCCCTGGTCCTTTGTGGAGTACTTCACTCGGCTACTGCATGACCAAAGGCTCGCAGGTTCAGTAGAAGATTTGACAGCATTTCAGTAAATACCCAACCACTCTCTTCACTAAGCATCTGCCACTCACATAGAACCTACTCATCTTTGCAACGATTTAAAACTTTCTCTAACACACAAAACTAAAAGTAATTCCCTTTGTATCAGTGAACTAAATTTTACATGGGACCAGCCAGTAAAAAACTGGTTCTTATATTCTAGAGCACCAGCCCCGTTTCACCATCAGTCTCAAAATTCTTCCACAGAGAGTGATGTTAAGAAGGGATGGGAAAAAAAAGCAGCAAATGGTAACCTGTATAGATATCTCACTTGCTGTGCTGATCCCACTCCACAGAGAAGCCTGTGAAGCTGGTACCTTTCCCGAGTCCAGAATTCTCAAATTCCTTAGAAACTAACTGTTGCTAGAGAGACCCAAAGGCTTGCAGGGGCATCTCTGTTCTTGCTGCTTCCTGCAACAGGTCAGCTTGCAGGGAACAGCAGTTGGTAAGAAGGCACACAAAGAGGACAGGACTCACACAGAGAACTGAAGTGGGTTGTTTTTCCCCAAAGAAATTTTATTTGAGAAAGTTGACAAAAATCCCCCAACCAGTCATTACAGGTAAATCCATACCAGTCCCCCGCACCTGCTCCCCAGTAAGCATACTGGTACAGTGAAGATCAAAACACAACACCAGAATGATGATAGCGTAACAGTCACCTGGGGAACTTAAGGCCTCACCACCATTTTTTTAAGATAAAGATATCTTTGTACTCAGGTAAGGATAGGGAGAAGATATCAAAACAGCCAAGACTGGAAAAGACCATTTCTTTTACTGTCTTTTCAAGTTATATAAAAACAAAAGCAAAATCTTAACAGATCTACAGGCTTCAAACTGTAGGACCTAAAACTACCTTCAAATGACTTCTGGAATTCAGTCCTGTGGCATCACCGCTGTTCTATACTGTAACAGCTTTCAAAAACATACAAGGATAAAATGGATGCAAGGGCAGAGGAGTGGACTTGGAGTTCTCAATATGGCTTTATCAAAAAAGAAACAAATTAAAAGCAATCAAAGCACTTGCCAGTGGAACTAACAACTCCAGGAACTTGGCAATGGCAGAGGGGAGGCAAAGTACTACTGTATTCAGATGACTGGAGGTCCTCTTTTCATTCTCTTTCCCATTGCCTCATCCTGGGCAACCATCTCCTTCCCAGCAATAGATCAGATTCAGGTCAGAAGTTATAAAACCATGCTTTTTTCAAAATGGTAGGCCAGACCCAGGGCCATGACAACCCCTTCCCTAGCCAGCAGCGTCTAGGCACATGACACCAGAATGCTGCACTGCTGAACCATTTGCTCTGAGAGAATGCAGAGTAGGTGAAAGAATTTTAATCACTGCCTAAAAACTGCAGCAGGTAACTCCAGGAAATTAACCTGCCTGTTTTTTTCCCAGCCTGGCTTATTTAACATCATGCTGACTGGATGGCTGAGAAATGATGAGAAGCTGCTTACTCTCTCCGTAGTTCTGCATAGGAGAATCACAACTCTGTTGAGGGCACGGTTCAGACCCTCCCCAGATGTAGAATTAGCCTATTCCTACCCTGTCCTGCTTTTTTTGAGTTCATCCACATTCTTCCAACTCCTCTGCCAACCTGCAAAGCACCCCTTGCACCCTCAGACCTCAACGCAAGGTACAGAACTTCATGCTTTGCATGAGCAGCAGCACACCTTGCTTTGAGGTCTCAGAAAATGAGATTCAGCCAACTGCCTGCTGGATAAATGCTACACTCTTAGATGAAAAAAAAACTCTCCTGCTCAATGTAAAACCGAGTTTCCTAGCATAACCTGCTCCTATTTGCTCTGTGACTGTATCTGACCGAGGCCTCCTGTCTGCACAAAAGGCCATCCCTGACTTTCAGAAGAACTGCTGCATCATTTCAGAATCCAAGACAAACACGTGGAGCAAGGGCAGGACCAAGGCTGGACAGCTTATTTGAGCAAAGCAGGCTTCTCCTTTCCGAGCTCAAACACCTTCCCAAGCCCTCCTTCCAAGGCTCCCCTTCCTCCACGCTTAACCACCGTATGACTCAAGGGCCCTGACCAGTCAGCACAAAGACACCAGCTCCCACAGGGAGAAACACAGAGGTCCACGACAGGGACCAAACCTTGGACCTCCCTCTAACCTCAGGCCCTGCTGGAATGATGAATCCTATTGCTTTGCACTCACCTCCACTTGCAGGAGGCTCAGATCCCAGGCAGTCAGAACAGGGAAGCCCCCGCTCTGCCCCGGTGCTTGCTGCGTGGCACCCACAGAGCTGTGCAGGGTCAGAGTGGCTCAGAGTAACACTACAGTCACAGACAAATGGGAGACATCATCAAGCCAAGATTATAAAAGGAGAACAGACAGCGCAAAAACTTGCTGCAGCTGTCATGGGAACATCTTTTTTTTTTATTATTATCATCATCATTATTATTCTTATTTAATCACTGCCCCAGGAATTCTGAAACCCATCACAACCTCCCCCACCCTCAACATCCAACAGGATTTCACAAGTCCCCCGTTGCCTCCACTATTTAGGCTCCCCTCCTCCTTCAGGGTCCAAGTTCCTGCAGAAAAGCTCCAGTCAGCAGGTGTCATCCGTGAGATGGCTCCAGGAGACCATGGTTGGGTCCCAGCGGTGTCCAGCTGGGTCTGAGAGGAGGGGGAGGAAGACTTGCTCCTTTACTCAATCAGTTTCTTGGCCTTGAAGAAGCGACGCAGGTAGAAAACCTGCCAGGTGGCCAGTCCAATGAGACAGCACATTGAGAAAATGCTGAAGTACAGAACCCGGGTGTTTGTTGACTCTGAAACAGACAACAAACCATTGCACTGGAGTCTGACAACACAGGATGCGCCTCAAGAGAGCAAAGTTTCCAGGATTTTACTTCCCCACCCCTGGGAAACTTCAAAGGCAAGATATCATACAGCATGAAGGCAAGGGCACCCAAGCACCAGCAGTGCTTGAGAATAAAAGCAGAGGGAACAACGAGAAGGATAATGAGAGGAAACAAGGCGAAACTGTGATTAATGGGCAACATTAAATGGTTCAGAGTAATTCACATTAGGAGGGGAGACAAAAAAAACGATTTCTAGAGATGGGACACACAAGACTGCTTCGGAGGAGAGAAGTATCTGCATGTTTCCCTTACTAGGAACAGAACAGGCAGAGATCGCTATCATTGCTTGATCTCCAAATGCTGTCTTAACAACATGTTCTGCAGAAAGGGTCTTAGAGCTTCATCCGTCTGAAGGAACACACAATCTCTTACCGTTTGTGTCCCTCATCTCCTCTTCTCGTTTCTTCATGTAGGCAAAGTCATTAACGATGGACTCTGAAAGATCTTCCAGGCGCCTCAATTCCACTTCCAGAGGCTTCAACTTCTCCACTTTCGCAATCTAGAAAACAGAAGAGTCAGACAATCACTGAGCCAAAACCAAAAGCTCCCACGTGGGTTTCTGCTGCCAGTTTGATCCACTCCTCCTCACATAGTACAGATCTAGGGCATCCTTCCCCTAGGGAACCACCTCTACAAACCAGAAACTACCACTGCATAAAACACTATCAGTTCTCCCACCTGTTCTCTGAAACACACTTTCCTACTACCCCTCCTACACAATGGAGGAGCGCTGTGTGCATACAAGTACATTTCTTCCTTATTCGGCCTAACGTTAACTTACTCTCAGTTGATTTCTGAGGAGTGGGTAGAAGAGTTTGCCACATGACTAAACCTCCAGTGACTAGAAGTCACAGACTGAGATAAAGGTGACTAACTTACATACGCATACAACACTGTTCTATAGGCACACAGGGAATTTGCACCAAGGCTCACTCTGCCAACGGCTGCCACGCACCCCAGAAAGCCCAGGTAGCCCCATTCCCAGTAGCAGTGGCCTGACCACAGCCACAGGAGCTCAGGGCTTTTATCACTGAGACCTATTGGCCTCAAGGGCAAAAAACAGAGTAAATGCACAGAACCAGAAGGAATGACTACAAGCTGCAACAGGGTAGGCTTAGGCCAGACATTAGGAAAAAATTCTTCACAGGAAGAGTGGTCAGACACTGGAATAGGCCACCCAGGGAGGTGGTCGAGACACCATCCCTGAATGTTTAAGAGTTGTTTAGATGTGGTGTTGGGGGATATGGCGTAGGGGAGAACTTTGCAGAGTGGGGTCGATGGTTGGACTCGATGATCCCAAGGGTCTTTTCCAACCTGAATGATTCTATGATAATACGGTTTTGGTAGGGACGGGGCAGCTCCAAAGTGCTCCATCTGCCTCAAGCCACCAGGTGACGCTGCGGGCTCATGGGACCGGCTGCCTCTGAGCCAGTTCGCAAGAAAAAGCAAAATAACTTCTCTCATAAAAGCTGGTTTTATGGGAAATCATTTTCGTGCAGAACACGCAACCCACAGTCCTACAAGTCACTGACTTGTATCTAAAAAGAAACATCCACAGGAAATTAAATTATCAAGCACAGTCCACAACAGCAACTATCTGAAGTTGAATGAGTAAACACACGTCCCTGCCCTGACTACATGTTATGTAAAATCTGTGACACAAGGACCTTACTCAAAGGAAGCTAACTGCAATTCCTGCCGCTGCTACGGCACAGGGTTTGGGTAACTCCAGTTCTTGTATAGAATTTGTCACTATTACCAACGAGCAACAGGACCCCCGCCACAAAGACCAGATGCCGTGTCCCCAGGCAATGCAGCAGAAGGAAGATGCACTACAGAAAATGCAGGGAGCACCTGCAGCGAACCACCACTCTCACCACCACACAGGATTACTCAGACATCAACAAGACACAAGGACAAGCAGGACAACATCCCTCAGTGGTCCAGGTGCCTGCCGAGAGGGTGCAGGCATCCCCAAAACACCGCTTCCAGAGGCAGCTGTCTGGGTGTCAGAGCCCATCTGAAGAGCTGCTCGTGACGGCAGCAGTGGTAGCTAATCACCCATTTCACTGAAGGGTCTTCACATGACACACGTATCCTGGCAAGCTGCAGGCCATCAAGCAGTCATCTGAGGATTTTTATGCTGAGGCGAGCTGTATATTACCGTGCTGCCAGCGCAGCGGTGCTAATTCCGAGTGCATTTGCGAGGAAGAGTAGGAAACAGCAGGTTAAACTCCTCCCACTTTCTAGCCAATAGGTTGTACTGAAAAAACCCTGTCACCTGGACACGTCTCTGCCAGCAAAGCTTTCCTGAAAAACTGGCACCAGTGTAAGAGTGCCTATGGCCCAGACTCAGCTGATGCAGCTTAAGCAGCAGGTCTGTAACACATACAGGGTCTCAGGCAGCTCTACTGACAAGCCAACCCCATGCTGGCTGACTCCATTATCTTCCTGGAGGGGAATCTTCCTCATTCACAGCAGGCTAGAAAGGTTCCACTGGGAAAAAAAAAAAAACAACCAAGACTTGTCTGCTCCATCCTGCATCCCTTCAGCTGCTCTTAACAGGTGTAGGTAGAAACATCTGGTGACAGCTACTTTTAATACTGCATGTACTCTAGTCTGGGACCTCTTTCATCCCATTTTAGTGAAGCCAATATGCCCAGCTGCTCTAAAGGGTTTTGTAAAAAGCCCAGCAAACATCCGTGATGGTGGAACACCATCATCCTAGAAGGAACATCTGGACTAACAGCCAAGACAACAACCCCACCAAACTCAGGAGCCACTCAAAGATTTGTCAAAACCTAACTCTCTTCCTAGCATAGAAAGAGACACACTATAGCCAAGAATTGACAAGGAGTAGCTGATGTGGAAAGGAACCTAGATCACCAAGCCTTCTTGGTGCCCTCTGCAGTTAGTTTTTCTAACTCAACTCACTCTCCCAGTTGCTCTCCTCCAAGACTGTCTGGATCTAAAAAAGCTTACAGAGCCAGATCTGGAAATCAACCCTCCTCCCACTGCATGTATCCAAGCACAAGCAAAACTAGAGTCACTGATGCTGTCCAACACCCTGCATCACGTCTTCTTGCAGCAATCCAACAAGAAGAACTGACAGGTCACTGGTACCTTACAGCAGATGAACACAACAAGCAAAAGTCTCCAAAAGGCAGCAATTCCAGATGAGAAACCTGAGCAACAGTCCTCCCCCTTCTGAGGCCTTACAGCAGCCCATCAAGTCAAAACCCCCACAAATACTGCAGCAACCTGGGGAGAGAGAGGATGAAAAAAAGAAAACACACTGCAAAGCAGTGCGGCTAAACATCTGTAGCAGCTGTACAAACAGTAAACCAGTTTGAGTCCTTTGCAGACAAGCTGCTCAATATGGCTTGACACAATCTGCCACTCTGAGAGGCCCTCGCAAGTCAAGAATGCTCACCAGTGCTGCCAAGATCTACATCTGGTATCAGGTGGGACTGCAAGTATAAATTCTTCTTTTCCCATGCTTGCCCATGGACCTTGTCAATCAATCTAACTACACAGATGAGCATAATGGATACTTACTTTTATTCCCAGTGAATACACAGACATACAGGCATAGGAGAATGCTTCTGCATAGGGACAATGCCTCTAGGTAGCACTACAGTCACAGAGTTCAGGGTACGCTGTGGGGTTGTATCCAAAGAGATTCTGAAAAGGTAGTCACCATAATCCCCCCAGTTACGCTCTCAGCAGCCATCCCTTAAGATTTCAACATCTTGTAATCCTTCCGTAGCTGGTTGCCAGACAGCTGGCCTAATGACTGCTCTGCTCTTCCTACATGGAGGGTAAAAGGTGCTTGGGGTCAGGGATGTGCTCTAGACTAACTTAAGCAATGACTGCTCTGCTCTTCCCCAGCCCCACCCACTTTCTTATTTTCCATGTAGGGTGCATTGTAGACTGACTTCAGCCACACAGGAACAGCTAGCCCAAAGCTCAAAAGGATACAAAAACTCCTGCTTGCCCACCTCAGAAACTTGTTCGTTTTCTAACTGGCACCATACACAGCCTCCTCTGCTACCCACTCTCCTCCATAATGCATCTCCCACACTGTTGTGCACAGGGGACACAGCAATCATTTGTAGGAATCTTTCTCCTCCCAAAACTGTCATTTTCTAAGGCACAGACTCTGTGCTGGGGGCTGAGGGATCCCAAATTCTAGTGAGACCAGAGCACAGTAGCAGCCATCAAAATTCAGCATCTAAACCGGCCAGGCCTGTCCTAGCCGCAAAGCAGCTGCTATTCCACACAGCTGGCTCTTGGGTCTAAGAAAGCTATGTCCTCCTAAGATGGAAACGTTTAGGCTCTATGCCTATTTGCAATGTCACACCTTCAACCAAAAACCCATTTCACACCAGCTAATATTCTGCCAAACACCTTTACACTGATATACTGCCAGTTCTTAGAAACACACAAGCGCCATTTCAGGGCTGATGAGCCAGTACATCTTACAGTAAAGAAGGTAAGAACAGTAACAACGTAACTTGACCTTTAGGAGAAGCTGATATTAACCTAAAAATACCCTCTGCTGCATGGGCTAGGGAAACTTCACATCTCAGGCTCCTGTTGTCTCTAATGCCTATGCCCTGAAGCCAGGTCACACTGTCCCAGCAAAGAAATTCACACGTAAGGCTCCAGTTCCCAGAGTACAGAATTAGTTTTAGCTGACATTTGTCTTTTCCTTGATTTTTTTT
>VZRU01014686.1:27898-51488 GCA_013398155.1 Pedionomus torquatus | reverse complement strand
GGACCAGAAACAATGGGCACAAACTGAAATAAAAAGGTTCAGATGGTACAGGTTGGCCCAGGGATGTTACAGTCTCTTTCCCTGGAGATATTCAACAGCTGTCTAGAAATGATGCATGGCCCTGCTTAAGCACAGGGGTTGGACCAGATGACCTCTCCTACCTCAAACATTCTGTGATTCTGCAGTTATTCTGCAAAGTAGAAATTAAGTACAGTTTGCATTAAATAGAAGTGTTATAATACATAATAAAGTAAAATTAGACATCTGCATTTGACTCAGTAAAGGTTTCGAGGTAATCAGGTGTGCAAATTTAAGCTATGCCTTACAAGGACTGTACAGCATGGTGTTCTGCAGGTAGCTACAACATAGGTCCTAAGCAGACAGGGTGAATCTATTCCACTGATAGATTTTAATGTCTTTCTGGTTTGGGGGTATTTGAGGCCCACATTGAAAGCTCTTGCCACCTTATTTAGATTCCAACAGAACTGTGAAGTCTGCAGAAAACTTGTTTTTCTATGATAAAACTTCTGTCTCCCATTTCTTTTTTGCCCTCACTAACCAACATAGAGCCCATTACTACATGATAATCTCCACAAAATCACTTAAAAATCCAGCAGCACTGAATTTTTGCTATTATTGCGCTCACAAGCAAAATATACTACTGGACAGTGAAACAACAGCGTTCATTATATACAGTGCAGTTTGAATCTAATGGCAATCATCAGGTTGTGTGCTTGTAAATGAAAACCAGCCAGGTCAGGCCTAATGAAAACAGGTATCTGGAAAGGTATTAAAAACAAGATTTCTCAAGGTGGTCAGCAACTTGCAGTTTGGTTTAGGAACATAAACTACAAAGGTAGGCTTAAAAATGCTTAGCATCTCTCCATTTTCCTTAGAATTGCTATGAACAGCTGGGTGTTAGGCATGTAGGCAAGTCTCAGCATATCAAGTAGATGCCTAAATGACAGTGGAGCTGGAAGTTATGCTAATTTTCATTGCTGAAATCCATGCAATCCATTATGATGCAGTTTATTTGCATGGCCAAAAAATTAGTATAAACCAGAGTTTGAACTGGAAAATGACCTGGGGTAAGCCACTGTTATTTGATCCATTCCCATTGCATTTACTTTTACATTTCATTGAACATGCAAGATTTTCAGATGTGAGTTATCCTGGCATCCTAATCAGCTAAAATGTATTGAAGAACTTAAAGATATGTTGTTAAACAGGATGACTGAATAGCCATACACACATTGAGCAATTTCTGCAACACTGATATAATCAACAATCTGACAGTCACAAAGACAAAAAAAGATAGAAAGGTGTCAAATACTGACTATAAATAATATGACCTTGTAAAAACATAAAACCAGGAAAAATATGCCTTGTCAAAACTAAAGACATAGTTTTATGCCTATACAACTGTATTATACATTTAAACATGCACTGAAAATGGCGCTTTTTTGAAAGTCAGTATACTCTCATTTATATGACCAGAGCTTATAAGTGATTTGGACAGTCAATATAATCTAATATATCAATAAATATATGTTTTTACATGGACACACTCTATACATACTAATGGGGACATTTATGAGACTAAATGTTTCACATAAGATGAACTGCATAGAATGAGCAACACAAGTAGAATATTTTTATCAAAATTTTGTTTTGAACCATTGGCAATGCAGAATTAATATATATAATGGCAAGGTTTGTATTTTCTATTCATCATTGTCATTCCTCAAATATGTTATGACCATGTGCAAAAATTATTTATCTAGTGAAGATACACTATTCCACTAAATATATTTACCTCACAACATTTAGTAACAAACCATATAATCAGTATACATGAGACAGGGAATAAGAAATCAGGCAAGTTGCCTGTGAGTAGGATAAAGAAATAGTATTATAGCATTATATTGCAACAACTTTTTATTTGAATAGCATCTCATGACAGCTTCAAAGCATTTACTGATACTTTACTGATATTTACTGGTATATGCTGAATTTTACTGATAGAAAACCATATTTGGAAATTAATGTCTCACATAACTACGTTAAATGCTTATCACTTTCCCTGCTTACAAATTTTCACACTGTCACCTACGCAAGAAATTTCAGCCATATTTACAAGACATTTGGTCAATTTTATAATAACCTAAAGGGCAAAAAAAAATTCCTTTGGATCCTATCTGCACAGTGCATTGAACTAGCACATCTTTATTCAGATAAAAAATAATCTGACAAGATAACTCCTTAGCCAGAGACATTGTTATAAGAAAAGAAAAATATTTTCTTTACTAAATGTTTATATAAGGAAAATACAGAAATATGATCGTATTCTGCCTGTACTGAATATAATCAACTTATTGCCATTTCACAGGAAAGTGAAATTTCAGGTCCAAATTTCTCGTACATTGATAAGCTAATAGAGGATTGTGGGGATCATCCTAGAAGCTTGCCTGAAACCTCTTTTTTCACGGATTGAAAAGTTATTTATCCTTAATGTAATTAGTTTATTTTTATTTATTTGAATTTCAATAAGAATTACATTAAAAATAGTCAAACTTTGTGACATTCACAAATTTATATTATTCTGATACAATTTCACATTCAAATCAAGTGATTGCTTATTTCATTTGCATAAAACCAAGCACTTAGCACCATTTGAGATGCCACATGGTGTCTAAGAGGGCCAGTAAATATGGCACTGGATTTAGGATGGAATGATTCCATAAAATCTGCTGGGAGCCAGACAGCATGATAATCCATGGCACCTCTCATACCATCTCATATCTCAAAAGCACATGTGTTGCTACATATTGGGAACCGCACTAATTCTTCATTGCCTACACTGCAAGGTCATGAAGTTAGCTGATGAGGAGAAGCCTACACTCTTAGGAGAGTAAGAAACTGAATCATACCTTCAGTCCTTTCAGATGCAAGTTATAATCTTGTGTCATCACACTAATTTAGAAATGATTGAAAAAAATCACCAAATGTTACAGAGGACAACTGGATATATACACATACTTAGCATTTACTACAGATGAGTAGGTGAAAACCACTCTACAAAACCTAGAATTCTGGTCAGGTGTGAATTCATATCAGCCACACTTCTTTAGTGATACTAGAGATGGGTACGGAACTGAAAAAGGTTATCATTTCATAGTAGTAATAATACTGCTCTGAAGGAGAAAGCTAGAAATTGTCTTCCATACAGTGATACCCTCCACTTTTACTAGGCAAAGGACCTTTCAATTGTTTCATCTAGCCCAATATATATCGTGAAAAGGTCAGAAACTGATGAACCTCAGCCTGATGACTGCCTCGTTAATTACTTTTTTAGCAGTACAGAGAATTAGCTCTTTGACAAACGCCAGCTAAGCTTTAGAAGGAATTTACAAATTTGCCTCATAACGTCAATTACCCAAGCTACGATTTAAAGGGCTTCTACATGATTATTATGTATAAATTCATATTAACTTTTAAAATCATATACTGTCAGGAGTTATGTGTGCATTCTGAGGGGATCCAGAGGTTTAATGTTTCCTACAGGTTTGCTATAACATCTCTGTATAAAAAAGAACAGAACTCAGGTGGATCGGTTCACTTTCTCTCCAGTGACTTACAGGCTATTTCAGTACTTCACTTTATAAGGACTGGATTGCTTCAGCCCCTGGACAAGAAATCTAATTTAGATGTATATATTAGTTTCACTGGATATGAACCACAGTTTATTCAGCACTCAAAGACTGCATTATCCTGGTGATGTTATTTGCAAGCCTCTGAAAGTTATATTATTAAAAGTCTTTCAGAGAGAAAGGCAATAATGTCTGTGCTTTACCTTATGATATTTTTTTAGCTTTCATAGTTCACCAATGATCTTCTATTACAAATAGTTGCAAAAAACATACATTATAAATATAGCATACTTGTGAAATACAAGTTATCTTTAACTTAACCATTTCTGCAAGTATTTGTGATCTTTTTATCATGAACTTCTCTGCTGAGAGACATTAAAACACCCTCATTCTTTACTAGTCATGCTATTCTAGGCACTTAGTATCATGTGTGAAGTCCTAACTCTTGCTTGTAAATTCTGTGAGCAGCCCAACTGTCACTAGAAACTCCTCACACTCTTAAGAAATCTGAAAGTACATAAGTTCATGGGACCTGATTAAATCCATCCATGAGTCCTGAGGGAGCTGGCAGATGAAGTTGCTAAGCTGCTTTCCATCATACTTGAGAAATCATGGAAATCTGGTGAAGTTCCCACTGACTGGAAGAGGGGAAACATAACCCCGATATACAAAAAAGGGAAAAAAGGAAGACCTGGGAAACTACAGGCCAGTTAGTCTCACCTCAGTGCCTGGCAAGCTCATGGAGCAGATCCTCCTGGAATCTCTCCTAAGACGTATGGAAAATAAGGAGGTGATTGGAGACAGCCAACATGACTTCACCAAGGGCAGATCATGCTGACGAATTTGGTGGCCTTTTATGTTACTGCTACAACTTGGTAGACAAGGGCAGGGCAACAGATGTCATCTACCTGGACATAAGCAAAGCATTTGACACTGTCCCACACAACATCCTGGTATCAAAACTGGAAACTCATGGAATTGATGGATGGATCACTCGGTGGATCAGAAACTGTCTTGACAACAGCACTCAAAGTGTTGTGGTCAAGGGCTCAATGTCTAAGTGGCATCCAGTGATAAATGGTGTTCCTTGGGTCTTGGTACTGAGACCAGTGCTGTGTAACCAGTGTCTCTTTGTCAGACACATGGACAGTGGGACAGAATGCACCCCCAGCAAGTCTGCTGATGACACCAAGTTGTGTGGCGTAGTTGACACACTGAAGGGAAGGGGTGTCATCCAGAGGGACCTGGACAGGCTTGAGAGGTGGGCTAATGCAAATCCCATGAAGTTCAACCAAGACAAGTGCAGGGTCCTGCACCTGGGACATCACAATCCCAGGCACAAATGCAGGTTGGGCAGAGAGCAGCCCTGAGGAGAAGGACTTGGGAGTGCTCATGGATGAGAAGCTAAACATGAGCCAGCAGTACACACTGGCAGCCCAGAAAGCCAACAGTATCCTGGGCTGCATCAAAAGAAGTGTGACAGCAAGTCATGAGAGGTGATTCTGCCCTTCTTCCCTACTCTTGTGAGATCCCACATGGGGTACTGAGTCCAGCTTTTGAGTCCTCAGCACAGGAAGGACATGGAACTGTTGGAATGGGCCCAGTGGAGGGCCACAAAGATGATTAGAGTGATGGAACACCTCTCCTGTGAGGACAGGCTGAGAGAGTTTGGTTTGTTCAGCCTGGAGAAGAGAAGGCACTGCAAAGACCTTATTGCAGCCTTCACTCCAGACAGGAGCCTACAGGAGAGCTGGAGAGGAACTCTTTGTCAGTGAATGTAGTAATAGGACTAGGGGTAATGGTTTTAAAATGAAAGAGGTGAGATTCAGATTAATTATTAGGAAGAAATTATTTCCTGGGAGGGTTGTGAGGCTCTGGAACAGGTTGCCCAGAGAAGTTGTGAATGCCCCATCCCTGAAAGTGTTTAAGGTCAGATTGGATGGGGTTTTGAACAACCTGGTATAGTGGGAGTTGTCCCTGCCCACGGCAGGGAGGTTGGAATTCAATGATCCTTACAGTCCCTTCCAACTCTAACAATCCTATGATTCTATGATTCTGATTTTTACCTCTAACTAAAAGGTTCACATTGTATTATAAAATAAATAAATAAATTTATATGTATATATGTGTGTACATGGGCATGTGTGTGTGTATCCATACACCAATACATGCTAAGGGCCACCCATCTGGAAAGCAGTTTGGAAGAACAGGATCCAGGAGTGTGGCCTTGATGTTCAGAAGGCTACCAGTGTACTGGGCTGCCGTAGATGAAGTATGGCCAGTAGGTCAAAGGGAGGTGATCCTTCCCTTCTACTCAACACTGGTGAGACCAAACCTGAAGTGCTAGGTCCGGTTCCAGGTTTTTTGGCACAAAAGAGACATGGACATATTGCAGAGAAATGTATGAATGGCCATGAAGGTGATGAAGGGCCTAAAGCATCTCTCCTATGAGGAAAGGCAGAGAGAGCTGGGACAGTTCAATCTGGAGAAGTGGAGGCTCAGGAGAGATCTTTCTAATGTGCATAAATACCTGAAGGTCTCTGTCCTCCATGTGCCTTAGCATAGATTCTAGGAGGATCTTTTCCATGACCTTCCCAGGAGCAAATGTGAGGTTGACAGTTTGATGGTTTCCAAGGTCCTCCTTTTCAGTCATGACCAATGAGAGGACCAGAGGTCACAGGCGCAATCTGAAACACATTATGTTCCCTCGGAACATCAGGAAACTTTCATACTGGGAGGCTGACTGGGCTCTGGCACAGTCTTTCAAGGTTTTCAATACCCATTTGGATACTGGCAACTGGCCCTAAGTGTCTCTACTTGAGCAGAAGTCTTGGACCAGATTTACCTCAGAAGTCCCTTACAACCTCAGCTATTCTGTGATTTTGCGGTTATGTACATGTTTACTACATCATATCATATCACATCAAAAAACATGTATCCAGAAACTGTCTTTAGTGTTCTTGCTTTGTTTACCACGTACCAATTTTGTTTCATTTTTTAAATGACTAGAATACTTCCCATTTTATTTTAAAATATTGCTGAAAATTAAGTGGTACCTATTAGCCACAAAAAGTAGCTTCTTAGAGTTTTTAATTGACAAAATAAGATATCCGATTAACAATACTTTTTGTTTCTTAATTTGTTTGGGTTTTAACTCATTGTAAGTGAAGAATGCTATTAAAAATAGCAGGAAAAACAATTTATTAGTAAATAATTTAAAATTTAAAATGCTTCAGCATTAACAAGGTTTAAGGCTCCCACTAAATTTTAACTTTCTCTGAATCCTTTAAGAGTGAAGATGAACATTGATTAAAATACATTTTCTGTACAGAAATATTTGTAACATCTACTGAAAGGAAGTAGCTAAATCTGACCTGTTCTAATGTAAATTAATTTCTTAAATTGGTCAAGTCACCATTTTTTCTAGTTTGACTTGAATGAAAAAAGTAAGAACTGTTTAAGCTTAGCAGATGGTTTCAGGCAAATTGAAAGAGCAAAATTAAACTAAAGTTCTAAGGCTACATTGCAGGTTCTATTCTTTCATTTTCAGGTTCATGATACTTTCTTTTTAATATATTAATACAGATTGGCTTCTCCTAAATTCTTCTATTGAATTTTGAATTACATTGTTTGATATCCTATTTCTCAAGTCTGAGTCCATTGCCAATATAATTACGGCACCTTGAAAATGAAATAAGGTATCATAAAAGCTCAGGCTATAAATTTAAGCTTTCATTTTAAGAGGATCTCAGTACAATCTTTCCAATCTGTTAATAATCTTTGCAGTCTATGACTTCATCTTTTTAAGTGAATTTAAAAGTAAGGAACCAAAATCTTTTTTTTTCTCAAAGGTCCAATAATTGGGTTTTAATTTTGACCTGGCTTTTCTCCAGAGAGCTCTTCAGTTAATTTTCAGTACAATGAAAATGACAGTGTGTTTTATTTCATTTATACTTAAGTATAAATCATATTATGAAAAACTTCACCTTTTGGAATAAATTAAAAAAAGTTCACCTCCAGCTCTCAATAATTTTTTGTTGAAACTTTGTTATATCTTAATTTTAATTGTGAACAAAAAAATAGAAGTTCTATTCCTTTCATCTGACATGTCCATAGCTTCATTTAATTCTGTAGTGGTAGAACTTGCACTAAATTATAATGATTATAAATCATTGTAAACAAAACTATTAATAAAAACTTGGCAGAGACCAGTAACCATCAAAGTCAGCATGATCTCCTTCTATACAATAAGAGCTAGAGGTGAGGCTGTTCTTTGAACAGCTTAAGTTACCTTTTGTAAGTGCCTGGCAGATTCAACTGAACACTTAAAATACTGCAAAAATGCACAATATTGTGTGCTTGCTTCTCAATTGGCATGTATTTTGAAAAATAAACATCTTATGTTTTTGGGAAAGAAACCTTTAACTTTGTCATATCTGACTGTCTTCTTGTGCACTGTTTATATTGAAGAGTAAAACAAAAACCTCCACCCAAACCTTTGGTTTAGTCATGTCCTTCCTAGCACTCTTTATCCATTTCAGAGTGAGGATATTATTTGTATTTCATATACATTACAATATGAGTAGCCAGTTGTGTAATGAGCTGTCACTCAGTGACATCTTTCTTCCTATATTCTTCAAAATATTAGCTGAAACAGAATCACAACTTAAGACTGCCAGAGAATGATATGCTATACTGTTAATGGAAACATGGTGAGAAACAACTGAGTAGTGCCAACAGGTGTAGCACTACGATCCCCTATGGCATATTTGTCTGGCAGAGAGGTAACTGGAGTGGTTCAAACCAGACCCATGGACTGAATTAACAACTGAGCAGCGAGGCTGTCCAAGATCTGGTGTTTGAGGTATCTTCCTATTGTTTTTTTGTTGTTGTTTTTTCTTTGTTTGTTTTTGTTTTTGGTTTTTTATTTATTTATTTATTTTGCATATATTCAATATGAAGGAACCTCAGGACGTTGTATGAAGATTCTAGTATTGATATCTACTTGACTTTTTAAGCATATTCAAACATGGATTTCCAGAATAGTAACTGGGATTAAAAACCAAAAGTATTTACCATTGTTATATAATTTTTGTCTGTTTTTCTTTTGTCTGAAAGGAACTAAATTTTGAAGACTTGGGAATAAAACAAATAGCTCAGCGATATCTTTTACTGAATCAGTGACTCCTTTGTTTATACACTGGACCCTCAGCTCAGGATTTGAGGATTCTTTAAGGAACAGTAAGTATGTTCAAATGAATATGGAGAGATTTAAATACATGAGAACATTGTCTCTGGCTTCCTACATAGAAATCACTCCTGTAGATGTCAATATGATCTGATATTTATTGTTAGTACAATTATGCAATTATCTAAAATTCACCAAGTGGAAGCTGATTCTGACTTTACACATGACTTCCCAATTTTCAGTGTTGTGACATTTCACATAAACAGCCCTTTTTGGTGCCCAACATTGGGTGGTAAAAAGGACAATGATGGCTTGACCCTGGCCAGCAGCCAAGCACCCACCCGGCCTCTCAGTCACTCCCCTTGCCTGTGAGATGGGGATAAAATAAAAGGAAGATGAGAAGACTCATGGATCAAAATAAAGGCAGTTCAATAGGGGAAAAAACAAAAACAAACAAACAAAAAAAAAAAACCAGCAAAGGAATAAGAGGAATGAATTCACTCATTCCATTGGCAGCCAGATGTCCAGTCATGTCCCTCAGTACATGTAACAGTTGCTTGGGATGATAAATCATAAGCAAAACTGCAATTGTCCTTCCCCTTTTTCCTTCTTTCCCTGAGATTTTACACTAGATGAAAGAATTATTTTTTGTAGGTACTAAACAGAAGAAAATGACTACTTCTCTGGGAAGAAAGGGGAACTGAAGACTGAATCACAGACTCATAGAAGCATTCATATAAAGGGAGCTCCAAAGGACCTCCAGCGGTCAATTAGTTCAACCTCTCACTCAAATCAGGGCTAATGCCAACACTGGATTTGGTCATCAACTGGTCTAACGATTTCAGGAAAACCTTCAATGAAGAAGATTACTTAGCCTCTGAAAAACTTGCTGAAGTGGTTCACTACTTTTCAAGTAAATTCCTAGCCAATGCCCAACACAAAATATCCATACTATAGCTTGGGGTGTTTATCCTATATATTTTGTGGTACTCCCAAGAAAAAATTGGTTCCATGACCTTCCTTTAAAAAGTCTTAGGTTACTATTAGGTCACCACTTAGCATCCTCTTCACCAGACTAAATAAGTCCACCTCCTTAGTCTCTCCTCTCCTAGCTAACATATCATCTTGGGTAGCCTGTCACTTGACCTTCGGTTTCTACCTATTCCTTTTGGATTGTGGAGGGCAAAACTGGAAACAATTTTCTAGGTGCAGCCTTAATATCACCACGTATTATGAGAATACTAACTTCATGCAGCCTGCTGACAGAATTTTTCCTGACATAGACAGATATGCAGTTTTCTTCATTCATAGTGTTGGCTCATACTCAGCCTGGTATCTTTCATAATCCCCAGGGTTTTTTTCTGAGAATATTTGTCATTCTGCCTGCTCTTAGTATGTTATGGTATCTTTTCAGTTTTACAACTTGGCATTTCTTCTTCATCTGTTTACCCAATCCTCAAGTTTATTGAGGTCACTCTGGATAAAGGCCTGTTACGATTTTTTTTTTAATTGTGAACAGTATCTCTTTTTAACAGTCAGAATATTTAGTAGTCACAGCTTATAAACTTATAAGAGTTTTCACAATAACAGTGACATTATTAGTAGTCATAGTAGTATTTCAAATAAAACAATAATTAAAAAATACCTGTGGTGGAAGCAGTGGTAATCTGATATAAGCAAGTAGCATACTTAGGTCATTACATCGCCTCTGCATATCATACTTCACCCACATCATTAAGGCATGGAAAATAGTCTCTTCATCAGGAACATTCACATCATCACTGGCAAGAAGTTTATGGAGTTCATCAGCTGGCAGGAGTAAAAATTCTTGATTTCTTATAACTTCCATTATATTCTCCTGAGAAGAAGAAAGTATTTCACATTCAGTAATACTGGAAGAAAATAAATGCAGCTGTTAAAGCTAATAAATCCATAGGATTAGTCAATATCTGCCTACAGCTCATGAGAAAAAAACCCAACCAAAATGACTAGAATTAAACAGTTATAGTTGTAATTCATATGCGAATATATTCAGAAATCAATATGAAGATCATATGGTAATACTGTACTTAAAAATGGACAGAATTAGTAAAGGTTAGGGCAGGTCCGCCTATTGTGTGAAATTTTGATAAACTGAGTTGTAATTGAGCACATTTGAAATACTGTAAATCTTTGCCTGCACATACTGTATTTTCCTTTTTTTTTTTTCCACAGTCATCTGATCCATTTCTTAACTTGTCAGTCACATAATTATCAATATACGGATGATGACTGTCAATACATACAACAAGGCTGAGAGGAAGATCAACACTATGAACTTAGCATTGTTTCTTGAACTTGTTTAGAACAGATTGTTAACATCCAGTTAAAGTGCAAAATGTATACAGCAATTAAAATCTCACAGTACTGAAATTTATAATACATATAGGAAAAACTATAAAAACTAACCAAAATCTGTATAAACAGTATAAAAACAATGAACTATATAAACTAAAGAAAAATGTTTTGTTTAGTTGACTCAATCATAAGAAGTGCTCTCTGAGCTACCTACTCTACATTAACAGGACACAACAGAAGCACAGTTTTGCAGGGTATCTTTCTCCAAATATTTCTTTTAGGCTGCTCAATCTCTGTGGAGATATTGAAAATGTGTTCTCATATTCTTGATTAATAGATAATTGTAAGAAGAAGGTGAAGTAGATATAGAATGGAGGAAAAGACTCTCCTCCTGGAAAAAATCTAATCTTTGACATAAAAAAAATGTAAAAAGTCTTGGAGGGAGAAGTTACAATATCTGATATATAAAAGACAGTAATGAATTTCATAATGATACTTTTGGATAGATACTGTGAGAGTAAGATAAGAAGCCGGGAAGGAATGAAAAAACCTCAGTCAAGGACTTAAGTGTAAGAACATCAAGAAGGAAGCGAATAATTCCACTGCTACACCCACTCAATTAAATTCTTAGCATAATAAAAGTCAAATTAATACAGTCTAGGATTGTTTGTTTGAGTCTGGGCCAGGGGAAACAGTAACTGGTCACCAAGATCTCAAATAGAAGTAATGTGGTATTATTGAGACTATATAACTGGTAACGGAAAAAATGGTGAAAGACTTAAAATATCAGAATTATACTCTGGCCCTAGTAAGTCATGTGTTTTCCTCCCGCTGCCCCATCCAGTACAATGAAATTATATAATTCTTCACCATATTAATTTTTTAATGTTACTGCTTAAAATAATCTATTAAAAACAAACTGCATAGTACTTTATATAAAGTATGAGAGATGAATAATACAGACATAGACATGAAAAAATCATAGAATCATAGAATGGTTAGAGTTGGAAGGGACCTCAAAGATCATTGAGTTCCATACCCTCTGGGACATCTCCCACTGCTCAAAGTAAGGCCTTTGATATAGTTTCCCACAGCATTGTCCTGGAGAAACTGGCTGTCCATGTCTTGAACGGGAGTACTCTTTGATGGGCAAAAAACTGGCTGGAGGGCCAGGCTCACTCAGAGAGAGTTAACGTTAGGTGGAGTTAAATCCAGTTGGCAGACAGTCATGAGTGGTGTTCCCCAGGGCTTGGTATTGGGGCCAGTCCTCTTTAATAACTTTATCAATGATTTGTATGAGGGGATTGAGTGCACCCTCAGTAAATTTGCTGACAACACCAAGTTAGATGGAAGTGTTGATCTGCTTGAAAGTAGAAAGGCATTGCAGAGGGATCTGGACAGACTGGATCAATAAACTGAGGCTAATGGGATGAGGTTCAATAAGGCTAGGTGCCAGGTCCTGCACCTGGGTCACAATAACCCCATGCAGCACTACTGGCTTGGGGAAGTGTGGCTGAAGAGATATCCGGCAGAAAAGGACCTGGGGGTGTTGGTAGACAGCCAGCTGAACATGAGCCAGCAGTGCATCCAGGTGGTCAAGAAGGCTAACGGCATCCTGGCCTGCAACAGTGTGGTGAGTAGGACTAAGGAAGTGATCATCCCCCTGTACTGGGCACTGCTGAGGCCCCACCTTGAGTACCATGTCCAGTCTTGGACCCCACACTACAGGAAGGATGTTGAGGTGCTGGAGCATGTCCAGAGAAAGGCAACAAGGCTGGTGAGAGATCTGGAGAACAAGTCCTATGAGGAGAAGCTGAAGAAACTCAATTGTTTAGTCTAGAGAAAAAGAGGCTGAGGGGAGACCTTATCACTGTCTGCAACTACCTGAAAGGAGGCTGCAGAGAGGTGGGTGTTGGTCCTATTGGGCAATAGGACAAGAAGAAATAGCCTCATGCTCCACCAGGGGAGGTTCAGATTGGGTATTAGGAAAAAATTTTATACTGAAAGGGTTCTTAAGCATTGGAACAGGCTGCCCAGATAAGTTGTTGAGTCACCATCCCTGGCAGTATTTAAAAGACAAGTAGATGTAGTGCTTAGAGATATGGCTTAGTGATGTTTTCTTCAGTGTTAGGTTGATAGATGGACTAGATGATCCAAAAGCTCCCTTACAATCTAGGCAATTTCATGATTCTATGATGTTCATGGCCATCCTCTAGAATCTCTCCAACAGGTCCATGTCCTTCTTATGTTGGGAACTCCAGAGCTGGGATTTGTATACATCCATAAAACAGTCACATTATGAATGCGAATATTCTACATGTATAACTTAATTTACAATGAGTAATGTTTCAACTCCAAGCCCTAAAACAGGATGCTGACACAACAATCAAAAGTATATACATGGTCATGGTCTGTATTAACCACGTTGTTAAGTTATGTTTATATAACTGATAGTTAGATCAACGCATGACTCAGTTCTTTTTTAAAATTGCTTTATTAGATATCAATAGGTAAATTTTTTATGGCATAAGGTTCCATTCTGTTGACTTCTGATGTTTAAAAGCTGTAAAACTTAGAAATGTAAGGAAACTAGTTTGCAGGCACTTAACCACAAGTTGGCTTAATTCATTTTAATTAAAACTCCATAAAGCTTAGAAAATTTCATTGCACTTCTCAATAAAATGATTTATGAGCCAAAGTCTAATTAAGGCTGGTTAAAATGACATTAAATCCCATTATGAAAAAAAATAAAAATTAACTCTACTTCCCAATAAGAACCAACATCAAACTTTGCAATAGAACATTAATCCAAAGAACTAATATTATTGAGAACATTGCTATGGTGGAATAAATTTTATGAACTCAAAGAACTTAATTAATTTTGAATAACACTCAGAGCAGTGGCTCTAAATTCAGATTTCATTAAGATTTTTTACAATTTCTTATTATCTTTTCATTTGAATATATGCTTAGGAAGAACTTATTACAATCTCTGTCCTGATTTACTATTGACTGAAAGTAGAATCTAACAAAGCTTTTGGACAAAATACATGAGCCCAAACTTGTTCTTATAAACATCTGGACTTCAGTAGTTTCATGTTACTCATAGCTGAGTATGTAAGAAAATGCTATTTCATATTTATTTTTTAATATAGCTGTAATTAATATAATTAATAATGTAATTAATATAACTGTATATATATACACATGTATATGACATATTTATAAATGTTATTTTACATGTCACATATATAAACCAGAAATAAAATCCAGGTTCTTAATCTTCAGAGATAAAAGCTTTCTCCTTCAATTATTTAGCATTTCTAAATTTAACTAGAAATTTGATTCCTAGATCACACTTTAATTTCTTAAGATTCATTTCATTTGGAGCAGGCAAGCATATTTCAAAGGTTTGCTCTTTTATCACACATAGGATGGTTTGGGTTGGAAGTAATCTTAAAGATCATATAGTTGCAATCCCCTTGTCATAGGCAGGAAAATGTCCCACTAGACCAGATTATTCAAAGTCCCGTCCAACCTGGCCTTGAATAGCTACAGGGATGGAGCATCCACAACTTCCCTGGGAAGCCTGTTACAGCGTCTCTCCACCCTCAAGGTAAAGAATTTCTTCCAGATATCTGATCTAAATCTCCCCTTTTTGAGTTTACAATCTTTTGTCCTATCACTAAACTCCCTGACCAATAGTCTCTCCCCATCTGTCCTGCAGGAATCCTCAAGGTACTGGAAGGCTTCTAGAAAGTCTCCCTGGAGCCTTCTCTTCTCCAGGCTGAACAACCCAAACTCAGCCTCAGGAGCGGCCTTCTGCTCATCTGATCATCTTTGTGGCCCAACCCTGAACTCACTCCATGTCTTTCATCTATTGGGGGCCCCAGAGTTGGATGCAGTTCTCCAGGTGGTGTCTCACAAGAGCTGAGTAGATAGGAAGAATCATGTCCCTTTACCTGTTGACCATGCTTCTTTTGATGCAGCCTAGGTAGTTGACTTTCTGGGCTGCAAGAGCACATTGCTGAGTCATGCTGAGCTTCCCACCCACCAATATTTCCAAGTTCTTCTTCTTGGGGCTGCTCTTAGTCCTTTATCCACCCAACTTGTTTTTGTGCTTTGGATTGACCCAACTCCTGTGCAGAAACTTGCCCTTGGCCTTGTTGAACTTCATGAGGTTTGCATGGGCCCACCTCTCATGCTCCACCCTAGTGTATCAACCGCACCACACAGTTGGTGTCATGGGCAAACTTGTTGAGGGTGCACTCAATCACATTATCAACAAAGATGTTGAACAGCACTGAACCCGATACCAACCCTTGAGGAACACTGCTATTCACTATTCCCTACTTGGATGGCTAGATGCCATTGACCAAAATTCTGAGTGTGACAATCCAGACAATTTCTTCTGTCAAATCCATGTCTCTCTAATTTAGAGACTGGGATGTTGTCAGACAGTGTCAAATGCTTTGCAGAAGTCCAGGTAGATGATGTCAGTTGCTCTGCCTTTATCCACCAACACTGTAACCCCATCAAAGAAAACCACCAAATTTGTCAGGCACGATTTGCCCTTAGTGAAGTCTTATTGGTTGTCACCAAGCACCTCCTTATTTTCCATATGTCTAACCAGAGCTCCCAAGACGATCTGCTCCATGATCTTGCCAGGCATAGAGGAAAGACGGACTGGTCTGCAGTTCTCCAGGTCTTCCTTTTTTAAAAACAGCGGTTATGCTTACCCTTTTCCACTCAGTAGGATCTTCACTGGACTGCCATGACTTCTCAACTGTGATTGGTAGTGACTTAACAACTTCATCCACGAGTTTCTCCAGACCCCTAGACATATCTTACAAGGTTCAATGGACGTGTGCAGCTTCAGGTTCTTCAGATGGTCTCAAACTTGGTCTTCTCCTACAATAGATGGTACCTCAATTTCCTAGTCCCTGCCTTTACCCTCTGCAACTTGAGCAGTGTAGCTAGTGAGCTTGCTGTTGAAAATTGAGACAAAGTACTTCAGCCTTGTCCATATTCCAGGTAATTACGTATCCCATTTCCTTCCTAAGAAGGACCACATTTTCTCTATTCTTGGTTTTATTGCTAATGTACCTGCAGAATCTTTTCTTGTTGCCCTTGATGTCCCTGGCAATATTTAATTCTGTATGGGCTTGAGCTTTCCTAACCTGACCCCTGGCTATTTGAAGAGTTTCTCTGTATTCCTCCCCTTTATCTCTTCCACCCTCTGGAATTTTCCTTTCTGTGTCTGTGTTTATCATAACAGAAATAATTCTTCATAAGCTTATTTTGGAATAAATCTGCCTTTCTTTTAAAACATAATTGGTCTTCATTTTTTTCCCTTTAGGGCACAGGTTACAAAAGATGTCTGCTAGCTACTGGTTAAATTTTTCTGCATCAATAAAATAAAGTTTAAATTCTGTTGAAATTAAAGTGCAAGATAGGAATTGAGCTACTCAGTCTCAGTCCAGTGAAGCACTTTCAGGAATCTTAGGTCCTCATGGGCTGAGAAACTCTAAGTATAAGGGTACTCAGCATTTAAACATATCCAAGTTTATGTGACAGAGGTCTATGAGTTTTCAGGACCTGTAACTTTCAGCTCTGATACTTAAGAAGCCTTGTAGATCTGGTCTTCGCCATTGTCTCATAAGTTTCATAAGATCAACTGAGCTGTGACTAATGCCTCTCCTGCATGGGTCATTCACTTAGCCTTTCCCTTCAGCAAGAACTGTAGTTTTTTTAATTAAGTAGAGTAGTGAGGTTTTGCTTTTAAATTAGAAAAGGTAACTTACAGTAGAAAATATGAAAGTCTCTGAACCAACTTTGAGAAAGCCAGTAGTTGCCCTTCCACTTTCTGAAATAATCATGCAATCACCATTGCTGTGGGATCATAGCATTTCCATGGCAAGGCTGTCTCACTTTTAATCTTTTTCATTAGCACACAAGATTAGAATTAATAGACTTTAAAGTATTAGCACATAAATGCTTTAATGTAATTAAACCATATTGAATATAATAAAAATAAAGTCGAATACATATATCCTTATAATGATACATTTTTTATTTATTTATTTGTAAACAAGACCTGTAATGATCATTATTTCATGAGGAATAAAATTATCTTGCAAAAGTTAGTTCTCACTGATGTTCATATCATTGATTTCACTAATCAGCACGTGCCAGTTGTAAGGAAGAATCTCAGAATAACTTATTCAGTATTATAAGAAAAACAAAATAATTTCATACCTTGACAAAAAATGGCATGTTCTGAGATAGCTGTGGCAGTAAAATACTTAGTTTTGTTTTTGGAGGTAGGAATCTTATTTAAGAACTTTTATATTTTACTGAATTGGATGCTGTGGACTTTCTTCCCTACTTTCCAAAGAGAAAATGGGCTTTTCAAATTCTTGAATTCCCATTAGACAAAGCAATAGCACTTATTAATATGCTCATGATCTGGTTCTGTAGCCAAACCCCAGATTTTATTTGAGAGCGAGTTCCATATGCCCTGTGTAGTGCCAAGAGCTACATGTTCCTTTCAGTACCAGAAGCCAGCCTGATGTCACCATTACAAAAGTGATATAAAGGATGAGGTGTTTAAAGGATAGACAGCTAGTGGAAAGACATTGTGTAGCTCCTCTGAACTTTTTCAGTGGGAATAGAGATGGAGCAGTGGGAGCAGCTGCTCCTTTTTGGGGAGCAGACAGCAAGTTGAGGATAGAAGAGACTGTGACAATGGATACTAGCTCACACAGAATAAGCAGAAATCTTAACAGAGACTTCTAGTTGACAAAATTAGACAGCCACAATCTAAATATTTCCTTTTTTACTTGCAACCTTTAAATATATAATATTTTTTTTTCAAAATTTCCAGGTTTTAGGATAAGACTCTGCAGAATTAGCCAGATAAGAGTCTGATTCATCGTGAATATCATGTAGCACGCTGGGATTTCAAAATCTAAATGTGGTTTATAAAGAGTTGATTGTAGATGTTTGCCAGTACACCAGTTCATCACAACAAACTGGCTAAAATTTTAAAGCTAGAGAGCTTTAATCTTTCATATTTCCTTAACTGTGTCTGAATGGTTAATGTTTGTTTTCTGTTCTGCTGAAGGATCTTGGCTCACACATGCTGCACATATTCTTCTTTGTGTCTAAGAAGATCCAAGAAGCCTGAACCTGTACACAGACAAAACTTGCTTAAACGGGTGAGGACATCTAAACATTCTGCTCCTTGAGACTGAAATAGTCTTCCAACACTACTCTGGAACACACTGTATCCCATAAACCCTGGAGCTTCTGGGTACTGAGACCCAGTGCATGCATATTATGTTCTTCCTAGTATGGTAGCCAGGCAAAACAGAGCCCTAGCAGTCTGTAAACCAGTTCTCTTTTTATTCATTACTCCATTTATTACTTTTTTTTTTCCTATTTTGGGGGTCTTTTTTAATATGCTCACAAATAAAGGTAATAGAACCAGAGAGAAAAACTTGGGACCTAAAATACTGGAATGCTTGTGTTCTGTGACTTGAATTGGCCCAGATTGATATATTTGCCATTGGAAGTGTTCTTAGCACAGTTTAAAAAAAACAGCAAAAATGTTCAGCACTATGAATCATCCAGAGGTGGTATGTTAGACTGAAAATGCTAAAAGTGACAAAAAAAGAGACAGTGCAAACTGTCATAACAGTGCAATGCTGTACAGTGTGGACACACACTTGCACTGACTCTGGTGTGACTGTCTTCTTCTGCTTTTACTTGTATAAGATGTACCTTTACCGCTTCCCAAACACAGAAAATATGAGCTGCCCCAACATTTTAAATTTGCTGTTTACACAGCAGGAATGCAACCCTTCTCACCTGGATAATAGAACAATTTTGGGGTTTATATTATAACACTCCAGGGAAGCATTCATCATGACACTCTCACTTCCTTACTCTCCTAGCATGACTTTTCTTTCTTCCTTAACCTGCTCCTATAATTACACTTTGAGATAAATGTGCTGCCACAATCCAACACTATCATTCAATTTACAGTCTGGCCACAGTGTCTTCCCTAAGGTGCAGGTCACAGAGTCATAGAAACATTTAGACTCAAAGGGAGCTCTTGAGATCATCTATTCCAATGCCCTTGTTCAAGCATGGTTGGATAGGTCAGGCTGTCCAAGACTGTGTCTAGTTAGGCTTTTAATATCTCTGCAGAAAGTCACTCCAAAACCTCTCTTTACAATGTATTCTAGTGTTTGACTACCCTCACAGTAAAAAAGTCTTTCTCATGGAATTTCATGGGTTTTAATTTGTGTCCATTCCTTCTTGTCCTGCCACTGGTACTACTGAGAAGAATCTGCTGCTCTCATCTTCAGTTCCTTCCATCAGGCATTGACACACTGACTAGCAATACATATTGACAAGATTCCCCTTGAGCTTTCTCTTCTCCGGGCTGATGAGTCCCAGTTCTCTCAGCTTCTTCTCATGTGAAGAATGCTCAAGCAACCATTGGAACAAACACTACACAAACCACTCCATAACTGGTACTCTAATGGGAGGAGGTACTACGACTTACAACACCATGAAGGGCAAGACAATACCAGGGTAAAATAATGAGCTTAGGGAAGAGGGATGTCAACACTCCACACAGCTTCTGGCCAGAATACTAATTAAGAATACTGGAATTAAAAATCCCTCAGGATGGGAACATACATGCATATACATGCTGTATCAGGTACAGCAAGTTCTAGCCCATATTGATCAAATCAGCCCTGGTAGCACAATGTATTGGAGCACTCATGACTGTGGCCAAGAGTTGGAGTTGCAGTTTCTGACATCTCAAGCAAGATGACTGAAAGCAAAGTTAGTGTTAGAGAAGCATCACCGTTAGGCCTTGGATTGCTCAGGAAAAGTTACAAATGTGTCTCAAGGTTAAATGTAACTTGCTGTGCATCACTGTGGTGTATTCTAGAGCTGAAACCTGTGGATTAGAGTCACAGTGTAGGTCAAATGGACCTACAATGGCAACAGATGCTTTTCCCCCACTGCTACAGTGTGGGAGAAAAGGAGGAGAGATAAAGAGATTTATCAGTTTAGAATGAACCAAACTACTTTAATGAAATACTAATATTGGAGTTTAAACAGAAAAAATGAAATAGATACAATATATAAAAAAACATATCAATCTCCCAGGATGACATCACCAGCAAGTACTGAGGAAGTCACAGGCTGGACTCAGTGACAGATGGGAAGTGGATTCCAGATCTGGAGTTATGAACACATGGATCGGAATAAAAGGCAGATGAACAGACAGGGTCCTTCTTGGACATTGATCATTGAAGAAAGAGACCTGACCCTTTGATCCCTCAGCTTTTATAATGAGCATGGGGCAGATGGGATGGAATCAGTTGTTCAAGTTTGGATGACCTGCCTTGTCCATTCCTCCCCACAGGTGTGACTCTACACTTTTTCTATTTCTGACCCTCCAATGGGGCAAATAACAAAACTGGCTGACCTTGGTTGTTATAGCAGTAAGTATAAACAAGAACATCTCTGCATACCATTTCTTGATGTGAAGTACAAACATTGGTCTTATCACTCTGAGAACAAGCAGTTTTCTCCATATCCAGTTAATTTCAGAGAGTTAGAAGAGACCTAGCTAAAATGTAAAATTACAGGACAGAAAGTTGGTTCTATTTTACTTCAGACCAAGACAATTAGTAAAACCAATACGTAATTCTGTCAGCCTCTGTGCCATGGCTTACTCTGCTCTTTATGCAGAATCCACAGCTAGGGAGGATGGTGGTATTCAGTTACAGAAGTGTGTAGCAACCCGTGTAATCTGACCTTTGAACCAGATGACAAACCAAGTTTGGATGTAGAAAAAAACAACTCTAACCTTTCAACATTTATGTCAAGGTAAACACATATTTTTATGTCCTAAAGGAGCCTCTGTCTTGTTTACAATGATTAAAGGCATAGAAAAGGAAAACAAGGAAAATGGAGGGTAATAACCCTAACAGGAACTTCTCCTAAATAAAATCTGATTAAAAGAAAGCTGGAAATCAGAAAATATTTCTTGCTGTTAAAACACAGAATCATAGAATTGGAAGGGACCTTAAAGATCATTGAGTTCCAACCCTCCTGCCATGGGCAGGGACACCTCCCTCTAGACCAGTTATCAAGCTCTAAAGCAGATTTCTAGTGGGTGGGCAGGGAACAGGTCTGTTAGAATCAGTGTAATAACTTAGGGTATAGTTTTACAAAAGGGATTATATAAGGTGGTTTCCCTAGACAGCAGGGAACTGCTTTGGAATCCCTTTCAGTTTTTAACCCAGTTAACGTTCTGTTGAATCCAATAACATCTGATCCACTGAAGATAGCTTTCTATAAAGGCATCATCTCAAACACAACTGGAGATGGATAATTTGCTGCTTTTGCAGTAGCTTTCAGAAGTAATCTTCCTCAACATTAGAATACGTATCTAATTTCCCATTTGAACTTGTCTGCCTTCCATTCATACATAGTGGTTCTTACTATGAATTTCTCACTCAGATTAATGAGCCCATTAGCACGAAAACTCAAAAAACTCAAAATATTCTCTTGGGTCTTTAACAACTCAAAAGAATTGAGTGGTTATGGTCTTGCTTCTACAATTCATTCACAGAGCTGTGTCCTGTAACACCATGCTGTAATATTCAGGAGTGAAAACAAGATACTTAACACTGTTTCTTATAGTAGCACCTACAAATTCACTGGTAATCCCATAATCATTCACTGACCTATCCTGACCCTACTTAGGCTGTGAAATGTGATGGAATACAGCACAAAGTAAAGGCTGATGGTCTATGCAAGATCACGTCTACAAAAAAGCTTCAACTTTCATAAATGATTAATAAATACTGTAATTAAGATAATATTCCATGAGGCAATTGAAACCTCAGTCAGAGCAATAGAATGAAATCTTTTCTCATACTCCTGTACTCCAAACTTGAACTAAAAATAAGTAGCCATTAAAATGGAAATGATTCTAATGAACCACAGGGAATTGCATGATCATAGAGGGAAAATGCCTTGTTCTATTACTCTCCTTTCCACAACATAAAGACTCCCAACAACAGTGTTTCTTCTGTCTTTATTACCTATCTCAAAGCACATATGTTCTGTGTCACCTGTGTTACATGCTATTGCTGGAAAATGTCTTAGTTATGTTTTTTTTTAAGGAGTGAAGTGTTTAAAAATGGTAGCTTTTGTTAATATTTCATATTCAGCAATCATTTTAACTGAAACCAAGTATTTAAAAAAATACAGCAGAGATATGAAAATGTTAGCATTTCTGGTTCATTTACAGCAAATTAATGTATTGAAAGCATATATACCTTCCAAAAACATTCTAGAAAACAAATAGCCAATCATACAGAAAATATAAACTCCAGTAAATACCTGAAACACATGACTGAATAATTTTCTCACACACTTTGTTTTATATTGTCAGACCCTAATCTACCTTTCAGCTAATATCCAGAATAATTTGCAGTATTCCTGAGAGCCTTAATTAGTATGAAAGAAGAGAATATATTCCAAAGAAAAACACTGGTACACAAAAAAAGGATTCTGAGAGAGATCCACCTCTCTGTGTAAAGGGGACTTCCAAAGACTTCCACTCCATAACCAGGCTGGAAGAAAGTCATATTGTAATTACTTTCTGACAGCACTTACAGCTTTCAAGCTCATTATTAAATGCAGATTAATTCTAAAGACACAGTGTTATGATACAAAGTTAATTAAAATAGACACACATACTGCTCCCATAGATAACAGAAACATTTTGTACTACATGGTATTTCAAAAAATAGAATAATTCACACAAAGATGTCTGATCACTAACAGTGGTGATTTCTATACTCCTTCCAACAAAATAATGGTATATGGAAAATGTCTTAGTTATGTCACTGTATTTAAACAAATACAAACAAATTTAAACCACTGAAGTGGTTTGTCAAGATACAAGCTGCCTGAAAACTTGTCACGTTAAGTTGTTTTCTTTGATAGAACACTTAAAAACATGGTAAAAGAATTCTGAAAATATATTAACTTACTGTGTGAATCCCAAAAGACAAATTTCAGTCTGAAGTGAAATTGTAAAACATTTGTCATCCTGCACATAATATTGATTAAACTAACATTTAGTCTTGTTTTATTGGTGCTTTGGAAATTACAAATTTGGAAGGAACAGACATTATGTTTCATTTTCTCTGAGACTGCATGTTACCATCAAATAATCTTGTGGTGTCAACTAACAATAATATGCAGTAATTTCTTAGTGTCAGTTCTTTATTGGGAAGGGAAGGAGGCAGAGAGATTTATAACTGTCTCTTGCTGTTGGTTGTGTAGGGGTTGTTGGCTTTTTTCTTAG
>VZRU01014686.1:0-23179 GCA_013398155.1 Pedionomus torquatus | reverse complement strand
ACAGAATTCCACAGCAGATGTATGAAAACAAAACACAACAGACATTGATGGAACACATTGCTCAGAAAAGATTCAGAAAGGTCTGCTGAGTTTGACACACATTTTCATGATCAATATATGTAATACATACGTAGATGCATATGTACATGTATAGATACATAGATATATGTATATTTTATATATAAATATATAATATATTTAATTAATCAAATAATTGTTGAACTGAAATAAAAAAGATAATTACAGCCCAGGATACAGTTCACTTTCCAGCCTGTGAACGCACATTGTCAGCTCATGTCCAGCTTTTCATCCATCAATAACCCCAAATTCTTCTTGACAGGGCTGCTCTCAATCCCTTCATCCCCCAACCTGGATGGATACCAGGGGTTTCCTGCTGCACCTGGATACCCAGGTGCAGGATCTTGCACTGGCTTTGTTGAACCTTGTAAGGTTCACATGGACNTGTAAGCAGGGAAGACTACAGAATTCCACAGCAGATGTATGAAAACAAAACACAACAGACATTGATGGAACACATTGCTCAGAAAAGATTCAGAAAGGTCTGCTGAGTTTGACACACATTTTCATGATCAATATATGTAATACATACGTAGATGCATATGTACATGTATAGATACATAGATATATGTATATTTTATATATAAATATATAATATATTTAATTAATCAAATAATTGTTGAACTGAAATAAAAAAGATAATTACAGCCCAGGATACAGTTCACTTTCCAGCCTGTGAACGCACATTGTCAGCTCATGTCCAGCTTTTCATCCATCAATAACCCCAAATTCTTCTTGACAGGGCTGCTCTCAATCCCTTCATCCCCCAACCTGGATGGATACCAGGGGTTTCCTGCTGCACCTGGATACCCAGGTGCAGGATCTTGCACTGGCTTTGTTGAACCTTGTAAGGTTCACATGGACCCACTTCTTGAGCTTGTCCAGGTCCCTCTGGATGGCATCTTGTCCCTCAGGTACGTCAACTGCAACAGCCTGCTGTCATATATGAACTTGCTGAGGGAGCACTCAACCACACTATGTCTTTAATGAAAATATTGAATGGTATTGGTCCCAATAAGGACCCCTGAGGAATGCCGCTTGTCACTGGTCTCCATCTGGACATCAAGCTGTTGGCCACTACCCTCTGGATACAATTATCCCACCTATTCCTCATTCATCAATCTGTATCTCTCAAATTTAAAGAGACAGATATTGTGGGGGACCATGTCAAAGGCCTAACAGAAGTCCAGATAAACCACATCCATAGCTCTTCCCTTGTCTAATGATATTATCAATCCATCATAGGAGGCCACTAGGTTGGTCAGGCAGGACTTGACCTTGGTGAAGTCATGCTGGCTGTCCTAAATCACCTGCCTGTCCTCCATGTGCCTTGGAATGCTTCTAGGAGGATCTTCCCAGGCACAGAGGTGAGCAGTAGTTCTGAAGTTTCTCCTTTCTACTCCTTTTAAATATGGGTTCAGTGTTTCCTTTTTCTCCAGTCACTGACTGCCATGACTTTTCAAATATCATAGAAAATGGTTTGACAACTAGAGCAGCCAATTCTCCTCAGTACCCTTGGATACATCTCGTTACGTTTCATAGACTTCTGTATCTTCAGGTTCCACAGGGGTCATGCACCTGATCTTCTCTTACCATGGGATCTTCTTTTGTTGTGGGATCTGCTCTTATCTTTGTTCCCCCAGTCCCTACCTTCCAGTCTTCAGACCTCAGTTCTAAGGCCAGGTGTGTTCAGTATTTTTACCAATGATCTGGTTGCAGGACTTGAATAAACCATTAGCAAGAACATTACTCTTTGAAAGTACTCTGCTCACTCTTCTCCATAAATGAGTGTGTGGGAGCTACCTTTTATATAATCATTGGAGCATTCATTGATGATCCTGATGACACAATGTTAATTGTGCTTTCCCCTCCACACATGCCAAATTCTAGGCCTATACTCAAGCCAACTGAAGGAACTCCAAACACACTCTAAGTACACACTTCAAGTATGCCAAAATAAAGGCTCTTACATTTCCCACATAATAATTTCCCATGCAAGGTCTCACAGTAGCTATAGAGTGAGAAATATTATTTTAGTGAACCTTTGCAGAAATAGTGTAGTTTAAATTATTTAATATTACACAGGAAGAAATGTGATTAAAAGTTGTGTATCTAAATAAAGGCAATTTTCAGTTTTCATAAACAGCATATACCTACAAATTGCTTATTAAGAATGGGATTAGAGTCCTTTGCCAGACAAAATTGCTTCTATTCATCTTCTGTGTTGAAAGAACAAAAAGAGATTTCATAAAATACATATACGATTCTGTAATTAAAGATTGGATCATATGTATGTGCAAGTACTCCAAATTAAGGCTGCTCAGGGAACATTGATTCTGGCATGTAGATACTTGATTCTGTACTATAATGTTTTTCTAAATATTATTTTACATGTAATTGTCTTTTTAAAAAAATCAGCAAGAAGAATTTCCCTATATTTATTCTTAGAAATACCTGAACTACTTTATACTTACTTGTTGCCAGGAAAAAAAAACAACAAGAACAACAACATGAGGTTTGAGAGAGATAGTTGGCTTGGAAGACATTATGATAAGAAGGATTTTCAAAAATATATGAAAAAAATTAGCTAGATGAATTTGTGGTAATATTAAATAAAAATGTGAATCGATGACAGAAATTTCACTTTGTTTCTTAAACATGAAAAATAAATTTCTCATATTTAATCTCTGAATGGATGCTGTTGTCCTGAGATTAAAGTTAAAGAGAGATGGCATTTAAATGTCCTTTGAAGAAGCTTCTGTTTCTCCACTGGTGACAGAGGAAGCCTGGACACTAAGCTTATACTCAGTAACTAACATTATTATAACCAAGTCATGCAAGCTAACTCTCACTATTAATTTATATTATGAATTTTAAAAGGTGAATATGAAATTTGCACTGGTGTAAGTATTAATTCATGGATGACCGAATATTTTATTGGGAGAAACTTCTTCATTACTGACAATTATGTTTGCAATAAAACCTGAAAATTAGATGTAGTCTGTATGGATCTTTTTTAATATTAAATAATTTGTTTAAATATATTAGAAATAGCAATAAATTTTTCTGGTCTAATGTCGTATCATTTTCTACAGTGGTTTTCAGCTCCAGGTACACTATTCTAAAGCCATTAATAAAAGCAGAACATAAAAAAAAGAACCATCATTGATTTATAGTATAATAATAAGCTAAATTTAACATGTGAATTTTGCAAAGGGATTGAAATTCTGTTTAAATGATGCTGTATATTCTACACATTTTATGTGCCTCTGCATTTGTGGATGGAAAGATAAATGTATGAAAAAAGGAAGTTTCAGACTGCCATTCTTAGAGTAAACCACCCAGTAGCACGTTCTTTTATAGTTATACCTTAGAAATATTTTAGCTGAAAATGAACCTTGCAACTCCTTCTTTAGTGAAAAGGAAACTGTTCTTTATTATCACTGTGATATAGGGGAAACCGTTAAAAGTACTGCATCTCAGGTAAACTACCAGCAATCTGCAACTATCCCACTTTACTCCAGTGTTTACGTATTCTTCCTGATGAAAAAGCGTACCTTATTTCCAAAGCATCTGAACAGAATTGACTCCTGCTAAATTTTCTCAACTCGATTAAGGAGTTCTTTAGTTCATAGTAGTTTCTCCATGTGGAGATACACTGTAATCAAGAAAATACTCTTATTTTTAATATGCTGAAATAGCCCAAGCACTCTAAGACATTCATCGCAAGACATCTCTTGTCGTGTAATCCTGTGTGGCTCTTTTCGTCACACCCTCCATTTGTCAAGGACTATTTAAAAATAGTGATGAGAACTACACGAAGTATTACAGAATCCACTGCCACGTCCAGAGATAAGCACTTTTTTTGCTGCAGCACTGCACTGAGACAGAAGAGGGTTCTTTATCTATTCCTGTATAATCTAACTCAGCTAAAATGTCCAGATAACACATATTACACCTTACTGAAATGTAAATGTAGCAGGTCCATTCTTTTTCCCTTTTCTAAGGAATCTCAGTTCTCTTATTAAAGAAAAATGTTGGATAAATCTGACATGATCTCACTTTTGTAAAGTCAGCGTGTTTGTATATTTAATTTATATGCATGTAGATATGTACACAAGTATATATAGATGTGTGGCCCAGAACACACATCTATCTATATATATGGTATCTCTGTGTATNCCTCTGAGATCACCGAGTCCAACCATACACATGCACAAAATCCCTAGAGTCTCAGCCAGTAGGGCATGCTAGTAGAGCATGCCACTAGAGCATGCTCTGAAGTGTTGCATCTACACATTTCTTAAATACCTCCAGGGATGGTGACTCAGCCACCTCTCTGGGCAGGCTGTTCCAGTGCCTGACCACTCTTTCAGTAAACTAATTCTTCCTCATACCTAATCTAAACCTCCCCTGTTGCAACTTCAGGCCAGTTCCTGTGGTCCTGCCATTACTCACTTGGGAGAACAGGCCAACACCCACTTCTTTACACCTTGGTAGTTGTAGAGGGCAATGGGGTCTCCCCTCAGTCTCTTGTCCAAACTAAACATAATCTCCTCATATGACTTGTTCTCCAGACCCCTCACCAGCTTGATTGCTCTCCTCTGGACACACTCCTACACTTCAATGTCCTTCTCATAGAGAGAGGTCCAGAACTGAACACAGAACTCGAGATGGGGCCGCACTATAATGCACCATCACTTTCCTACTCTTCCTGGCCATGCTGTTCCTAGTACAAGTCAGGATGCTGTTGGCCTTCTTGGCCACATGGGCAGACTGCTGGTTCATGTTCACCACACCACAGATCCTTTTCTGCTGGGCAGCTTTCCAGCCACTCTTCCTCAACCCTGTAGTATTGCTACTGCTAGCATATATATTTAAACTCTGTGTTTTACCTTCATCTTCGTTGTGATAACTTTCCCTTCAAGAACTTTAGTTCTCATTGAAGCACATCCTGCCTTTGTTTACATGTTTGAAAACAATGTAATTATTAAAAACAATTTTGGGTTTCTATTAAGTTTCATAACACTTGTTTAATTATTGCTAATCTCCCCCACTAACTCACTGCAAGTAACACTGTCATTGTCTCAATTTAGCAATTAAAATCCTTTTATTTTTCTTTTTTTTGGTATTCATTAAAAAGAAATAATTTAAATCTGCTCCTGATGTTTTCACTTTATGTCTGCATTTAATGATTTTTATTTATTTTGCACTGATTATTTTCCCCATTGTTTTCTCAGTTAATTTCTAATTTATTTTCATGCGTTTGTTTTTGAGGCAATATATTTTCTTTTTCTTTTTTTGGCTAGAACCCTTTCTACAAGATATTTTCCTCTTCTTGGAAATATAAAATCCAAGTAGTTTTATAACTAAGTTTATTTTATACTCTTAGTTTAATGATATAAATCTTCTCAAGATCTTAGTCCTTGATCTGCTGGATCCAGTTGGCCAGTTCAGTTTATTACAATAACTTTTTTCCCCTTCATTTTAACTGGCCTCCTCACCTCAAGAAGGACAGGGAACTGCTGGAGAGTGTACTGCAGAGGACCACAAAGATTATTAGAGGCCTTGAACATCTTTCTTATGAGGAAAAGCTGAGGGAATTGGGTCTTTAGTCTGAAGAAGAGAAGGCTGAAGGGGGGGTCTGATCAACATCTATAAATACTTAAAGGGTGGGTGTCCAGAGGAAGGGGCCAGTCTTTTTTCAGTGGTGCTCAGTGACAGGACAAGAGGAAATGGGCACAAATTTGAACACAAGAAGTTCCATCTAAACATGAGGAGGAACTTCTTCACTTTGAGGGTGGCAGAACACTGTAACTGGCTACCCAGAGAAGTGGTGGAGTCTCCATCTCTAGAGACCTTCAAAACCCACTTGGACAAGTTTCTGTTCAATGCACTCTAGGAGCACGTACTTTGGCAGGGGGATTGGACAAGATGATCTCCAGAGGTACCTTCCAGCCCCACACCATTCTGTGATTCTGTGATTAAGTGAATTAGCTTATCTTCACATGAATCAATTCTATCCTTAACAAGTATTTCAATGATCCTTTCATATTATGAAGTCATGAATTTGCGTTGGCTTAGTAACTACTTGGTACAGAAACCTGGTAGCTACTACATTCAGAAATAACTTTCATTAGCAATATTTAATTCCTACATTTCGTGCATTACTGAAGTTCAGTCTTCCATAATGACAACCTCCAATAATGTCTCTCACTCTTACAGTTTAAGAGACAATGTCATCCATTTACAAATCTAGTTCTAGTAATCCCTAACAGATAATTCTCTTTATTTTAATATTCTTCCTTTTTTTGGTTTAACAGAACCTTTTTTATATGTGCTATCCCTTGTTATATCCCTGCTTGTCACTCCATTTACCACTTTTACTTCTTATTTCCTTTCTTTAATGAATAAGACATATCCTTTCACACCCGTGGAAGATGTGCACAATAATCAAGTTGTTGTAATCTATATAAAATCTAGTTTCACACATTTCACATATGAATAAAAGTTTTCTAGTTATCTGTTCTTTCTTAACACTAGTACATAAAATTTACACAGCACTACAATTTGAGCTTGCCCACTATAGTTCCCTGTATTCTAGTTTTCTTCTCTTTTTTCTTCTAAGCTACAGTTTCATTTAAAATTCAGACAATTCATTCTTCATCTTTCTCCTCTAGGGGTATATAACTCACTTGTGGGCATATTAAAAAATAATTATTTTTTCACTCTTAAGTAATCAATCCAGGTAGTTCTCCACAGTTGCTGTTCCTCATGATTATTTATTGCCCTGCCATTCTCATATAACCCATAGACTTTAACAGCACTGATTTTAATTTTCTTCCAAATTATAAATGATAAAAACATTGACTAGAACCAAAACAAATATAATAATATCATAATACTATAAAACAGTTAGATGGAATTTCTCTCAAGGAACTCAGATCTCTATTGACCTTAGAATCACTTAAAAATGTCATGGATGGAAATTATCTTTCTGCCAATGCTCTCTTATCTGTCAAATCAGCTGAGAATGGAGAAAAAACTTGTATGACAGGAAAAGAATATAGAGAAACAGCAGTTTTGCATAAACAGTAAGCATAACATTTGTTTTCCTTAATTAGAACAAACCACTGTCATCAATGTGAGGTCAGCTTCCATCAGGTATTAAACAAAGTCAAGAGTACTTCCATTTACCTCCAGTTTACTATAGTTGGACTATGCAATTTATTAGAACTGGGTTTTGTTTGGGTTTGTTGCTTTTTTTAAAATAAACTCCCTTTTGCATGGTAGAGGATTTCAACATTACACACATGTAAAGTACTCTGGAGCACTGAACAGTACAGTACTCTGAGAATTACTATTAAGGAAAATAATATATATAACAACTATCAAGATAAATTACATATATAAAATGTTAACTAAAATCTTTTTAGCACTTAAATTCATAAAAAGAGCCTCTAGAATCATATTCTTCAGATATATTTTGGTGGATTAAATAATAAACTAAGTATGTTCATATTTTAAATAATCCACCAGGGGGAGTTCTACGAATGAAACAGAAATATTGACAGCAAACATGGATCCTTGAAATAAAGAGTTCAAATATGCAACTACCATATGTTTCACTTTTTATTGAGCACTTATTTTTTTGTCAAGCATATGTCAAGAAAATGAGAGTTCAGTAACTATGGATTCAAGTTTCAAATTTCAAAAGTTAAATTTCAAATTTCCAATGTTCCAAAACACTTGTATAGGGGAGAATGAAATGCAACTGTGATACTGACTCTAATCTTTGGTGGCACGTTTCAGTAAGTATTGAAGTAAATTAAATTTAACCATAAGAGTGAACTGCTAGCCTTTTATCATGGACACTGCAGGGTTACAGAATATCCTCACAAGTTCTTGTTTTAGCACCATCAGTGCTCAGTGGTGGATTTTCCAAGCATTTTCATCCCACAAGAAAGGCCCAAGAAATATCCCCACAATTCTCTTCATCTTGATCTCGATAATGTTTTTTGTTATGGAAGACCCTTATATTGTACCACTATGTTCAACACCATAAAGCATTAGCTAAATAGTTTAATGCTAAGTATGATGTTAACGTGGCACCATTTTGATGAAGTAATTCTAGGGTTATGAATGAAGATAAAATATATGAAGAGATTTGAAGGAATATATACTACATTAAAAAGTTGAAACAAGCTTAACAACAAAATGATTCTAGAAGTGCATGTTTGATTGCCAGCCGCTATAGACCAGCATAGCTATAACAACTTTAATGAAATTATTATCAGTCTAAATTACATGAATTTTTGCTACTCTAATTACTTTTTTTATTAGTAGATATAATAATGATCTCAAAATCAAGTATGGCTATTTCCTTCTAAGAAGTAACTGATATTTTTTCTTTTGAAACACATTTTAATTTCTGAAGTAATTCAGAAGCAGTCATCTTCAAAAAGGCTTTTGGAAATACAGTTCCAAAAGATTAGAAATTATTTAAAGAATGACTCAAGTAATAAAGGTTTTTTCTTCTTTCCCTCCTTTCCTTTTATTTTTTGAGTGCCTGCTCTTATGTTAGACAGCAGTTTCTCTTTCTGCAAGGCTGCAAGTCTGCCAGTGTCACAAAAGCAGGGTCACACATAAAGGGGATAGTAAAGTGCTAAAACAAGCCTGATCATGAAGAAAGATAAAGAATCTCCAGACAGGGGAGCGGGGATTAGCTATAATTATTAGTTGAAAAGTGTCTTCTTTACCTAGCGGAATGCGAACTATACCTAACTGACAGAAATTAACCATCCCCTAGAAAATGCAACAGAAATAATTATTGCTTTCATTGCATGTCAGCATGCATCATATTTTCAGCAAATTTTAGAAACATCTTTATGAGTGCTTTAAGTGATGGGATTAACTAGTTCTCACATCCATTTAGAAACTAGTCATCTTTTTGGTTGTATTGGTTTTGGTGGGGATAGTGTTAATTTTCTTCATAGTAGCTAGTATGGAGCTGTTTTGAATTTGGGCTAAAAAAAAGTGTTGATAACACACTGATGCTTTAGTTATTGCTGAGAAGTGCTTACACAGCATCGATGCCTTTTCTGCTTCTCACACCACTCATCAGTGAGTTGGCTGTGGGTGCACAAAAAGCTGTGAGGGGATACAGCTGGGACAGCTGACTGAACAGACCAAAGGGATTTCTCATACCATATGACATCATGCTCAGCATATAAAGCTGGGGGAAGAAGGAAGAAGTTAATGATGTTCTAAGTTACAGCATTTTGTCTTCCCATACACCATTATGCATGATGGAGCCCTGCTTCTCTGGAGATGGCTGAACACATTCCAGAAGTATGGAATGAATTGCTTGTTTTGCTTTGTATAACTTTTGCTTTACTTACTAAACTGTGTCTTTATCTGTTCACACAAATTCTCATTTCTACTATTTCGAGTGAGTGTGCAACTGTGTGGGGCTGTGCTGCTCACCAGTTTTAAATCACAACAGGGGAATGTAGTCATAGTAGAATTAGAGGATTTTCATAAAGACAGACATATATCTGTTAAAGTGTATGGGACTTTAATAGAAAGAAGATCTGAATTCTTTAGTATTTGATGGGATTAGGTTGAGTAATTTTAATTACCCGTGTTTTGGTTTTATCTTCACTAGGTTGGAGATAAAAACACCCACTTGTATTTAGATGAACTCATTGGGAATTTTATAAAGTATTATTAAGGTCATAAGGTAATAGAGTTCAATTATACTAGGGAGATGCAATAATTGAACACTTGTTACTAACACTGTTTATTTTTAAGTGTATAAATTGCAAAGAGTGATGAAGAAATCTTCAAATAAACCACCATTGCTATTGAGAGATATTTCAAAAATCCTACTGATTTCATTTAGTCTCAACAAAGTTGATGGAGGAAATTAAACCATGCCATAAATAGCAGAAGAAAAGGAGAGGACGCAATGAATGAACAGCATACCATAACAGTGAAGCTAACATATGATGTAATTTCTGATAATCCTTACTGATTTTTCTTTATTTTCTGCACTTCCAGCTTAATTATTAAAGTTTCAGTTACATATTCTCTATGTAACACAAAATTAGTACACACAATTATTCAAGTGTGGTACTACTTTAAGTGACCAAGAGGTGAAACACTCATACATGATGTATGGAAAGACAGTAAAGTGTGGAAACCAAAAAAAAAGAGGGAAGGAAAGAAGGAAAGCAGGCAAGAAGAATGGAAGGCATTGTGAAAGACAGGGAAAGGGGAAAAATGAGATTATGTAATTCATTCGATATAGCTACAATTCTTGCTCTACCCTTCTCATGCATTTTTTATATTGATCATATTAAAATCACATTGATCATATAAAATCCACAGTCTTATTGGTGCTGTATACATTCATTATTTCCTTTTCAGAGCAGGTTGCATGAAGGAAGCAGATCCAAAATAGCTGATGAGATTTTTAATAAAGATGTAATTGCACCTTTCTGATTGTTAAATAAAAATACACAGTTCAGAATATTTCAAAATATTTTTTTTGCTTATATGGTCCTCTGTTGAAGGTGTTGTCTATTATACCATCTTTAATACCTGTAAGTCTAATTGATTTATAAAAATGTAACAGTTTTTACATGATATACTTCCATAAAGAAAAAAAGAGGAAAAAAAAAAAGATTTATTTCTGGTCAGGAACATTTCCAGTCAAAATAAGACAATATGGTATTTCTTAGTGCCAAGAAAAAAAGCATGATGACAGTTGTCAAGGGGAGGGGGCAGGGAGAAGGAGCACCAGACAGTGCGATGCTGCAAAGTTCAATTTAATAACCGAACCAAAGCAGCAGATAAGCTGTGTCAGGAAAAACTTCACACTCCCACACATACAACCCACATACAGTTCTAGTTACCGAAGCTGTACCTAAATGAGACTTGGCACAGTGAAGCCTGGGGAAATGCAACACTTGCTTGAGCTCAGTGTTGGGTATTTGAACAATATCGCCCATACCCTGCCCTTTTGGTCCCAGTCTCTGTTACTGGGGAGGCGTCACACAGATCACCAATAAAGTCAGTCCATGACAATATCACAAACCACCTATTCAGCACTTCTTGGTTTTGTTCTCCTCCTATCTGCTGACCCATAGCCTTTACCAAGGCTATCACACTCTGCCTTTGTCTGCATTCTATCGTCAGGCATGGCTCATTATTTTCAGTCACACAGTTCTTTATGAAGGCAAGGTTGTGATGCTCCCATGATAAAAGTTAAAACTCTGAAAGTTTTATCACAAAAAAAAATGTTTTAAATGTGAATAAAATATAGCATTTTATGACCAGAATTCACCACAGGCATTGAAGGCTCAGGCTAGTGTAATATGCCAATGAGATGGAAAGACCGAAGTTTTGTCTATTAATAATGAATATATTTTTAATATCGATTGAACCAATAAGAACATGCATCTTTCTGTTCTCCTGGCACCATTTAGGAAGAAACACTTGCAGATTATGTCTTTTTTCCAAGTATCTCTCTGTTATTATTCTCTAACATCTGTCACTCTTGTATTGAAGGGCACCTGTACGTTGACAGAACACTGTAAAGCTTCAGTTTCTGATACTGCTTCAGGGAAGAGAAGAGCTAACCTTTACTCTAAATTGTTCTCTCTTTTTTTCCCAGTACTAAAAGCATCAAAAGAGTTACCATTCTTCGAGATCTTATTGTCTTTATTTTTGTGTGGTGGCAAATTCTTCCTGACTCGGTCAACAGAGAAACAAGCTCTCTGCCCTGCATTATACTGAAAACGTTATTGACAGACAAGAACAGAATGAACACTCCTATCACTTTCAAGTCTTCAATACTGTCAACAAAAATTGTGGTATGTCTTATCCTTGGAAATTAGGAGCACTGTCTCTGTATCAGTAACTCAAAACATCTTTTTGCTTTTGAAAGACAAATCGCACTGTCTCATCCTGACTGACAACAACTACTCCTTACTACAATATCCAGTTCTTAAGAGATAATCTCATAAATGGTATGTGTTGTGTATTAAAGTATATTGAAAATAATCTTAAAACTAAGTTGTAAGCTCTCAGGATGAACCATTTTAAGAATGTGAATTACTGATGATTGTAAAAAGCAGAACAATGACTAGAGACAAGAATCCTGGTGGTGGATTTCTACAAAGTAGGATATCTACTGATCAGGTACTGTTCTCTTTATTTTCTCAGTCATAGCCTAATGCCTAAGACTGACTTTTCTATTGTGTCTCACTCCTTCATCTTCCCTTCCTCTGCTTTTCCTGCCAAAGCTCCACACGTTTGTTTCAGTTCAATCATCCCATCCAACGTTATTTCCTTGTCTCCTCCCACCAGTTATGTATTCTAACTAGGTTATCACCTCTTCTCTGTTATCTGAGAAGCCCATGGAAAGTGCTAGTGGGTCTGCTTTCTACCCTAAAGGACCTGTTCACAGTCCCAAAATTTTGGGAATAACAGACAGAAAATGTATCTCTAGGTTATGTCATGCTTTCTTGATACTCCTGAACGGGAACATCAATATATACATTTTCAAATACTTTAGTCCTCAACTTCTGATTTTCTACTATGCACACGATCTAAGTATTCTAGAAGGTTTTTGTATTTAGCCACTATTGGATACCCTTTTGTGAAAAAAAGAATATTTATCCCCAGACTGGGACATATCCTTCAATCTTGTGAAAGATATATACAAAGGTCAGGTATTACATTTCACACTAGTTTGCAGATTCAAAAGCTTTGAATTCACAGCTGCAAAAATTCAGCTGTCTTGATTCTCATCTTCACTTTTTTTCCATGAATGATAAGAAAATCCCCTAAAAATCACTGTCTTTGAAGTGCTTCTTAGTGGGATATTTGCTGTTATGTATGTGCTAATACAGACTCATGTTACCTGAATTTAAGGATGCACCAGTGATTTTTGGGTTAAAAGTCTCCTTGCCCTGAACTACCTCTATGAACAGTAATTTATTTATGCCCACAGTTCAGTGAAGTGAATCGGGATTTATAAAATGATGCATTCTTCACTTGAGAGATTGAGATGTGCATCTGCTGACCTGACAGACAAACCATCATCAAATCCACTGAAGAAAGAAGAGACATATCAGAGTACCCTGGATATTAAATTATATTTCTGCTCCCACTCTGAAGCCTAGCAAGTATTAGTTGTATGGGACATTAACATTGCTGCTGAATATTCAGGTTTCTGGAACTAGAATAAACTTAAAAAATTAATTTAAACCATAGGAACTCTTGAATCCTGTGTATAGTGTAAAAAGATTGTTCAGATGAGAGTGCTACTTTTCCATAGCAGCACTCTCTAGGAATAATACAGCATTCTTCCATACTAAACTTTTTTAATGTGGCATTCAGGCAATAAAATGAAAGTTCCTGATGACAAAGAAGCCATCAAATTGTGATTAATGCACTATAGACTATTTTCTTTACTATTTTCCTGTAGATTTCACAGCATTTTGGTACCAACAGTTGTCTTCTCTATTTCGTATTAATTATCTTGTTGTCCATATGCTAGTTCTTGAAATGCTCTTAACTTTCCTCTTCCCCTACTGTGTCTTGATGGAGTGGTAGTGTAACGTGCCATGTCACAGCTGTATTAAGGAGAGCTTATGAAAACGCAGCACACTGTGCTAAGTGCTGATTATTACTTTCAAACAAGCATCTTAAAAACGCCAGAAGTGTGAAAAGTGATCTATGAAATGCAATTTCTTCTCAAAGAAGAAAGGAAGAAAAAAGGATATTGGAAGCAACAATCATAATAATAGTCATAATAAAAGTTTAATGTCATGAATTAAAAAAAAAAAAGAAAAAAAAAGAAAGAAAAAGGAATGTAATGTTTTTAGAAAGTCATACTATCAGGAGAATTAAACTAATGTAAAGTTAATTTTGTATATAAAGATCAAATTTTGTGTTTTGGCTGGAAGCAAGATCACCAAAAGCCTTTTGTTTGTGTTGGCACTGTTTCAGGCTATCTCCCTTTTGTGTGTTGCTAGTACAACTTTAAAGTGGTTAAGATGGAGAAAATTTTAAGCCTCAAAAGATGTACTTCCAGGTAAGGCATAATTAATATAGTAAGTTACAAAGTGGTTTTCTTTTTCATCTCTGCTTATCTGTTCTTGTTATTTATTTCAATTATTCTGGTGTATCTGGAATATTTTCAACTTAATTTTACTAGTCCAAAGGACATTAGAAAGAGAAAGTAGCTCAACAAAGCCTAAACAATTGGAGTGTCAAAATGGAAAGCGGCTTGACAACTTGATCCGCCAGCTCCCTCAGGACCCGTGGATGGATTTCATCAGGTCCCATGGATTTATGCACCTTCAGGTTCCTCAGGTGGTCTCAAACCTGATCTTCTCCTACTGTGGGCAGTTCTCCATTCTCAGAGCCCCTGCTTTTGCCACTGCTAGAGCCCTTACCAGTGAAGACTGAGGCAAAGAAGTCATTCAATACCTCAGCCTTGTCCATATCCTGGGTGGCCAGGTCTTCTGTTTCCTTCCGGAGAGGGCCCACAGCCTCCCTAGTCCTGCCTTTTTCCCTGACATATCTATAGAAGTTTTTCCTATTATCTTTGATGTCCTTGGCCAGATTTAGTTCCCTCTGGGCTTTCGCCTGCCTAATGTGGTTCCTGGCCACTTGGACATCTTCTCTATACTCCTCCCAGTTCACCTGTCCTTGCTTCCACCCTTTATAGGCCTCCTTCTTGATTTTGAGCCTATCTAACACATATCATAATATCCTCTAGTGGCTGGACAAACGTTTAAATAGTGCTTTTAAAGAAACAACAATAAAACACAAAATAAAACAAATGAAAACAAGTCCTGTTGCTGTCTGGAGTCACTATAATTTCCTATGAACACTATCCAAAGAAAAATCATGTTACAGATCATCCACTAAGTATAGGATGTCATAAAGTCTGAACACAGCCTGCACAGGTCTTCTTGCAGATTTATATTTGCTATTTACAGTGCAAGTAGGACATTTTGTACAATAATATATTTTGGAAATAAATGCCTGACAGAGCACAAGAAACAGAAAATTGCAGCATGCTTCAACGTTTCAGTGTGTTACTACTAACTTGTTGCTAAAGTGTTACCAATAGCCCATTGCTAATAAAAGTCAATTAAATGTTAGCTCTGGAAATCCCATCTGTTGCACATTGCTTAAAAAATAAAAGTAAAAAAATATAAAATATCTGAACTTTTACTTCATGTTGTCCATGGGTACACAACTTATATCTAAGACCAAAATGTACAAAAGATACATTTAATGGCTTCATAGAATAAATTTGGTTCAGAGCGACCTCTGGAGGACATCTAGTCAAACTCCCTGCTCAGTCCACATTGAACTAGGTCAGGTTACTCCATGACATTTTCAGTCTAGTACTGAGGAATCCAAAAGTAGACACAGAACTTCAAATGAGGTCTCACTGGTACCAAATAGGGAAGCACCACCTTCTTCCACTTTCTCACTCCCGCTAATACATCTCAGGATGCTGTTTGCTTGCTTTGTTGCCATCATACATTGATGGCTTGAGTTCAACTTGATGTCCATCAGGCCTCCCTGGTCCTCCTCTGCAGAGCTGCTTCCTAGCCATATTCTCCTCAGCCTGTACTGGTGCATGGGTTTATTTGTCCCCAGGTTATTTGTCCCCGGATTGCAGGACCTTGCATTTCTCTTTGTTGAGCTTTTTGACTTGCTGTCAGCCCATTTCTCCAGGCTACCCTCTAAATAGCAGCCCTGTCCTCAATGTATTATTCACCTTCCCCGGCCAGTTTGGTGACACCTGCAAACCTGCTGTGAGAGAACTACATGCTATCATCTAAATCAGTAACAAAATTGTTAAACTGTAATGGACCCAGAAGTGATCCCTGAGAAACACCACAATTTACTGGAGATCAGCTGAACTTTCTACTACAGATTGCAACTCCTTGAGTCTGTCTGTCCATTCAGCTTTTCACCCATCTTATTTATCCACATGCCAACAATGTGGTAATAAGAAGGTCAAAGTGGTCAAAACAAAGTATGATACGGAGTTAACAAAGCTGTTAGTATCTATTGACCAGTATCTGATTAGCTATTTTAAACAGTAGAAAGCCAAGTGATGACCCTGTATATAAACCATGTTAAACAGCATATGCTAGAGAACTGTTTAATTACAGTACTAGAGAGTTTGCTTGTCACTCATTATCTGACCTTAGTTAAAACCATATTAACACCAAAATAAACCACTGATGTCTGTACATTCAACCACATTAATGACTGTCATCACCATAACAGCATCTCTGTAATATTTTTCTTAATTTCAATATGGATTATTCTAACAATATTTCAATGTGCTACAGTATGAGCTGTTGTAAATGGAACTGGACAGGAAAGGCTTTATGCATCACTTCTTTCTCACTCCACCCCATCAAGTTTTAACTGTGAAATTCTGTGACTTAGATAATAAACATAACTAGTAACATGATCACTGAAGCTCTTCACCATAAAAGATCATTAAAAACAATGCATAAGGAACACACTTCATGTAAATGAAATGGCTGCTTAATCTGCAGAATAATCAGAATTCTCAGTAAGTTAAAGGGTCTATATGGAATTAGTACATGTCACTGAGATTACTAACGTGCTTATAATTAAGTTTGAATAATGTTTTGCCATGCTGGGACTAATGACCCTTGCAGTGGGAAGTACAGAACTGCATCTATGAGATGTACCTTCTACCTCTTCATTCAAAAGTGCCTGCGAGCCTTCTGCATCTCTCAGGCTTGGAACTGTAGCGTATATCAAGGTCCTTTATATTGCTAAAATTTTGACTGGGTTACAGACACATCAATCACTCTATTCATATATGTTCTTCTCATCATGGAAATTTTCCTTGGGGTCATCCTCCTACTCAGTGCATCAAAGTAACTTGAAGATTTTTGAAGTTTATGTTTAGCAACTCTTTTTGGAATATGGTGAAATAAAAATGTGGAAAAAGCTCTATCATTTCGATAGTCAAATTGCAGGTTTGAGATGCAAAATGATCACTGAGCTTTAAGTTGTTTCTGAGAGGTAAAGGACTGAGATCAAATAGTTGCATCTATAAGGTATTTAAATTTTCCATTTGAAACAATTAGGCTTCAGTCAAATGGCATGATACTGAAATGAAGAAACTGCTAGCAAAACTTTCAATGTCACTCTAAATTTCTAAGCTCTATTTGTCATAATGCAAGCAGAACCATGTTCTTGACTGGAAGAGAGAAAACAAACTATAGTTCTATTCAAAACCTTACCAAGTATGAATAATTTTTTTTAAGAATTTCCTATGCTTTAAAACCAAATTGCAATTATCTTTTTAAGGAAACACATACTATACTTTCCTTCTCTCAATATTTACTAATGTAGAAAAGTAGTTAATATGAGAAAGGCTAATGGTACTTCAGGGCTACAGAGTTCACTAAACTAGCATGGTCTATTACAAACTTTCAGCAATAAACATATAATGGTTAAAAATAAAGTGTATTATAAAAAGTCATGTATTCTAAAAAGAATTGCATCCCAACAAGGTTGCCATCATAACTTTGAATTAGACTATATTTGGTTTTATAAAGAGACAGACAAGAGCATATACTATGACTTTAATTTCTGACAAGTATGACAAGCTGATAAATTGCTGATTTCAGAGGTTAGCTTCCATGATAACTAGAAAAAATAAAGAACTGTCACCAAAGATGCATGTTAGAAGAATATGTTTGCTTTAGCTTATTGATATTTTCCATTTTGTGGCCTTTGTTTCTTTAGAAAGACATGAGACATGAATTTCACTGTACCGTTATATAACTCTGACAATAAATTCGGAATTTAAAGACATATAGCTTTGCAGACAGAACATTTACAGAAATGGACAACTTAGTAAAAACCCAGCTTGTGATTAGAAGTACAGAAGTCTTAAATCAAGAGAGACATAGATATTTTTGCTACCATTTAGATTGGCAGATTTATTTAAAAAACCCCCTCACATCTGACCCACAACACCATAAAACCCACAAAAAACCCCAAACAAAACAAAAAAATCAACACCTCCCCACCCCCCCATAAACCACTTGCTATTTGGCAAGTGAATTTTCTAAGGATTTTTTCAAATATTCTCTGGTTTTCCTTCAATGCTTTACTTATCTTCATTTGTTCACTGCCTCCATTCCTGCATACAAGCATTTTCTTTTCCTTACTTAGATTTTGTGTTTCGAAAGAAGAATTTGGTATTTTACACTGAGGTCTAAACATCTCAGTAAATACCAGTGATATTATGCCTGTGAATGTGGAAAGGCATACATAATTATAAAGATAATGAATTTTGCTTCCATTGAGAGCTTTCTCCATGCTCAGAATGACTTTGCATTTTGAAAAACCTTTATCACATTTGAATTATGTTTGGTCATACCTGTTTCAGCTGTGCAAATAAGAATTTGTATTCATGGTTTTCACAGTTTTCATAGCTGAGGGAAATTGAAGTTATCTAATGTGACAGAAACGTGTGTGGGAAACAACACATTTCTCTAAGTCAATAGGATCTTAAATTCAGTGATCTGCCCTTTAGCAGCAATTCTTCTTTAATGTAAAGGAATTTCCAAGTCTAAATGTGTTGTCTTCATAAGATGTTCGTGAAAAATCAAAGCAAATTGATTATTTTATTTTTTTTTTATTTCTAGATAATCATCAACAGTGTAATTTAGAACTTGTAAAATATCAAGTCTGACACTAGACAAGGAAATTGCTTCTGAAAAAACATTTATTGAGATTCAGTGAAGCAAATCATGAAAATATATTGATTTTCCTTAAAATGCTCTTGTGAAGACTACTGTGAATGACTTTCTAACTAAAACTAGTTATGTGTATCTACCCTATTTAGCATTGTTTTTTGTACTGTATTAAAAATATTATTGTAGTTAGCATTATAAAACTTTCTATTCAGATAGTCAGCTATAATTTCCTATTCACTGAACTGATAACTTATTAAAATATTCTGGTACTATAATGCTAAAAATTCAGGAAGAAACTCAGTGTTTCTAAAGATTTGAAAAAGTGTGGAAAGAAATATTATTTCTCTCTTCAAAAGCCATTAGATTTCTCTCAAATGCTGTCAAAGCTTCCCCCTCAGCCACATTTTCTCCCAATAACTGTTTTTCATGTACCAGAGAGATAAATTTCTGAACAATTCAACTATTTATATGACAAATAATTTAAGTAAATATTTACAACAATAAGCTACAGAATGTTCACTTCACCTGTTTTAGGTTTCACATTTTCATGGAGAAAATTTATTTTTCTTTAGAAAACAGGAAGACCCAAACTTTGAAAGCTGCATTCACTAATCCATTATTTGGCTTACATACCAGAAACTTCTTAAGCTATTTATTTTCTACAGCTTTCAAAGAATGATAAATTTTTACAAGCAAATGAACACACAATGTGCCAATTATGAGAGTACTATTGTTTCCCATTTATGACAATTGAGACCCATTTATGACAATTGAGATTTTTCATTTGGAAATGGATTCACATAACCAGAAATTGAGATACATCACTTGCATTAAGTGCAAGAAAGCACCATGAAAAGCTTTAGAGAAAGGACTTTGAAATTTTCTTGAAAGCAAGAGAACTTTTTGAAAATAAGAATTTCCCCATCATTTTTGTAAAGAGGGCTTCCCTTCAAAGCCTCTGCATAAGATAGGAGGAGTTTGTCAACAAACTCCCCCTCGCCCTACTTTACATTTGCTCTTAACACAGTTCATACTAATTCCCTGCCATCTGAAGGAAAAAATGTTTTCTGTCACCTCAGAGGCTATGCATCTGCTTTTTGCTCTGCCCATCCCTTTTCTACTCTTCACATGACAAGTCTCTGCTGTTCCTCTATACGTTCTTCAGGGTATAATCCCTGAACTGTAGTTTTTCCTGGATATGCATGTGTGTAGAAGGAATAATCACTCTTCTCTTATGTAGATTTGAGTGCTGTAGTCAAGACAGGGCATAAGGCACTCTTCCCCCACTCACAACTGGTCACCCACACCCTTTAACACAAAGCAGTAAATCAAACAGATGTGAGGCGCCTCACACCTTAATGCAATAACATTATACCTAGGAAAATATCATGCATTATGAAACTTAAATTTTACGATTATGTTTTCACTGAGGGGGATGGAAGTTTAATTACATACAAAATACTGTATTTGCATAACCAGTGATTTTCCCATTACACATAATTCAGATTTTAGAGCTAAGCATTAAAAGCCATAATTATATAATATACCTAATATCTTAGAAATAGGCATAGATCTTTGTGTGCTTTGTGATGCATCAGATATGTATTGGTCATGAGTCTTCAAATGTACTATAATGAGTAATATCATTCACTCCCAAAAATAGGACCATGAGACTATATTTTTTATATCAAGATTTTCCTCTATTAGGTTTTATCTTTTTTTCCTATTGTTCATTATAATTCTTTCACTCAAAAAAAAGTGAAAATATCAAAGTAATACATTATACTAAAAGCTGATTTTTTTCAGCCCATACCTGTTTAATTCAATCTCATTCTAAGATAAATCATTCTGTTTCTGTTCTGACAGAATTCTGTTCTGACAACTTATTTCTCTCCACTGACAGACAAAGGTTAAACCCACTAGTTTGCACATGGAAAAAGACACTTTATATTTCTAAATGTAGAGAAAATTAAAACCAGCCACCGACAGTGTAAAATGGGTGTAAGAACCTGAGCTGTAGTGCTAAGAAAAACATAGTCAAACTTGTGAATTACAATATGGTATTAGTTAAAGAAAAAAATAAATAAATAAAGGACATAACTGCTGGACAAGGAAAGAAGATTCATTCAAAATCTGCTCTATTACTTCAACAATAATTTCAGTATGGATCTTATGGGACCATTATTTCTCAGAAATTATATGTAGTCTACTTTTTATGTCAGTTTAATTTTATGAGCCAGATGTTTTAAATTTTGTCAGACTATAAAGAATCAAATGACTACTGATATGATTTAGTTTCTGAATAAGTAGCATATTTTTGCTTCATTGATTCTGATTAATTTTTAATATTAATGCCATACCCGGTCTGTCAGGTGTAACTGGAAAAATGTGAAATACTGTTGGATAAAATTATTTACGTATTCAACTTTCTGTCTTAATCTACTCCATCAATGAGAAAAAGGACGGATAATTCTTAACCAAAAAAAAAAAAAAAAAAACCAAACCACAAAACTTCCCTTGATACTATTCCCATGCAGAACAACAACTACAAAACTTTCCTAAAGCTCAACCAAAAAGGAACAGTGGTTAAAAAGTATTGTAAGGACTTACAGATACTTTTTACTATTATCACCTGTATGTGAACATGCATCTAATTAAGATATATGCTGTTCTGAGTCAGCAGACTGAATTCATCATAGCAGAACAATACTTGTAACTTTACTGAAGTTGAGAGGAGTCACCACTCCTACATAAGAGATATAGAATGATTTCAAGGCAAAATCTAACAAGATATCTAACAAGATATACAGAAAATACAGAGGATTCACAAGACTGTAATTCAGATATTCTAAAATTGCCTTACCATGGTGTAGTTGTGAGCCACCTTCATAAGCTCTGTGCATCCTTGTGCATCAGCAAATGCTCGTATTCCCAAACAGTTGGATGGGTGCAAAAGCTTCATTAGAAAATGGCAGCAAACCTCTACCACTTGTGGGAGCTGGAGGAGGCAGGCAGCTGCCAGAAGATTTTCAATGGTGTCTTCTTTCAACTCCAGACAGCCTAAAAAAAAAGGATTATTAACACATGCGAACTTATTTACTTGGTATTTACAAAACATGCAGTATCAAAAGATCTTTTATAAATAATCCTAGCTCTATATAAATAACTCTACAAAAAAAGGAAGAGAAGGAGGACTAGTACATCTGACTGGACACCTCAGTGGCCTGAACATTACAGTATTAGAACAATTACTTTCAAAACCACCATTAATTCAACTATGCAGGGATAGGAAGAAAGACTGTAAAGTGTGGGAAGGAAGATTTAAGAATAGTGTTTTTTTTCTGTAATGAGACTAAAATCTGAGTAAGTACCTGGGTATCAACCAGGGTGTGATCTTATGTTATTTATTTATTTAGGGTTTTGGGTATGAGAATCATTGGAAAAAGCTTGGCTTATCTTCAGTGTTACCAAGCAAAACGCCGAAAGGAAGGAATTAAATGCCTCACATGGTATAAATAAACCATAAAAATGTCTTCAAAACAGAGCTTAGACTCTTCAAACTTCAGGTAGCTTATTTGTAATAGGTCATGGTCTGGCTTCAGATGGCAACAAAGAACCAGGCAGCCGCAATTTTTCAGCATGGCTCCCCACCCCAGCCGTGAGGGGGGAATTGGTTGAAAAAGGCAAAACTCGAGGGTTGGGACCAAGGCAGTTTAACAGAACAGCAAAGGGAAGAAGAAAACAACAGTACTGACTTCCTGCCCTGTGTGGGAGCCCCCAGCCAAACCCGTTTCAGAGCACAATAGATAAGATGCAGGAAGCTGACATTCGACTCAGCTTCACCTTTGCCTTGCCTATGCAGAAATAACATGGGGGGAGCTGCAGAAACAGCTAGGTTTAGGGGGTTGTCTCAAGATTGCATCACAATAGGAACCAAAACTGAATGGAGCCTTAACAAAGAAACAAAATGCCCTGAGTCCTATCCCACCACTATTCCCCTGACCTTGAGTACTAGACATCAGAAAATTAGCAACTCAAGTTCTGGAGCCACCGCACCATCAGAGGTAAATATTCCAGACAGGATTACCACTCGGGCATAATCCTGCCCTCCACCGAGTCAGGAAATATAAACCATAAGGTATGGGGAGAAAAAGGGGAAATCCTCCAATGATACAGCTGGCCTATAGGAAATTTGTCCTTGCCTGGTCCAGGTCGCTGTACATGGTAACTTCCCAGGGACTGAGCGACCTTACCTGAGAGAAAGGGTAAGTGGTTAAGAAACATATGTATGGTATATGGCATGC
>VZRU01014685.1:0-12478 GCA_013398155.1 Pedionomus torquatus | reverse complement strand
ATCACCGAGTCCAGCCAACCACACACAAAAATCCCCTACAATCTGGACCACTTGAGCATGTCCTGAAGTGCCACACTACCTGTTTCTTAAAGACCTCCAGGGACGGTGACTCCGCCGCTTCTCTGGACCGGCTGTTGCAGTGCTTGACCACTGTTTCAGTCAAGTCATTCTTCCTAATTTCTAAACCTCCTCTGCTGCAACTTCAGACCATTTCCTCTGGTCCTGTCATTATGCACTTGGCAGAAGAGGCCAACACTGACCTTTCTACAACCTCCTTTACGTACCTGTAAAGGCCAATTAGGTCTCCCCTCAGCCACCTCTTCTCCAAACTAAACATGCCCAGGTCCCTCAGCCTCTCTTAATGTTACTTGTTCTCCAGACCCTTCACCAGCTTGACAACTCTCCTCTGGACACGCTCCAGCACTTCCAAGGTCTTCCTTGTAGTGACGGACCCAGAACTGAACACAGTACTCCAGGTGAGGCCTCACCAGTGCCAAGTACAGAGGCACCATCANCTTCCCTGCCTCTTCTGGCCACGCTTTTCCTCATACAAGCCAGGATGCTCTTGGCCTTCTTGGCCACCTGGGCACACTGCTGGCTCACATTAAGCCAGCTGTCCACCAACACCTTCAGGTCCCTTCCAGCTGGGCAGCTCTCCAGCTATTCTTCCCTACGCCTGTAGCGCTGCTGAGGGTTGTTGTGACTGAAATTCCAGACCCAGCACTTGGCCTTATCCAATCTCATACAATTGGCCTTGGCCCAACCATCCAACCTGTCCTGGTCCCTCTCTAGTGCCTTCATACCTTCAAGCAGATCAACACTCCCACCAGGTAGAGTCTCCATCTCTGGAGACATTCAGAACCCGCCTGGACAAATTCCTGTGCAACCTGCTCTAGGAGGACCTGCTCTGGCAGAAGCATTGGACTAGGTGATCTCCAGAGGTCCCTTCCAACCCCACACCATTCTGTTTCATTCTGTGATTCTGTAAAGGCTCAAAGTTTGTACACTGTAGTATTTAGATACAGTTTAGGCTATACTGCATTGAAGTTTAGCCAATCTCTTTGCACACCAGAAATATAACATTTCTAAATGGAACCACAATGAAAAGGTTCAACAGTAAATAAGAATTATTTTGGTAATGCACAAGAAACCTATTGTTTGCTGCAACAGGAAATGAGTTAAAGAGGACTTTAGCACTTGGTCTATCAGGACTGAGCACATTTAGGACTTAACATGGCTTGCACAGTCTTTCCTGTGTTTAGAAAACAAAGAGGAAAAAAAATATTTCTTTCCTACAGCATAAAAGTTCTACCCACACATTATATCAGAGGAAGCAGAAAGCGGGGAAAGGGCCAGCAGATGCTCTCAGCATCAGTTGGAGGGCCCAACACCAGGCTTGTAACTCTCTTGTCTGCAGCCTCCGTAGCTCTAACATCCCGTAGCAGCAACAGCCACCAGCTCCCACAGTCACGGTCAACTGGATCTCCTTGTGAAGGTCCCAAGCCAGAGGTCACAGGCTGCCTTCCACCTCCAGTCATAGGCCAGGACCCCAGCAGGCTCAGAGGCTGCCTGAAGACTGGGCTGAGGATGGCCAAGGGCAAACGACTACAATTTACCCTCTGGAGGAGAGCAAAGACAGCCAGCAAGAAACATGCCCTTCTACTGCACCCACCTCATCGTCCTGGACCATGCTACTCATCTGCAATGTGCACAATTGACATTTGTAATTTTGCAAACTCTCAATACTCCCACCATTTGAAGTTTCTTCTAATAGATCATACCAGAAACTTCAAATCCTCCGATTAAATAAAAGTAGAGAAGGACCCAATTTGTTTTCAAACAGTCACAATATTATCAGTGTAATTCCAGGGATTTTTGAAGCAATTTACACTAATTTTGCTACTCTTTCATTGAAGTCTGTCCAGCAAAAATGCAAAATAAAAGATATTTCAAGGTACTAACAGAAGAAAGAATACCCGTGATCCTCTGCTAACGAAGATCATTACACATTATGGACCCTCAACAGCCCAACAAAAAAAAGAGAAAATGTCTACAGAAAACCAGTGTTTTCTTCCTTATATAACAAATGCCATAGATTACAAGAAGTATTTCTAGTATTTTGTTTCACTCTCTTTTGAATTACACAGCTGCAAGGAAAAATGCGCAGAATTAGGATAAAATCTCCTACCATAAAGACTTAAGCAAAGAGGCTCAGCCTCAGCCTCAAGCCCCAAGGATCCAAATTTCAAATCGGAAGTATTTAAGCACAGGAAATACAGAGCAAACAAGCTACAGAATCTGAGGCGAGTGGCCAAACAAGCTTTAATCTTTCCCTGTAAGCAAGCAGAAAACCTCCTCTAGAAGCACATTGTATCACTTCACCCACTCTCCACCAAAATCTTCAGTATTTCAGGTAACGTACTTCAGACTTTTAAAAAGCACAACTGTCCAAATGCATTGCAGTTGAAAGATCACGGTTGTCCTTAGTTCCAAATGAAGATACTGTGTGAAGTGAGATCAATTAGAGTTGTAAGAACAGAAGACACTGCTCCTTCACCTGCCCTGTCCTGGATTCCAGGGAGAGAAAGAAAGAAAAAATTCAAATCTTAACTTAGGACTAAAAAATAAAATAAATGTTCAAAACCAATCCAAAACAGGAGAAAAGTGTCAAGGAGTAGAGAGGACGTGTGGGATTTCCAGTATCACATTGGGACTATAAATTGTTTTGCAGGATTCCAGCAGGTCGAGACTTGCCTTGTAATCTCTGTTGTGGTGTTTCAAATCTTCTCAGAGGAAAACTAGCTTGGGAGTGAGAAAGGGAACTCCTCCAACTCAATTCCTAAAATTCTTATTCTTTCTAAAGGTAAAAATGAAGGCTCAGAGTACCCTGAAGGGCTCCATGTTGCATTACGTTGAGAAGATTTTTTCCTCAGACCTCCTAAAACCGGTTGAATTATCCTTAAGCTTAAATCTAAAAAAAATCTAAAACAGAGGAAATTTTATCCAGGAGAGGGATGGACCAAGAAGGATCCCAAATGGCTCAACTGCTCCATACAGTACCCAGACAAAAATTTCAGAGTAAAGTTTCTGTAAAGTAAGTTGAAGAGGAGAAAAATCTTACAGCATCCCACTAGATGTTTATTAGAAGGCCATTCTGAAGATCTGGCAATCCTGGATCCAGAGCTAATTTTGTATTCACCTGGCAGAAACAGCAGGAAACGCATGTTTTCTACCTTGGAACAACCTGACCACAAATTTTAAACAAAGACATTTGCTTTCTTTGGGATGCATTTAACCATCATTAAGAGCACTGGTTGTATCCGAAGAGGAATAATAGCAGAAGTCCACAAGTACTCATTCAAGTAACTCTGACCAGAGGTTACTTAAATTTACACAAGGTTTACATAAAAGAAAAGAAAAACAATATACGGATATACAGATGTCACTTATGATTCCATCATTAACTGCTAAGTAGTGAGAATTCACATCACGGGATGGCTGAAGTTGGAAGGGACCTCTGGAGATGGTCTAATCCAACCCCTCTGCTCCCAGCAAGGTCAGCTAGGGCAGGTCACACGGGATCTTGTTCGGTCAGATCTCTGGGGACAGCAGAAGAGTAGCTAAAGACCACGTGTGGTCCAACAGGCACCACTGGCAGAAAGGCTGCAGACTGAGGCAGATGATACACATGGAAAACCAGAAGCAGAAAACACAGAGTCAGCTGCTCAATGAAAATTAATTCTACTTATTAACACCTGTAATTATACAGTCCTTCACTCCTCCGCCTGTTAAGTACACAGAGGGCATGGCATCCTTTCACGGCGTGGCTACGCAGTATCTAGGCAACTTTCCTGCTTGACAGCCTAAACTTGCTTTGAAGGAAGTTATTATAGCCTTCTCAGACTATTTATGCATAAGCAAATTTCTTTCCAAAGTACCACTACTAGAGAAATTTATTTTAAAAAGGCACATATTAAGAACAGAAATCTGTAGCAATTGTTTCCAATTATATGATTTTTATGGCTTTTTTTTTTTTAAATGTTGAAGCTCCCATATTTTGAGAAACGTCAAGACTATTAGAATAGTATGTAATCAAGCCAGGACTCCCACCATGTGTTATCTAGATTATTAATAAGTTCATGTCTGAATTAAACTTGTCTCACTTGAATTAAACTTGTCTGAATTTGACTTGTCTCAGTCAAATACAATGTAAAACCAAGAAATGAGAACAGTAGGTCTGGTGGTCCCAAGACCATGATGCACGCAGCATGGTAGGAAACAGGATCACCACCATTTTGGGGTGTTTAACTGGGAACACTTCTAGTAACCACACTGAGGGAGAACGAGCAAAATTCAGCTTCTTTCCATTTGTGTTTTGTTTAATTTATGATCAAAAAAAGACGATCAAAGAGTGACTTGGAGAACAGGAGAAGAACATGCTGCGATAGCACGGAATTCTTCTCAGTCTTGCTTCTCGCCATGATTTGTTTTTCAAAGGACAAACCAGTTTTCCTGTCCCTACCACCACCACGAACAGACTAGAAACTACTCAGATGAAAGGCAAAACCAAACTGTCATGGGGACAGAGGCTCTTGTCCATGCTCCAAACTGCTCCATTGCAGCACAGTGCAAACTTGACAGCTGATGACAACAGAATCTTACTTTTCTTCTCCCAAAAGGTACAGAAAATGGTTGACACACACACACACAAAAAAGACAGAAGAGATCCTGACTCTGCCCAACTTTTTGTACATCAATCACACGTCCTTACTCCTAAACCTCACCATGTAGAGATTTCAGGTTGTGCCTTCACTCCCTGAATATCTCACATCTTACTGTATTAATCACTGATTGTCAGGTCAGAAGATGAACATTTTTCATCTCTGGGATGATCAAAAGCTCGGATGAAAGCACACACATGAACCCTCTGATGCCCAGAAGAGATCCTGCAATTCCCTACTATTCCAAAAAGCCACTCAAAAAACCCAGCCTCTTCTTGACCCCTTCCCCACCTCCCTCCAGGAAATATGAAGTAAATTCTCCCTGTCACTCTCAGAGATTGCTGTCTCAGGTATACAACCAGCAGGTTTAAGACAGAAAGCACCTTCTCAAAACTTGAGGTGGGGTTGGGAGGGGCTGTTGCTTTTCTTTGGTGTTTTGTTAATTCTATCAGCTGTTCTAAAGGCAGCAGGGCCTCTGCTCTGTCTCTCTTTAAACCCAACTGTAAATCAATCCCTTTAAAGCCTCAATTAATGCACAGTGTTTTCTCCCCATTAAGGTAAAGAGACTGTAATTCAATGGTAAAAAGCAAAACAGAAGTGTGGCCGGAAGCTGGGCCCAGGCAAACCCAGACTGGAAATAAGGTGCACTTAAAAGAGAAGCAACAGCTTGTTCACAAAGTTATCTGCAGAAAAAGTAGGAGAGGGCAATGGTGGTCCAGGGACTATCAGGAGTCAGTCTCTCTTGCAAGGCTCCTGGCAACAACCCATTCAGGGCCCTACAATCTGCACCACGTGAGCATGCCCTGAAGGGCCACATTTACCCATTCCTTAAAGACCTCTTGGAACGGTGACTCCACCACCTCCCTGGGCTGGCTGAGCAGCCCAGACCCTGTGCCTGCCTTCTGCAACAAAGTGACAGAGCCTTTGCTCAAACAAGGGATTTATTGAAACATATTTACTTGTTTAACATGTTACTTGTTCTCCAGACCCTTCACCAGCTTGACAACTCTCCTCTGGACACGCTCCAGCAACTCAAGGTCCTCCTTGTAGGGACAGACCCAGAACTGAACACACTACTCCAGGTGAGGCCTCACCAGTGCCAAGTACAGAGGCACCTTCCCTGCCCCTTCTGGCCACGCTTTTCCTCATACAAGCCAGGATGTTCTTGGCCTTCTCGGCCACCTGGGCACACTGCTGGCTCACATTAAGCCAGCTGTCCACCAACACCCCCAGGTCCCTTCCAGCTGGGCAGCTCTCCAGCCACTCTTCCCCAAGCCTGTAGCACTGCTGAGGGTTGTTGTGACTGAAATTCAGGACCCAGCACTTGGCCTAATCCAGTCTCATACAAGTGGCCTTGGCCCAGCCTGTCCTGGTCCCTCTCTAGACCCTTCATACCTTCAAGCAGATCAACACTCCCACCAGGTTTGATGTTGTCTGTCAGGCAACAGGCAACTGGGAGAAAACGTCTAAGAAGGAGTAGCTTGAGCAAAAGTCAGAAGGAAGAGCTCCTCCACGCAATAGCAGCAAGGTGTTAGACCAGCTTAGTTACTTGTGAAACCATACTGACGACGCTAGCATTTTTTCTTCCAGATGACAACTCAGTTTGGAATACAAGCAGTAGATCTACATCCTCAGTTAACCAGGGGTGTTACAACAGTGTATCTGAAAAAACAAAGCTGTCAGTCAAAAATAAGAGAACACATCTCAGCACATCACCACTTTTCATCTTCATTCAGAAAAAAATGCGTGTCCTGAAACAAAGGGAGCGCTTCATTTCCACTTCTGTAGAAATACAAAAAGGCATGGCCCAGCACAGTTCACAAACATTTCTGGTGGAGAAATAAATCTCATTGGAAAGCTCTGCATCTATAAGTCGCATTACAAGCTGTATGTATAAAAACCAAACAAATTTGATAAACACCTTCTAAGTAGGGCACGAGTCTTAAGAGGTTTAGAAATCCCTGGTTTACTCTGAGGATAAGCTTCAACCATACATCTGAGGTCTTGTATTTCACAAGGGAGCAAAACAAATGAAAACAGGTAACATGTTCCTGTTATTATGTCCTACTTATATCCAGATAAAGGAGCAACAGAGAAAGTGACAAACAGAAAATAGACACATAAAATAATTCCTGCTCTTGGTTTTGCTGCTCTGCTCCATACTCCTCTCTGCTCCTTCATTCTGCAAGGCTAAACGTGAGGAAATATTCAATAACAAACTATAGAAATTAGGTGTTGAGAAGAAAGATCACACACAAAGCAAAACAACAAGCACCAGAAGTGAGATAGCAATGGCAATAAGAAATTCAATTGGTAAGAAAACAGTGTTTTAAAAGGCTGATGTATTTCCACGAGCAAACTTGATACCTGCAGGTCATGTTCTGTGCTCGTGGCAATGTCACAATGCTCTTGTTGGTCTACAGATCCATGAACTTCTGGGGCATGTTCTCTCCCTACAGTAATAGAATATTTCACACTGGCTGAGGTTTCTACAGAAATACATGATTCTGCCTCACTTGAACTATAAAAATTTGCCTCCTCAGTGCTTTTCCAGATGGAGCCATACATCTCCCTGAACCCGAGCAAGGTCACGTTCGGATTGCAGCAACCATGAATGGCCGGAAACACCCGGATCCTTTATTTCATCCATTCAGTTTGCCACTGAGCTGACCTAAGGTTTCCTCACTGTGTTTCCAAAGGAAGGAAAGAAAGAAAACATTAGAGCACCGATGTCCTGAGAATGCTCTGAGCAGACACAACCTTCATACTGATGTCCAGTAGCTGCTTCCTTCGAGAAGCTACTGTTTCATCAAAAATTCATGACAGACTTGCAATCAGCTTTGAAGCATGATTGCTACTTTCCAAAATTATCATTCAAACAACACTAAAAAAATTCAGACAGGCTGAGAATCCCAATTAAGCTGTGATTGGCGTGATCTCTCTGCAACACTTTTAATGAGAGTGTTTCAAAACACAACTTCCCGAACATTTCAGTAAAATACACGAGTCACCTGCAAGACCAACATGTTGCGATAAAATTACTGAAAAAGAATCATCACTGGTATTTCCTAAGCCTTATTTTTCCAGTATTTGAGAAGAGCAACTTTACAGATCTCTTAAAAAATAAAAGCTTTTAATAAAAAAAAAATAAAATACAATGGGTGATACAAGGTTTAGCAGGTTTTTTTAGTTTTTTTTTCTGTTATAGATAAGACATGAAACCTTAGAACAGTTGTGTCTAGTTTTAAACCTTTCGGATGTTGGCTTATCTCAAAAGAGCTAACCCTCCCTATGAGGGGAACAGGAACAAAACAGAAGCCAAGGCCACGAAACTCACTGAAACCAGACCTGAGGCCTGGATGAGCTCCAGGGATGATCTGAACCGGCACAAGACACCAGGGGTGAAAAGCTAACAGTGAAGAAGACTACTGACTTCATCCCTGAGACCCCTACGGACCACTACCAAGAAGTACGGCGCAGATGCAGAGGGGCAGAGAACCAATTTTAATACAAAGCGGGGATGGCTACTGAATATGTATAGGTGTGTTATGTAATCTCATGAATAGGTAATATTTAGGACATATAACCCCAGAAAATGACCATGCTTGGCGCACACACCTTTGGGAGTGATTCTGTGTGCGTCCAGCACTGAATAAACACACCTCCTTTATAACCCTCTAAGGTTGTGGAGCTGCTGTTCCGTGCGTCATGGGGATTTCAAATATATGCGATCATTGATATCAAAGCGCTGGATATTTTGGGGACTGCTACAGTAAACTGTGGTCTTAGAGAAAAATCTCCCTCTTATGGCATGATGCATTTCATTCACACGACTGTGGTTTTAATGCCAAACAAGTTTTCCAAGACAAAGTTGTACACAGTTCTTCTACAGATTAAGGCCTTCACTAAATAAGTAGCCCATTCAGACAGGCTTAAAATAGAAAAAAAAATCCTATAAGCAATGCTTTCAAATTCTGAGAGCACGTTAAAATACATTCTCATTAAGTTCAGATATTCAGCATTGACTCAGAGCTCTTGCCATCTCTCATGACCACCACGCTGATCATTTGCAAGGGGGGGCCAAATTTCCACAAACAGAGTCCGAATTTCCTCAGGTCATTTTCTTAGAAGAAACCTTTTTGAGTAAGTTAAACAAGCTGGGAACACTCCTAAGGTTTCATTAGTGCAAACTGCTTTCAGATTTTATTTAAAACAACTTGAGGTTTGTCTCAATCCTGTTTCAGGAACGATAGGTGCTGTCCTCAAGGATTCGCATTTTCTCACCACCAAAAAGCCGACAGACCAGTCAAGGACCACAGCTCTGTGCACCTCAGAGTAGCACAACAATTTCTATACGATTTCTATGGCAGCTGCTACGGTTCTTGTAAGTCTTGCTGTAGCAGGTGTAAAGGGCAAGTTGCTGGCAACAGACGGGCTGCAGGGGTGTTCCTTGTGGAAGAGGCCAGGGGCTGCCCCGTCCTTGTCCCTGTCCCAGGCAGCTCCAACAGACCCTCAGCAGGACCCAGCTGAGTCCTTCAGCTCACCAGTTCTGGGAAAGCATGTTTAAGAAAGGGCAGAAAATGCCAGAGAGTGGAGGAGGGAACAAAAGGAGTGAAAAACAGTCCAGGGAAAGCCAAGGTCAGAGAAGGAGGTGTTCCAGGAGCAGATATCCACCACCCTGCAGCCTGGGAAGGACCCACGCTGGAGCAGGTGGATGTGCCCTGAAAGAGCTGCAGCACACGGACAGCCTGTGCCAGAGCAGATTTTTTTTCCTGAAGGACTGCAGCCAGAGCAGAGGCAAAGCATGAGAAGAAACAGCAGAAAGAAACCACCTCATACTGACTGTAATCCGCTGGAGAAGGGGCAGAGGAATCTGGGCCGCAGCAAAGTTGAGCCTGAGAAAGGAGGAAAGGAAAAGCATTGCTTCCACACCTGTCTTCCTGTTTCTTACTACCTGAATCTATTTTTACTAGCAACAAATTAAATCAATTTTCCCCCAGCCAAGCCTGTTTTGCCCGCAACAATAATTAGTAAGCAATCTCCCTGTCCTTATCTGAAGCTATGAGTCTTCTAATCCTATTTTCTGCCCCTCTAAGGAACAAGAGAGACCAAGCAGCTGGGTGAGCATTTGCTGGTCACCAAGGTTAAATCACCAACCTGCACCTCACAGTTTTGATCCACTCTTCTCCGGGAGTGCTGATGAAGCAAGAGCTCACACAGAGATTTGTGTTACACAGGACTCTTGTTACTTAAGTATCTTATTGCTGTTGGGGAGTCCTGGTTCTGAAGGACAGAAACACAAGACAAACTGAGTAAGTGCCTAACAACTCTGAGTTAGGTTAAAGACTCTCCTTTCATCTACCTGACCTTTGTGAACAACGCAAGTCACAGGCTTGACAGGGCACACGTTTTCCATGATCCAAACTGTGACAGTAACTTGTTGCATAGCAAAGCTGGTGACCAATCCATTAACATTTCTCTTCCCACTTTATCTCCAAGCTCAGTAAGCTCACAAAACCTTTAAAAAATATATATATCTATCAGACGCAGGAATTAGTTCTAGTAAGTGTAATTTTTGTGCATCCAAAATCCTACATGAACTGTCGGCTATATTTGATCTACTGCCAGGTTTTACACAGACCCCTAGTTGTATGAGGGAGTAGACAGCATCCATCAGGAGAAAAACAGGATAAAAAATATAATCATGGAGTCCACTCAAAATATTGCACCTCTCAAGTGCTGCACTTCTCCAGAAGTATATACCATCTCCTTATGGAGCTACACAGACCTTTATCCTGGGAGCCGTTGTTGCTATTTATTCATCTAACGTGGGCTGCAAGCTTCAAGGGATGGGAACTCGATAACAGGCAATACCATATCAACGCAAGACAGCCCAACCAATAATCCAGCCCATTAAAATTTCTGTCAAATTCTCTAATCCCTATTTCCAAACAGGAGGTGTAATTAAGTGCTGGTAAAGTAACAACGCATTCTTTTGCAACAGTGCAAGCCTGAAAGGATTACAAGAGGCTTCCCCAAAGGATTCCTCCCTCCCCATCTGTGTTCAAAGTCCAATAAACCCTATTCCTAGCAATGGTGATATCCTCAGCTAAAACGCTCCAGCACTGAAGAGTCACAGATGATTCCCAACACACCAATAAAAGGACAGAATGAAGATCCTCTCTCCTCTTCTTCCTCCTCTCCTGCTTTTAACTCTTTCCTACAACATACTCTTCCACCTTCAGCCAAAACCAGATCTTTTGTTATCCATTCCCTAGGCTGATTTGTAGAACTGAACATTTCTACAGAAGGAAGCTGTAAAGTTCCGAATGCTTTTTCTTCAATTGATTGCTTCAGATTAACTAACAACGGGGATACGCATCAGGGTGCCTTTCAGTTCATATCTCTCTTCCCTGTGATGAGAGGTATGAAGGGGGGTGGAATGGAGGCACCGCCTCTCCTTTACCGTCTCACTGCCTGATAACCATGGCCCGCAGTCTGGTAGGTACAGCACGGTCTAGAACACAAACTGACAGTTTTAGACTCTCTCAACAGAAGAAGCATGTGTTTCATTAAATAAATTACTCTTTCCCTACATTACTCCTCCACAAAAGGAGTCCCGTACGGTCACGTAGCTCAGTGGTGACGTCCTCTGTTAGCTACAACTTGGAAGCTGTGGACATTGACTCGATCACTCCTGAGCTGTCAGAAAGAGGAAATCTACGTAGGATACTCTCCCAGGTTTTAAAGATCAGGAAGCACTCCGATAATTTGTATCGTGGATGGTACAGAATCTAGAAGATACCACAATAGGAAAACCACTGAAGCGTAAAGTTACGCAGACTACGTAATCTTCTCCGATTCAGTTAGGTAAGAAGTACCCAGGTCAAAGAAATTTATGTCAAACTGACAATAACATCTTCTGCCAAGCTCTCCCTACCTGCCCGAAATACTTTAGAATGTCTTAAAGCTACGATGATCAACGCTGCTCAACCAGACAGCCAAAAGCATTTGGTTTTGCTTGAACTGATCTCTAACTAGGCAAGTGATGGGTTTCTTTTATCAGACAGGTCGATGGTTGGACCACAGGATCTTAAAGATCCCTTCCAACCTAGACAATTCTATGATTCTATAGTCTGTAACTCAATGAATCACGTCCTTGAACATAATTCCTTCCACCTTTTCACCCGTGTTTAGTTTTAGTATAATACCAGAGTGTTTCATGATCATCACCCAGTTGTTCTTAGGGCCAACAAATGTAAGGTTATACAGTACCCATCCTTCCATTCTTAAAATTCTCTCTCTTTACTTCTATTTGTATTTCTAGAGATTTAAACCAAGCTGTTTCCGTCCCAGCACAAATGTGCAAAGCTATCGCTGCCTTCACAGCGCGCTCCCAGTGAGGCCAACCCTACGCCTCATCCTCTCCCTACCTCAGTTTACCGCCGCCGAATTCACCCCAAAGGTCTCGCTCTGCAGACTTGGTACCTCTCAAAATAAACCTCCAGGTCCACCTCCAGCAAACAAGTGAGACCAGAGGGGGCAGACGCTCTCTTTTCTCAGGTGCAGAATGACAGCATCCATACCCACAGAGAACTTCCCCGCACCTCCCTTCTTCGTGAGGCGCTACCAAGGCGCGCTGCTCTTCACCTCCTTCAGCAAAACCCCTAAAAGCTTGTGATACGAGACCAAATGAAGCGCTTACAGCTTTTAGAAGACAGCAAGCGGGGCTGTGCTATGGCACTGGGGAAGGAGGA
>VZRU01014682.1:840809-909555 GCA_013398155.1 Pedionomus torquatus | reverse complement strand
AAAATTCAAAAGCGAGTAAATGCAATGGACAGAAAAAATAGTGATTTGAGGCAAAGAATGTACCCATTCGCTCACCTAAAAGGGCAAAACTAAAGTCTGTCAGGGTCAATGAAAACCCAGCAAGCTGAAAGCTGTACTTTCATAGAGCCCAAAAGCCTGAGGCATTTAGACAACTATTTTCCGTTCATTTCCATGGAACTTACGACTCCAAAGACTGATGTGGGTGCCAATTTGAGCACTTCACTAGATCTGAGGTTACAAATGTGTTGATTATAACTGAAATTTTCATCTGTGCCTAGGGGATTTTGGAGTCTAATTCCTATTGACCCCCAAGGCAGGTTGAGCATTAAGTCCCCAGCTCTTCTCTTAAATCTTTACCATAAGAATCTAAGTTATGCATGGGCGTAATTGCAAAAGGAATGGTTAAGTGGACCTATCTGTTCTTCCATGGTATTCTTGTATTTGTATTTCAATGAACCCTAAGGAACTAAAGACACTGGAACGTGTTGCCTAGAGGAGTTGTGGATGCCCCATACCTGAAAGTGTTCGAGGCCAGGATGGATGGGGCTTTGAGCAACCTGATGTTACTGGGAGGTGTCCCTGCTCATGGCAGGGGGGTTGAAACTTGAAGATCTTTAAGGTCCCTTCCAACTCTAACCATTCTATGATTCTAGTGTGAAAATACTATATGCTAAATGCCACCTGCTTGTTATAAGCAATGGGCCCTTGTAACATGGAAAAATCCAATGAACAGCAGAACATGAAGAGGTCAGTCAGCAAAGGTGGGTCTGAAGCAGATAAATCTGACTCATTTTAGACCTGCTTCACATGAACAAACTCATCTCTGCATGATCATCCACCATGCAGACATATGCATGACCAGAGCTGGATTTGGGAAATAAGCTAAGTGGTAAATTGGTGACTGTGTAGTGCCTGTGATGAACAAAGCCAATAAAAATTCTCACCTGATCAAAACAGAATTGAATTGATACTTAACAGAAGGATGCTGAGATATGCAAAGCAAGGTTCAGCATCTTACTGGCCCCAGAAGTCCTGCATGCTGCCTATTTCTACTTGTATAAGCTTGTTACTGCTTCTCCTGATCTCAACAGGAAATCTGTGGATCAAATCCAGTGAGACAAAAAATAAACATTTCTGGCAGAAACTGCAGAAAAAAAGGTAAAGTTGTAGGGGTTAAGGATTTTATTTTTGTAGGCTTTGTGGTTTGTAAGAAATCAAATATTAAAAATGAAGTTATTCTAATTGCTGTCTTTCCAATTCCATCCTGTTCATAATGAAAAGCAAAGTGCCATGTTCTTACATGGTGAGAATGACCACTGACATTTACAGGATATGAAATGCTCTCTTTGCACCCTAGTTCTCGACAGAAAATAAGAAGTGGTTACAGTGAGAAATTCACTCATTCAGTCCCGAACATACATGTTTTTAAGACCAAAGGCATGGGGAGAAAAAGACCTCTCTTTGCTTTCCCATTTCCATTACAGAAAAGTGTCATTCTTGAGTATTCTGTGGCACAAGTCACGGAATTCAAAAGTACCGTATCCAAACCCATGAATATAATGCATAGTGATTTCACAGTGCATCCACACTCCAAAATGCAGTCTACTGATGCTGACGGAAAATACTACAAATATAGAAATGGACCACACTGTAGGGTGCCTGACAGCGGCAACATCTGATGATTTTGGATTTTCTGAGCACAACTTATCCCAGCTGATACATTGGTAAGAGCTTTTTACATTGGTAATGACAGTGTCTCTGTGTTTTCTGCATAATTCTCTCCTTCCCAAGGTAGACCTGACATTAAAATAGACATATAGATTACTATCCAGGTTTACTGTTCTTTTCATGTGATTTTTCTCCATCATATACATCACAAGCCACTTTTTCCTGTCATGAGTCAGCATTGAAGTTTCTTGCTGATGGACTTTGTGAGAACTCAAGGACTAGTAAAACTCATTGTTTTTTAGATGCTTTTTAATACAATTTCTCAGATATCCATGAGAAAAATGACACTAGGATGCTCCTGTTGAAAGATTAATTCACTCTTTTGGGCAGAGAAGGAACTAGCAAGGCAGGAACTGCTAAGAAGATGCCTAACCAGTTGCATTTTAAGGGCATCTAATTTAATGTGCAATACTTAGTTGAGGCTTTGGAAATATTTTTGTCCCCTAAATATAATAGTTCTCTGTAAAGAAAAAGAGGGGGTGCTATACATCTTCAGGCCTGCTTAAGTAAACATTATATGGTCACCTAAACCTCCCGAAGAAGTACTATATCGATGGCAGGGTTCCTTTCTAAGGGTTGGGACACCACTTCTATGCAGAGAGGCTGAGAGAGCAGGGTTTTTTCAGCCTGGAAAAGAGAAGGCTCCAGGCAGATCTTATTGCCCCAGTAACTATAGGAGACATGAGGCAGGAGTCTTTATAAGGGAGTGTAGAGATAGGACAAGGGGTAATGGTTTTAAACAGAAAGAGGGGAAAATCAGACTAGTTATTAAGAAGTTCTTTATTGTGAGGGTGGTGAGACCCTGGCACAGGTTGCCCAGAGAAACTGTGAATGTCCCATCCCTGGAGGTGTTCAAGGCCAGGCTGGATGGGGCTTTGAGCAACCTGGTCTGGTGGGAGGTGTCCCTGCCCATGGCAGGGGGGTTAGAACTCAATGATCTTTAAGGTCCCTTGCAAGTCTAACCATTCTATGATTCTATGTTGGTGTAGTATTAGCTAGAAAAAACAGAAGATATCTCACTAAACATGGCAACTCAGATTTGGGCCATGAAATATTAGGGCACACAAATGTGCAAGTGTCTACTCTTCTGCTTAGCTACTGTTTCAGCTCAACATGAATCCTAACACTTGAGTGAGAGATAAATTAAACCCTGTTTTTTGTTTGTTGGAGTACTAGTGCCTCAGAAAGCAGCAGCAGGTTTGTGCCAGATACAGTAGAAACTAGCATACAAGGCAAAGGTGGGGTTAAAGACCCTAAGGAAATTAATTTTACATGAACATATCTTACCTATTGCCTGAAATTAATGGGCTCATGGATTTTGAAGCCATAGAGGACCATTATGATTAACTAGCTTGACCTCTGTGTGGTCTGAGTTCCTGCATAACACAGGCCATACTTCATCCCGGGACTTCTGCCTCAAGCTCAGCTATATGTTGTTAAACTAAGATGTATCTTTTATAAGCATATCTGATCTTGATTTAAGGACTACAATGACACTTAGTCATTTGGCCCCAGTAAGTTAGCTCATTATGCAGTTAAAAAATAAATGAGTTTCCTTTTAATTCTAGTTTGAACTTTTTTTGATTTCAGCATGCAATTATTAGACCTTATCCTGCCTCTGTCTGCTAGATTAAAGGCCCCTCCAGACTCAACATAAGTACTTGTGCAAATAGAAACTGTGATTTAAGTTACTTTTAAATCTCTTCATTTGAGCAGCTAAACAGAGGATTCCTTTAAAGCTGCTGCCAGTAATTAACTGGTTTCTTTGGTGCTGAGGAGACAAGTGATTTTTCTGAGGCATTTTGCAAATATTGTTTTAGGGGACAGGATATTGCCCCACTTATCAAACTTTTTAAAGACAGTCAGATTAGTAACACAGCTTTCAATGTAAGTGCCATAGTCACAGCCAACTGAAAGAGGAATTTCTGGATTGTCTTATCCCCTTCTAACACTGGTAATGAGTAAGAGGGAAATACATTCAGAGGTGTGGACCTTGTCTAGAGAGGATTAGATGAGAAGTAGCTTATGTTATGCAAACCAAAGTTCAATCAGCATTTGATATTGGATTGATTCTGTTGCAGACGAGGGCATTTAAATGTGCACTGGTTACCAGGTGCTTCACAATGTTTAATAGAGGTCTTACTAACAAAATCATTTGCCTAAAGTGTGATTCATCCAATGACATGCAAGTATTTCTTCTTGGAGTTACTCTGTGATTGTCTAGACTCCAACGGTTGTGTCAAAAGGGGCTTAATCCATCTGCCCACATGTTGACACTGAGGTTACCGGAGATGCCACCAATGCCTCATCTTGTCTTCAGCTAGCCACTCCAGCTGGACAGGGGTCTCTCATAAGTTCTGTATCATAGCCACCAATATGTGTGAGTGGCTAAGATAGATACGCTTCTGAAGCTCGGTTCTAAAGATACATCTGTATGGGCAGATGTACCCTGACCTCAGGTGGTCGTGAGAGTTCAGTCACACGGTTCACAGATAGACAGCTATATGTTGACATTTACATTTTAACATCTTAATCTCAAATCTGCTGAATGTGAGTAGCCTACCCTTTGCCTCCCTCCATTTGCTGAAGCCATGTGGGGTGGAATATGTGTCACTTAAAATCAGGGACAGAATTCAGCTGCCTCAAATAGACATTTAGTGTTCATTATGTCTTCTGCAATATTTTGACTGGTCTCTAGTTGCTGATTTACAAGATCATGGGCCCTGTGTCATATCTGCCACCCCATGTAATTTTTTTGGATACCAGAGGACATCTCAAATGGCACTGGACACCTATTTTAAGCAACCGACTCCTACCTTTTGTAACTAAAAAGTGTGTTGTTGACGTCTGAGATAGACACTATAGGCTCTTTCTGGAGTTGCTAGAGAGAAATAGGCACCTTCAGAGGATAATACATTTCACATAACAAAACTGCCCGTTTTAGAGAAAATTAATAACCCTTAAGAAGTAATAATTTCTGTGGACTATGCAGGGAACATGTGTAGTTCATATTTAGAGAAACAATTTTTAGATGCCTAAGTTAAGGCACATGAACTTTGTCCCAGGTGACCTTCACTTGTGTCCTTTGAGATGAAATGATATGCTTTACTTGAAAGCAGATCTGAACCATTTGCAGGAGGTTTTTGTCCTTTCATGAAAGAGGCGGTCACGTCACGAGGACTGATTACAATCCTTATTTGACATACATTAAAAACTAACTGAAAATTAATTTACAAGACAAAGCATGTTATAATACGCTGTCAATATATTCAATTTAAAATGTACCACATATGATCAAAGAAAGCCACCCAGGGGATTATGCTGTCTGAATTCCTCAATAAAATGGCAACCTTTAGATGTATTAAATATTAAATTTGGAAAAAAAAAAAAGAAGTAAGAATGAAAATCTATAGCTAAGAGAAACACAAGCCCAGGGGGAGAATTCAAGATCTGTTTATGTGTAATTGGGTTTTGCTTTGTGAAAATCTTGACAGCTAGAGGAGCTGCCTTGCATGAGACTGTTAATCACATTCATGGATCTACATGCTGCTAACTGCATACTAAATTCCTGAAGATTTACAGCCCTTGCTCTGATTTTACCTCATTTACACCACACATTGCCCTATAGAGTTGCTCACCACATATGGGGGATTGAAATTTTAACGTTATCTCAGTATCTTAATGGCTAATCCTGAATGATGAAGCTCCGAGTCCAAGCACTGTTGCACACCCTGAAGTAATTTAAGTTGTGACAGTCTGTAATTCATACTGTAAATCAATGAAACAACTGGCATATTTTATAATTTGGCAGAGGCACATATGTACACCAGATTAATAAAGATTGGTACAGACAGATAAAATTTTGCATTAACATGTTATTTAGCATAGTTTCATAATCGGTAGTTTACAAGTTAAGTTATGGCACATATGTAAAGAGAAGGCTGCAGCTTGTGCACAAAATTAGCAGCACTGTGAAATATTGGTACATTATGCTCCTTCTGACTTCAGCAGCAAAAAATAAGAAAACATCAATGAGATCTGGATTGGATAAGAGGGAGCTTCCTCTCAGATTCTTCAAATTTGGGCTCTTCCCTTTCACATTCTGAGCAGTTTGCGTCTCCGTTGTCCTTTCTTATTAGCATTTCCTTGCTCTGCCTAAAAGACCTTGCTTTCTTGTCATTTCCCATTCTGAAATTTTCTTCCTTAGAATACTCCAAAGCTGAATAATTAGGGTCTTCTGTGGTGTAGGTGTGAACTCCCTCAGGCTGAGGATGTTTAACCACATTCTCACCTTCAAAATTTTGACTCAAGGCTCATCTTTCAAAACAGCTATTCCAAATCATTAAATTAAGAAGACAAACCTGAAAAATAGCACATGACAGGACATGAGATTTCAGACTTGTGATGGATGTTTACTGGGAGGATTTCAACGTCAAATATTAGCGTTGTCTTATTAAACTTTTGAGAATGTAAATCTGGGGAGAAAAAGAGGTGAAGAGGAGAAAATAAGTCCACTTTAGTTTTCACCCAGTATGTATGTTTGATGGGGAGAGATTGTTGCCTCTTAAAATGCAGAGTTTAGTCCAACTTTGAATGCCAATTTTGAGGTTTTGGAGTGTTCTGAGTGAGAATATCTTGAAGATGAAGCACTCCATGCCTGTGAGTGCAAATCATGGGCCAGAAATCAGAGTTTATGAGGAAAGCCAGCTGAAACTGGGTGACCAAGGGATTTCCACCTTGCCTTGGGAGTTTTTGTTCTTGTTTTTTGTTCTTATAGGAACGTTAAAGGAGGAATGGAAGGCATTCTAATTCAAAATGTCCTAATATTATGCAAAGCTGTACAACACTCACTCTTGAGGTCCTGTTTGTTTCCAGTCTTGGAGCTTCTCTGGGCACATCAGCACAGTGTGCATGACTGACTTACACCAGAAACTACAGCAAGCAATGTCTTCCAACTCTTGTGCAGCAAGCACTTCTGAGCATATTTGGGCAATTAGAGTTGGGTACTGAGTAAAGAGATGCCTAATGAATGTGGATATCTTCACTGGAGGACTCTCCTGGAAATGAGGCAAACTGGATCATTGAGTGGGATTTAGGTTTTTGAATCCTTAGTCCCAATTTAGGTGGAACAGGGATTTAGGCATTCCTTTTCACACTGTCTACTTAGGCAATAAGCTCCTCACAACAAGAGTGATCTTCAGATCTGAAGACATCTGTCAGCATTTAACAAGTAATAGGAAGCTCTTGGTTAAAACAGGATGGTAAGAATAAATCCAGGATTCCACACTAGATGAGAAGGGGACTTAAAAGATGCTGGATGTATTTTCTGCCACACGTCATCTGCCCAGCTTTAGCAAAGTCACTTTTCTTTCTTATTCCTCAGCTTCTATGTATAGAATGAAGGAAAAATTTCATTCTTGCAAGGGCTGTGTGTATAATATATGTATTATTCTTTAGAAATACCAACACACTAGAGAGAAGCAGCTAATATAAAACTCTGGATGAAAAGCTTTTATGCTAAACAGAACTTCAGATTAGCCTCTATGCCTAAATTTCCAAGTGTAAAAAATGGAGATAATACTGCTGGCTTATAGTCTACAAGGGATTTTTGGGGTCTGTAGAGGATGCCAGCTTATGTAAGTATGATATATGTAACGTAAATAGAGCCTACATACGACTTTATGACACATTTAGACCTACACAGAGTAGGCAGACAGTGTCTTAACATCCTTTTCTGAATTTCACACCAAAGTTTATAATTTGTGCCAGTACAGATTAAAATATTTTTTTTCCTGAACTCCATTAAACAAGTAAAAACAGGAAAAGACTTAGATCAGGCAATCCTTTAATGCAATCAATTAATAAAACAAATCCAGAAGCTGCCATAATGATCAAGGTTGGCAGCAATCCATTAGTTATTCCTGATTTCATACCGTAAAGTATATTTGCTTTTTACCTCTGTTTTAAGAAGAGGACACTGACATTAAAGCCTATTGTGGGCAGAGTGGACAAAGTCTGAAGGACAATTCTTTCAGGCTTTTAGCCCAAGACTAAAAAGTAGAACAGTGTTCATTTCACAGCTATAAGCTAACATTAAAAATAACCCAGCCTCCCAATTTTATTGGAGTTCAGGGTTTTGAGTTTTTGAAAATAATAAAACAAACAAAGAAATCATGGCAACTACTCTGTTTACCATAAAATAAGAGAAACAGTTTCTACCTGAAATTGTACAGTAGGAGGAAAAACATCTGTGGTTTTGGGTTGGTCTTTTTTCGGACAGTTGTATAGAGAGTGGTGTGATGCAAAAATCTAATGAAGATATAAATTGTGCACATTTGTTATCAGCTCTTTAATTCAATATAGTCTTAATGTTGAAGATATTTGCACGTAGACTTTGTCTCCAAGTGAATAAATCATAATTGTACTGTTGGTAAAGTTTAAAAAATATCCCCTGCTATAAATAGTTAGGACAATGAGAAAAACCAGAATAAATACTTATGATGAATTAAGAAGTCTGCAAGAATTGTAGAATAGTGTTCGGGAAGACTTCTCCTATGGTCCTGTCTTCCCAAAAAGGTATCTGTAGAAGAAGATTAATCTCATCTAAATATAAGAGTTTAAATGAATTATTTTGCACTTCATTAAATTCAAAGGCAGCCCTATGATACCAAACTCTGTAAGCTTTAAAATAATATGTTAACACCTGAAAGTCTATCTCAGCCCATGGTCTCTTATTTTAGATGTTTTACCAAAAAATATAGGACCCTGAGCACATCCTTTCTTCACCAGGTAGCTTGGAGGATGAAGCGAGAGCAACCTGGGAGACATCCATCTTCAAAACTGAAAGGTGTCTTGCAGAGTTGGTTGAGGATCTTCCCATAAAATAAGTTTTCCTGAAAAAACATAGAATTCTTGAAACTCATAGCAATTTTTTTAGGAAAAAAGCTCTCACGAAAGGAGTAAAATCAAATATCTCTCCAGCTACTGAGAAGTTGGTGGTTAGGGAGTGAGTCTGAGATGTGGAAAGAGATTCAGATTCCTGATCTGAATTATGTATAGGAGGAGTTTGCTTTTAGTACCCTACTGGAATGCCCCGTTACTGCCTTGTGAGGTTTCCTTCTGTCCTTTTGAAAATCTTTACAATCTTAGTTTAATTCTTGTTTGGAACACATAAATTTCGGGAATCTCATAACCTCTTCTCCCCCAGCACAGCTCCTGCTTGTTGTAACCATAACTTATCAGACAGACAACAAGGAAAAAAAATATAAAATTATTAAATTCTGCTGCATCTAGACAAGAAATATACTGAGATTGATCCAAAAGCCACTTGAAAGCATGAAACATTTTACAGGATTCGGTTGTCCACATATAAATTTCACATACGGTGCCTATAGATACACAATATGTAAGCTACACCAATATTTTCCAAATATTGAGATGTATATCACTCTAATGGGACAATTCTGAATAGAAGTAATGTGGTTTTTATGTTTAAATATCTCAGAACACCTGAAATGCTATGCCAACAAGCAGACATGGCATGTTTATGTACACCTATTTATGAAGAGTAGATGCCATTTGTTTATGCCAATGAAAGATAGGGAAAAGTACATATATGAACAGGTATATAAATTCATTAAACTGCTTTTTATGTGCACATCCTAAAACATAAATTTGCAATTTGCCAATCCATCTTCTTCCACACTCTCTCCAATATTGCAGCTGCAGTGAGAAATCCAGAAATCATTATCCAGCCTTCAATCAGTAGCTTACACGCTGGGGTAACTTGCTTTATCTTAATAGTAAGATAGTGACTGGCAAGAGCAATAACACTGAGATAAGACTGGATTCATATCGCTTCTTGTCAACATTCTTGGCACACCACTCGTTTTTTATTCTTGAATAGAGACCCAATCAATCCTAACTCACGAAATTACTAGTGGCAATGCCTGGAATGTTGTAGAAGCTTTAATGATATATCAGTTTGAGAGACATTCAGCTTTCATAACTTTTTATAGAACAGTTTGCAAAAGGATAAGCTTGTTTAATTCAGACAGAGAACCATATTTCATGAGGTGTTCTCACATCGCTGAAGACATGCGTGAAAGACAGTGTGTCACTGTCATCTTTGCTTAGTCCATTGCAGGGGTAACACGTCTGCCCTGTGTGTAATACTGCCCTGAGAGATGATCCAGGGGGACAGTGAGCTATTTGTTAATAACATTTGAAGGTGAATCTAAATAGACACAAACATTTGGTTCCTAGATCTTCCAGTGCCCAGACCTTTAAGGATATATTGCTTTTTGGGCTGTACAAGAAAGCTGGAGAGGGACCTTTTTCAAGGGCATGTAGTGATAGGACAAAGGATAACTGCTTCAACCTATTTCAACCTAGAAAAGGGTAGATTTAGATTGGATGTCAAGAAGAAATTTTTCACTAAGGGTGATGAAGCACTGGAACAGGTTGCCTAGAGAAGCTGTGGCTGCCCCATCCCTGGAGGTGTTCATGGTTGGGTTGGATGGGGCTTTGAGCAACCTGGTCTGCTGAGAGGTGTCCCTGCCCATGGCAGGGGGGTTAGAACTCAATGATCTTTAAGGTCTTTTCCAATGCAAACCATTTTATGACTCTGTGATAAAACAGTTCCACACAAAGCAGACTGTTCTCCAGCCTTGCACCGTACCAGTGCTCTGCCCCAAAACAGAGCCAGTTCCCCGTTCTAGTATGTTCCCTGCATCAGGCTGTTGGCTCTGGATGTCCAAGGCTGACATTTACACCTTTATAGAGGCCATACAATAAGTGCAACCTATAGATGCGGGATGCAACCTTTAGGTAAATGTATTGGGTTTTGTATCTCATTTTCTGAGGAGCAGCTGGGTGTGTATTGCAGCCAACTTGTTACTGAACATGTAATGTGGCACCCACTAAAGGTGTTGGAAGCTTATTTGGCCAAACGCAAAAAAAAAGAAAAAAATTGCACTTGTTAAACCAATGAGTCAAATGGCAGTGAAAATAGGGAAAGCATTTCCCTAAAATGCAGCATCAAGCAGATACCTCCTAGCCATCATGCCTGGCTATATTTTTGCTAAGAATATGAGATTTACCTGGTCCAATTTCCTTCACAAGCTCACACTTGTTTAGGATATTGGAAATACATGCTAACCACTCTAACTCATGAAGACAAACATCCTTCTAACAAGGATTATAACATAGGTTTAGGATGATCTTCTGTTTTATATAGTCACGTTTTTTTTGTTAATTAAACTTTTTTTTTTTTTTTTTTTTTTTTAAAAAGAGGTCTTCATGACTTTTTGGTAGAAGTCAGTATTAGTCTTCCATGATTTGAAAGAAGAGCAAAAGTAATTAGAAAAAAAATAAAAACTGATACAAGAGTAATCTTCCTAATTAAACAGTAAGACTGCAGTATATGGTTTCACACCACATTGTAAATATGAAATTAGGGATCCTAGATGAAATGTCAGAAGCTTTTTCTTATGAGTTTATATCAGCAACTTGATTATCATATTGATTCTGCATATCAATGAGATAACATCCCACAGTGTTTATTCTTCACCCAATTGCTTTCTTGAACATAATAAAATTAAATCCAATATGATATTAAATGTAAACATACAGTGATATTATATGTAAATATCCATTAAAAAATCTCTCTGCTTATTGATATTCAAATTCTCTCTGCAAGTGTAACATTGCAAACTACAATAATATATTTTTCAACCTTCATCCAGGGACTGGAACTAAAAAGAGGATAATCTTTTTCTATTCCTTTCCATAATAACATTGCATTATTTATGTAGAAGAAAATGAAAATAGTAAGTCTATTCTGCCTGAACTGTGCTTCTTAGTTGATCCCTCCTGATTGGTCTTGGAAAGCAGAATGGAAAGAAAAGAATGTGATGCACATGCTAAACCAGCGCTGGCCAGACTGAACAGACAATTTTTACCCAGCCCTCTACAAATCAAGAGTTATATTTAGATTGCAAACTCCTGACCTGGGCAGTCTCTTTGTTCTGTCCTTGTGCTGGGATGAGAACCATGGGAGCCTGTCCTTGTCACTGGCCTCTTGCGTAACACAAATAATGGCTTCCTTTCCATTTTACAGAATTGGAGGCCTTGGTCTTAGATGTTTTTCTGCAATGGCATCATATCTTGTCAGTATGTTCAGCAGTGACTCAGAATACAATCCTGTGCCATTAAGAAACCAACCTTCTTACTGGTGCTACTTGTTCCCACGTACGGAGCCTGAATCCTGGCATTTTCTGAGCTGGTTCAATTGTCCTGTTGTTCCTTAGTGATGTTACATGCCTACAGACACAACCTTATGCCAGGTCCCTACAAAAACCTGCCTTTGTGTTTCCTCTGCGCTGCTCTGTTTGAAATCTTTACCCTGATCCACTACTGCTAGTGCAAAGGTAAAAACATAAGTTTTAAATAATATATATATATGGCAATAATTACTATCACAATGACCAAAATGTTGTTTCCATTTAGCCAATAAGGGGCTAAATAGACATTATACGAGTCCAGATTAAAGGTAAGCATGTCTCAAAATTTTATGGTGGTTGGGAGTTGGAATAAGAACAGAGGGAACATTAAAATCTAGAATAAGCCTTCACTAAATTAATTATAACTAGGAATGCAACCTGTTTAATCAAAATGCTCAAAGGTCACTGGAATTCTCATTCAAAATGAAGCAACTTAAAGCCCCCTCAGAATGAGTAAATCTTTCTTGCTTGAATTGCTCTCCATATTTCTTCCATTTTTTGCATGGATAAGGGGAAAAATGAATCAATCCATCAAAACTTTACAGAGCAAAGCTAAGAAGTGTAGATGTTGATTAAATTTTATTTCCATTCAGAATTAAATCCAAAGAAAGCTAGTGATTTAACAAGAAGTAATCACAGAGTTAGGAAAAAAAAAAAAGGTTTCTTTTTTTTTTTGTGTTGTCTTGTGACTTCATGTAATTACACATCTGAAATAAAAAATTATGACTGTGGCCTCATGTTTGGTACTTTGCCTCTTAATACATGATATTACACTTGACTTCTTTTGCAATTGTCAGTAGATAAGAACATAATTGCTTTCTTTGTCTAGCCTTGCCTTTGTGCTACAAGCTCTCCACTTTACATAAGACTATTTTCCATGTTGTAGGGGTCGATGTGTTGCTACTTTAATAGTCCTCACAGTTTACTAACACTTTCTGCTCCACCGATACTGAATAACCTTTTCTCTCAAATGCCTTATTTGATTGACTATCCTATATAAATCCTGTGAAATTTATATATAATCTGGATTCTGTCACTAGCCACCATGCAGGGATTTTTTTAATCTATGAGTATTTTTTTTTCCTAAGAACATTTTCCTGTTAGATAAACTTTCTTTGTTATAAACAGCTGCTTAAAAAATTGATGTTTTATTTTAAGAGATACTAACCTGTTTGCCCTGTTTGGTATAAGTTTGGAATGTTTGGCATAAATTAATGGAAAATGATAATGAGTATTTTCTTCCAGTTATTTGCCCAGTTCATGTGTTCTATAATACAGCAAACTATGCTACAGAGAAACATTATTTGATACTGCACATTGAGTAACGAGTGCTTTGTTACTTTTTGATGTAAATTTGTTTTGCCAACATATAAGTAGTGGGATGGGAGAGTTTGCTAATCTCTAGCCCTCCAAGACTGAAAAAACAATATAATTAAGAACTTTTAAAATAGTATAGTTTACTTCTCGTTTACTAGTTTTCCATATAATTATTTACAGGTCAAGATTATCTAGATTAGATTTTTATGATTTTTGAGGATCATGAGGATACCTTAAATGACTGAGGACACTAAGAAAAAAATATAACAGTATTTCATTGCAAACAGTACAACTTAGAATTATAAAAGTATTATCTCCTATGTGCTAAATTTATGATATATTTTATAGTTAGTGTATATTATATTTATAGTTTATATTATAACAAAGATCTGATTCTAAATACTTTGGCTATAAAGAAGAAGAAGAAGGTCTTTAGTTCATGAAAAGGTTTGAACTTCACATTTTCATTTCAGCAAAGAAAACAACCTCACCTGATCCCTTCACTTTCCCTGCAGAAGTCCTGACTTCTCTTGAAATTGTGGGCATTATTGAAGGATTAAAACTTGATAAGGAGTGAGGAATGGGGGCCATGGATTGTTTATCTGAGGAATATTGTGTACTTAGAGGTTCAGCTCAGGTTAGTGTGAGATGACAGGTCTTACTCTAGAAAACAGACAGAAGTTTTGCCTTCAAATATCAACCCTTTGAACTTCTGAAAATTTGTGAACTTTTATTTTCTCCATTCCCATCTAAAAAGCAGTAGTAAGAATATTCCTTTTTTTCAAATGGATTGGTTGCAGGAGCTGGCTAAGCATTGATGTGCGTAATGATGTAATCAAAATTAAAACTATTTTCAGTTGTACTCTTTTCAGTTTTAGGAATTGATTAAAGATGTATTGAAGTGTTTGAAAACTGCTAGGCACAATTAAAAAAAATAGTTAAGGTTGTGAAATGTGGTATGACCATTGAGGTCCATAGGAGAGTAGAACTGAAAGAAAAATGTGAGATATAGCTTGGGAAAGATAAAACATCTTCCTATATTTTAGCCCAGGAATCCAGACCACAGTGATTCTGCGTAGTACTGTAAGACAATACTAATGATTTCTGGTATTTCCCCCTGTTCCTAAAACCTCTTTTATGACTTCTTTACCTGTAACTCAGCTGTCCTGAAACCAGATAGCACTGCGTGGCTCGTGTCCATACAGCTGGACTCCATTGCTTTCCCAAAAAGTAGGGACTGCGCCTCAGGCTATCTCCACAGTTCTGTCCAGGAACTGTTTGGATGAAGTGAGGTTCACAACACAAAACCATTTAAAAGCCATCCTGTATCTGAGCTCAGTTGCTTTTGTACTCCTTTGGTCTCTGGAAGGAAACGGGCTCTGTCAGGGAAGAATCCTCTCCTACTCTGGCTCTGATAATCCAGGCTTCTCAGCACTCCATTGCTCAGTTGGTACTGGTCAGGTACTATATTTGCCTGGTAAATTTAGGACTCGTTGGAGAAAAGATACTGGTGGCAGTTCAGAAAACTTGGCTCCTTGGGACATTGTAAGCATGATAACCACATTTTTTTTCCTTGCTTGGAACTGGACCGGAAAGCCTCCCGAGTAGAGAAATAAAGTCAAAGGGCCAGATTTGAAGGCTAATACAGATGCTCTTTAAGCACGACTTAGTTGCACAAGGCACAAGTTGCACTCACTGACCTGCAGGATATAAAATACCACCAGGCAGCTATTACTTTGTGGTTTTCATCAGTGAAAACCAAGGTACTTGATGAAGGAGGTCAACCATGTTCAATCGATGGGAAAGCTGAGTCTGGGACTTCAGCCGTATGGTGCTAACTGAAATGGTCATTTGGATGAAACCCCTTTCTTAGATTTTAAAAAATGTATGGAAAATAATTCTCCCTGCAGCTCATTGTCCTCTTTGTTCATTTTTCACCTTTCAAAGCTGTACAAAAGCATCTTGGCTTTTTCAATATGATTAACACAGCTACAGAACGGATTGGAAGTCGGTGTATAGCTTGACCTGAGATTGCTTTTAAAGCACAACATGCATTGTTTCAAGGTGTCAGTAACACACCTTGGGCATCACACACTAAGCTCTCCCTGATCTTCCTGTGTTTAAAAGGATTTGAAACTAAAGGTATTTCAACTTCAGCTGCAGAAGTCAGAGTTCAGAATACAGTGGAGTAATAACTTGTTGCAATCTGGAAGAAGCCAAAATTTACAGGGAGATACTGGCAAAGAGGTTTTACTGGATTTTAATAAATTCAGTGGCTTTGATAGGTGAGGACAGAGCAGACATGCTTGGCAGGGCTGGTTTAAGAGCACCTCAATTTGGACTCTGTTGCTGCTCTGCACTCCAAACTTCAGCTCAATAACTAGACCTTATATGCAATCTCACCCTACGCCAAAACACAACCAGAACAGCTGAGTGTTTATCATTAAGCTATATAGAGAAAGATAGTAAAATATTCACTACTACACAAATTTCAGAGGGAAATTCCTGCTCAGCTCTACAGAGCAAATTCGGATTATCCTGTCGTTTAAGCCTTCCTTGCCGTTCATCTGATATGGCAGGCCGCAGATGAAAACTCTAGAAATAATGATTCCTATTGCAACAGCTTCATTACGAGCAGCATTGATAACTCCACTGTAAGACTGATCAAACAAATAAAAACTGAAAGAGACAGAGGATGGGTGGCTTTGTACTACAGACCATATGACACTAGATAAATTAATAATTTTACATATGTGTTCTCTAACACCCACTTCGCTCAGCAGTAATAAAGGTTAGATATTTATTCTCATATTCTAAAAATTGATTTGATAAACATTATATAAAAAAATTTTGGATATTAAGGGGTACAAATTCCACATCTTCCAGAAACACCAAGAAAAACTGTTGTTGACATTCGAGTCAATCAAGCAGCCAAATTATGTATTTATTTGAACAAATACAACATTTCCTTTTGGTTGTTTTTTACTGAAATAACCTTTTGTGACTATTAATAGTTTTCATGTAACATCAGTTTCAGCAGACTGACCTGGCTCTAGTCACAAAGCTAAATGTAAACTAATGAGCACTTAACTCCCCATTACATAAATGGACATTTATCGGATGACAAATTAAAACCAAGAAGACACCAAGACAAATGTGCTGTCAACAGCATTAGGATGGGTCATTTTCACTACTCCCCTCGACTGTACATTGACAAGCATTCCCTACTGCAGTACATTCAGTGCTTTGATATTGATTTTTACAGCAGTCCAACACAAGTCAAAGTTCCTTCTCACAGCGCGGTGTTAAGTCCCACAAGAAATATGGTAAATGTGAATGTGTCTTTGAAGCAATGATGACTGACAAATCTATAAAAGACATTTCCAGACAACGTACAAAAGACATCCTCACATCCTCCTGTTTTTTCCATGTTCCCTTCAGTTTCAGAAGAAGGTCACAGGATATTTCAACATTTTGAGTACACTAAATATTCAGGCAGTATAGCAAATGCAAAGGTGAGTCTTTGTGTTCTGTTTAAAAAAAAGCAAGCAAGATAGTTTTAATTTAGATGGATTTACAGCTAATTGATTTAATGCATGCCTGGTATGTTAGTTTAACTGGGGAACTCAGGAAGTTTTCAGTTTTGTTTGACAATGCCTTTCATTTCTTCAAGAAGTGAATTTCTAACAGGAGATGATCATTTTAGTCATGCTTCGGAACGACGTTTTTACAGAATGAGGATGCAGCTCCTACTGATGTTAACCCTTCCCTGAATCCTGGGAATAACATCTCAGCCTTAATGAGCAAATGCCACATGTGATAAGGAGCCTTTGATGATGAGCAGCAAAATATAAGTGACTAGGTTATAATTGAGCAATGAGATCTAGCAGAGTGAAAGACATTCATGGGGTGGATTGTGGATGCAGTTAATGATTCTTAGCGTTCAGTGCCTGTGTTCATCATGCCATGAAGAGGCAGAGTGCACTGGCTGTCAGAAATCCAGGATGGAGAAGGGAGATATGTGGGCTTTCTTGTACTGACTCACTAAGAACATGCAAAATCACTTAACCTATTATTAACAACAAACCTTTGTGAAGAGCTATTGGAGTTTTGTAAGTGAGTATCACAATTTAATGCAGAGCATTACACGTAAATCTACATGTCTGGCCTAGAAAAAGTGGGGGAGGAAGGAAGGCTGAAACCAATCTACTTGGTATTGAGGGATGGGGTCAATTTTGCTGTGTGGATAAGCCCTGAAAACACACCGGGACTGGTATATCCAAAGCCAGTTACATCTGACAGCATGAAGAATTCCCTGATAAAGTGGACAAGCTAATGTGTCTCTTTCCTTAGAACCTTAACCCTGGAGAAATGGCTAATTCTAACTTCTGCAAGAGGAAAAAAGAGGATCGTTTTTAATCTTAAAGCTTAGAAAAATGTTAAATTGGAAAGTCAGAAACACAAACTGGGATTCATCTGACAAAAGGTGAATGTATGTCCAAGCTCAGGCTTCAGAGCAGTGAGAACCTGGGCTCCGTGAGAATCAGTGGAGATTAGGGAGAAGACTTATCTAATGAAATGTAGCTGTCTAAAATAGGATGAGAATCTTGGATGTATTGACTGTCTCTCTACAAAGGGAGTTTAGAGTTACTCTGTGAAATGCTGAAACTGCTATTTCACTGTCTGTGTACATCCAGATGTACACATCATGTGTGGTCAGATGAATTCAAAAAAGTTTTGCATTTCTTTTGCACTACAGATAACGCCAGAAACATTTTTCAAGAACTGCTTGTATTTTTCCATTAACATTTCTTGTTTCTCAGCCTTGAAACACTTCAATGGGGCCCAGTCATCAGTAGGTGGAGAGCTACAGTCTGTTGAGAATCAAGTCCATTCGAGGCATTTTCAGGAAGCTTTCCAAAATGAAAGAACCTCAAGTCAGCAGTCAATTTGGATTATATGTGCAGATACAGATGAAAAATTTCCAGAACTTTTCAAGTGCTTTCTAAGTTTCCACGCAAACCCAGTAAGAGCATAAATACGTCATCAAATGGGTTGTTGGATTTTGAAACTACCAGCTCTATGAAATTATGTGCTGTATGAAGATTTCCCTGGTAATTTAAGTTTCACATAGCCAAAAAAAAACCATTTTTCTATTTAAAATTTCATAGGATGAGATTGGATTTGTCTTAAAAATAACTAAACAGGTGTTCATAGAAAATACATCCATCACTTGCTATGCATTTTTAAGGACTCAAGGTCTGTGTTTGACTTGGGGATAGTGAGAAGGTTTAACCTTTTCTCTCTTAATCCCCTCATGGTAGTGAATGCAGGAAATATTTCCTGCTATCACTTCAATTCCTGTCAAACTTCAGCCTCTCCCTGGAATTAATTAGGAAAGGGTGTATAGTTTGCCCTCTCTTGATAGCATGTTTTCAGGGGAGATGGTCAGACATCTGTTGTTGATGGGACAATGTGACACAGGCAGGCATCTGGACCTCTGTAGTCTAGTGGAAGCAATGTCCACTGTTTTCAGCATCAGGAGTTTGAACTTGACCTTGTGACTTTCTTTACATTTTAATCTTAGCTAACCCTTTCACGTGGAAAGTTTTAAAAGGAACGTTAGATTGAAATCAGGTTGTTCCACGTTCTGGTATTTTTAGAAACAGAGGAATTTGCTGATTGATCCCTTCTGTGTTTGGTCACCCCAGAAAAAATGTGAGGATGCTGACAGGATGAAATGTAACACCTTAACGTGAGTATTTTTCCTCTTGCTTGAGTTTGGAAAAGTAAACAATCTACATAAATGTTCTTTTATTTGGAAAAGTAGTCAGTTGTTTGTTTTTTTTTTTTTTTAGAAAAACCTTCAAGGTAGGAAAGTTCTTGTATCTCTTTTTACATTTAAGAAGAACAATTTTTTCTGTCCTTTAACTTTTTGGCCCCTTCCTTTAGAGCAAGCTGCTTGTCCCATAGCTGTTGTCCATCACTAGAACAGCTGCAATGTGCTGATGAGCGTTCTTGGAAAGAACTTGTAATATACACATTTTTTAGTTTTTTTTTTTTAGTTTTAGATGTTTTTACTGGGATAAGCAAACCTACTACATGTTGCTGACCAGAGGATGAAGGAAATTGGGCAGCTTTTTCTTACAACTGTTGCAAAACACTAGTGAGGGCAAGGATACTGCTAATTGCCCAGGTCCCAAGTCCTTGCATCAGGCTCTGTACAAGACGGCAGCACGTCGGATGCCTGATCAAGGCTGCATTCATGAATCTCCAAAACTGTATTACTTGCTCCTGAGAACCTGCTATGGGTGTTTTTTCCCTGAACTGTTTACAAATATGCACAAGCTTTTCTTTAATGGACACTTCAGTTTCTCAGTTAACTAGATGGCTTTTGAACGGAGTAAGTGACTTTTCTGTTCTCACAGTTTTTAAGGTTTTTTACTTCTCTCTTCCTTCAACCCCTTTTTGCCCACAGTCAGATCTGCTTACTTTTTACTCCTCTGTGTCAAAGTCAAAAGAATCAGCCAAAATGGAAGCCCCCTTTTTCTTGAAACCTTGCCATTACTGAAGTAAAGGGGTGTTACTTGTTTGGTCTCACAGGCATAGTTATTTTTGCAAGACGGTGGTGGCAATGACTTGTCTCATCTCCACTGTGATTTCCCTCAACCTGAGATAATTGACCATTCTCACCTGGCCATAACTGAGCAGAGTTTGAGATTATGGGCCAGCTACTGCTCTTCCTTTGGCTGAGCAATAATCCCAGTTATCCTGGTGGGCTGTTTTAGCAGTCTCTGCAACATTTGGAGTTGCCTCTCATCAGCTGAAAGGCAATTTTGGTGATCTGAAGACTGTCTCCATTCAGACATTGATGATTCTGCAAACCAGTGGAACAGGCAACACAATGCCTTAATGCACCAGTAAGTATTACCATGAATCATTATGAATTCTCATTAACCACAAACAATTAATTAGCTATGACCTCTGTGTGGCATAGGCACAGATATCTCTCTTCGAGACCACTCTCCTAATAATTCTGCTTTCCGATGGAGCAGCAGTGATTTATGGGGGTGTCCAAATCCCTCCACGTTGGGTATGAACAGTGTACCTGTATCGAAATCAGACAGAAAACTTGTCATACCCAATACCCACAGCTTTTTGTGGCCCCGAGCCTTCCACAATCGCTTGTCTGTTGGTTTCTATTCTCCCATAAAGGCAAGGCAGCAGAAGGAAACACAGGCCTCCGTGTTTGGGCTTAAATCCATAGAATTTGCTGGATGCAGAAAATGTTATTCTGAACTGGCCACGAAACTGACCTCATCGCTATCTTGTCTTACCAAGGCTGGCACTTGACAGCTCCCCTGGCAGCACAGGAACAACCTCAGAGAGGAATGGCAAATGGGAGGTAATCTGTTTTCTCCCTAAGGGCTGCAAACAGATCTCCATTAGTGAAGCCTGGAGCTTAATATCTCCTCACCTGTCCTAAATATTGCTAGCATTTATTATTATTATTACCCTAGTTATTCCCGTTAATTTAATACCACATCTAAACATCTCAAGTCAATTTTGGAGGGAGTGTGGATGGAAATGTGAGGGGTTTATTTATTTTTAATAAGGATAAGCATAGGCACTAGAAACCAACTGTGTTTTCCCAGTTTCTGTATCAGTCCCCAAGCATCCTCCTACCACCATTTTACAAACTCAGACTGACACAGAGCTGATAAATTGACAGAAAGTATCAAATGTCAGCTAGGGCTCTGATTCCCTCTGGAGGCTCTTGGGAACAAAGTATGAACAGATTGTTCATGCCAAAATACCTCATTATTTTAAGCAAATTGACTTTCTTATTGACTACATTCAAAGGTTGTACACTAGTTATAATTACCAGTTCTACTTAATTTTCCTTTATAGAAAGGTCTGTACTCTCTACTTGGCAGTATTATTTTGATTAACCTACTTTTTGCCCCAAGAGGCCATTTAATATTTAAAAAGGAAGGGCTTGATGGTATAGACGCATAGTACATGCACACGATTATTGTGTTATAATCACCTATATCAAATCTGAATGGTGAAGTGCATTACACTACATTTTGCAATGAACTATGAGATTTTTTAGAGACGGTGAGGTTAACAGCAATACACACATTAAAAATAAAAAAGTCCTGCGACTGCAGAAGCATATACAGCATTTTGAGCAATCTACTGTAAAATACAACAGTGTGATGTGAAGCAAGAAGATTAGAGGATTTGTTTCACAGCCCTTGATTTTAGCTCGTGACTATTTTATGATCACTGTATCTGACTGATGTTTTATTGTTAACAATAATATGATATATTAATTTTTACATTCTCTCCTCTATTGCTCTCAAATCCAACTTTCACCCACCTCTAGTTTCAGGATGACAGAGTGTTATGAACTGAGTATGGCTTGGCTTGCTCAGATATGGCCAAGGTAATTGCTGGAAATGGCTTCTTGGCTTTCAGAGAGATGAGAGAGGGACTGAAAAGTGCCTGCTGATGCAGAAACATCTACCTGGAATGAGGGTCAGTGGAACGTCACTTGTAATCCCATTAGAGTGATCCTGGTTGGATACCCTACATCGCCCTAAGGGAAGCACTTGGTCTCCATAGTAGTTCATTGAAACAGAGGGGGGAAAAATGATGACTGGTTCAGTAAAAATGGTGCTGTCAAGGATCTAAAGCCAAACATTGTACTTTCCTGTGTTCTTAAAAAAAATATATTTTTTTTCTTCTGGATTTTTCTTTCTTTATAATCTTACAAACAGTGAGGCTCCCTGCTGGCATTAGAGTCCAGTTCTGATGCTATTTCAAATTGATCTTTCAAGCCAAGACATTCAGAAACAAACTTTGATGTCTTCCACATATCAATTTTTCTTGACACATTAACAAATCTCTGTGAAATCCTGTTATATGATGACACATGACTTTGTAAAAGTGACCTCTTCTTATTCAGATATTGGCCTTCACTATGTTTATCCTGTTGACAGGAAAAAAGGCTCAACATGATTAGAGGAATAAAGTCAAAAGTGAAGACCAAATTAGAATGTATGGTCATCATTAGAAAGGTAAAATTTTGCTTGCAGAACCTTTATTACCGGTAATGAGGCAAGAGGCAAGAAGAACCCCGCTTGGTTTTCAGATCACAGGCTGTGTTTGCAAGTGGGAGAAGAGAAAATAAGCATCGTTTCACTCATGAAGTGAGAAAATTGGATCTGGAATCCATTGGGAGAAGATATATAGGAACCCACAGTGTCATTTTTACTGTCACTTTTCAGACTACGAGCACTTTTTGGGAACTCCAGTCAGAGCTTGAAGGAATGATCTAATAAAACACATACACTCTGAGGGGCTGTTGTGCTAGGGAATGAGTGACTGCAATTAAAATGACCCTAAGATGTCTCAAAATAAGATTTCTGAGATTTATAGTGAGAACACTTAAAGACAGTAGGCTACTTTTCCTGTTGCAGAGTGATTAGCTTCCTCCGGAGAAATGAAGCAAGACCCAAGCGTGCCCTGTTTAAGTAAAGGATTAACTGAAAACACAGGGCTGTCATTGAGATTGCAGAGATACATAGTGGTTGCAGTGGAGCAAATTTAAGAAACACCTTATTTTTCTGGAACCTTTTTGCCACAAAATGCTAAAAGCCAAATTTAGGAAAGCAATTGCTTTGCAGTAATTTTTGAAAGAAAATTACACACAATGCTAAGTATTGTACCTTTACACAAAGTGTGCATTTGGTTTAACTTATGCGGCCAGCTGATAGGAAAACTGTGGAGAGAGAGTCATAGATTAGTCTAAGTAGGAAGGGACCTTGAAGATCATCGAGTCCAGCCATTAACCTAATCCTGCCAAGTCCACCACGACACCATGTTCCTAACAACCACATCTACACATCTTTTAAATACCTCCTGGGATGCAGTCTCAAACACTTCCCTCGAATAATGCTCGATAACAATGCTCGATAACCCTTTTGATGAAGAATTTTTTCCTACTGTCCAATCATGAAATCTCCCCTGGTGCAAATCGAGGCCATTTCCTCTTGTCTTATCACTTGTTATTTGGGAGAAGAGACTGACCCATACCTTGTTAAAACCTCCTTTAAGGTAGTTGTAGAGAGCGATAAGGTCTCCCCTCAGTCTCCTGTTCTTCAGGCTGAACAACTACAGTTCTCTCAGCTGCTCCTCATAACACTTGTGCTCCAGACCCTTCAGCTTCATTGCTCTTCTAGGAACTTAGCTCAGTTTCCCAGGTTGGTAGGACCATAGAGAGTGTATTTAATTCACATTGCCATGATCACACTCCTCAGAATAATCATTACTGTTTGTAGATATATTTTTTAATTTGTTGAGTTTCTTTTACAATCTTTTTCCAACTTATTGACCCCTGTTCAACACAACTGAAACATTCTGGAGAACAATTCAGCTCACCTGAAAGCAGACAAAGATAAAGTTGTTTAAACACAGGCTTCTAGTGCACACTTGATGCACCTTTGAAGATCTGAGGTGCACCAGGAGACTGGCTCATATAACACAAAATATATGATACACAGAGATCTCTGGAGGAGTGTCCAGAGGACAGGCTGGATCCATCTAATTAGGTCCATCTCAAATAGCACAGGATCCCTATCTGAGGGTACTTAAATTGAATTTTAGACCTTCAATGACCACAGTGGAAGCTTAGGCACCCAGTTTATATGTAGATACATGTGAAAATCTACATTTAGGTGTCTTGATCTGAGCTGAATCCTACTTGCCTTCTCAGGGAAGGCAAATGTGAATCATCTGAGCTCTAGAATCCCAAACAAAATGAGATACTTCCCAGCATCCTTTAAACAGTTTTTGGAGGAAGGGTTCAGGCCCATCTGTTTTGCTATGGCAGCTCTGGTAGGAGCCTGGCATTTACCTGGTGGGAGTTATAAGCCCAGGAACAGGAACCAACATGCAGTACATTGATAAGTTTATGCTGAAGATGTCCTAAATCCTACCTGTTACTCTGAGTTTGAGTATTATAGCATATCTATGAAATGATACTTTACTATTGCTAAAATGCATTCTGCAACTGCAGTGTTATGTACTATGAAATAAATAAATAGAAAAAGTAAGTATATAAAAGAAAGTGTTCCTTGTTGGATGGACAAGAATTTATTGTCATCTAGAGTGCTATACCACTTAGTTCTTCTGTGTATCTCAATGTACATCTGTATATGAATATGCAGATGTATGACTGTAAGTATTTAAAAACAAAAAGGTAGGTGCATATGTAGTAGATATAACTATGTGTAGGAATTGTTATGAGTTGTGAAAAGCCAATGTAAAAGAAGCACCTCTTCAGGACTATAATGGAGCAGCAACAAATCAGCTTACCACAATTCATTATGCTTGCACTCTGGTTTTTCAGCAAGACAGCACTGCTCTTTGCACTTAAAATGTTAATGAGAGGAACAACGTTTTTACTACAGCTGGGGTCCATAAATGCGTGTGCAGAGATGTAGTGATGTAACTCAGGAGCTCTGGGTGGATCTGTTCATTCAAGCTCTAATGGGTCCATCTGTGCTTTCCTACCCTTGCGCCTATGCTGCACTCGGTACTTTCACAGAAGTGGAGCCAACATGTTAGAAAACGGGGAGGAAGAAAAATCAAGTTTGTGAAAAATCTGTTGAAGAGTTTAATTAACCCTTGTCCATGTGGAATTTCTTTCATATATTCTTTCTAGCTGTATAAATGGACTTTACATCCTGAAAGATGGGGTTCTGTTTTGCATTTGTGTTGGACGCTGTTGATGGTGGAAGTGGGCACGCTGCTACCCTTTGGACTCTCAAATCCTTGCTGTGCTCTGCAAGCCACGTGTATCATGGCAAGTGCACAGTTACCTACACTGGCATGTCAAGGCAGCTCAACCTTGATATGAAGATATGACCTCAATGGGAGAAAATTAAGGTCATTTCCATTTCTGGCAGCAGAAGTAACAGCAGAGCATAGACCATGGTTACTGGGATGTTGTTCCTCCTACAGGGATGTGGACTATTTTGCTTATTTTCTTAAATGGCCACCAGACAGTAACAGCTTCTGACTGATTCATAGCTGCTGAGATCCAAGTATCAATTTATTGAGTAGCCTCATACATTCATAAATAGAGAGTTTTACAAGAGACTGTAAGATACTTCAAAAAAATAAAAATATGTTTTTTTCTTTTCCATTACTGTCTTTTCAGAGGCAGCAAAACTGGAGGTATTTCAGGGTCTGGAAATATAGCAATTCCCTTTGCATTCAAAGTATTTCCCAGTCCACAAAAAGCCCAATAAACCATAATGGCATTTTATTATGGGTGCTTTACCCCTTGTAGAATAAATGTCTTGAGGACTCCCTTTGTGCATGTATTTTTGTCAAATGTAGCATCGTGACCTTATTTTCTAGTTCCAGCTAAGGAACTGGACTGGGAGAGTTGAGTAAACTATAGTTCACCAAAAAGAAGGTATATAGTGAAAAAATTGTTTCTTCAGGAACAGTGTAACTGGGAGATCTGTGAACTGGTCAGAGATAATTAGGGTCAGAAACAGCGTGTTTCTGGCAAGAAAACAAGCTAGAGGGTATTAGCTATGTTTCTGGCCTATTACAAACTTTTTCTAATGTAGGTTTTACAATCTCCTTCCTTCCAGCTTCGCGACTTCGGCACCTGATTTTCACATCGAAAGAAAAGATTCAAATTACGGCTGAGCTGCTTCCACCACAGCTGTCTTGAAGGCTTTTAAATACCACATAAAAAGGTGCACTTTAAGAGCCCAGATGTTCTCCCTGACTATTAGCAGGAGATGGTTGTGACCCTCATGGTCCCCTGAACACACTGCAAAGCTCCACCAGAACCACAGAGTATTTGGCCAGGCCTATTCCAATCCTATATACACTACATTTCTATAATTGAGAGGTAGTCGTCTTCGTCACCACAGCCATTCCCTACTTCTGCCTCAGTTTGCGAGTCAGAAATGTCCGGCCTTAAACATTTCTGGCCATAAACAAATCCAAATAAGCTAAATGTTTCTTAGAAGTTGTCTCGCTCTTCCTTCTTCTTTCTGTCGTCCTATGCAACTCATCTACTGGCTCAATCACAGATAAACTAGCACAAATCAATGAAAAAGATTTCAATCTTAATTGCCTCTAATTCGCAATGGAATAATTAATTGAACATACTGTATCCCGAACAGCCTCTGTCCTTTGTTCTGCAGTTTTACTGTGCCATGTTTAATTGATTCTGGTAGTAGCTTATAATGAACTGCAAGAGCTCTCTTTATAAAATAATAACATTAAAAAAATGTAAAAAGGAATTACTGAATTGCATGTGAAAAAAGAACTTTTCTAGCAGTTGGATGGACTGTAACTTGTAAATTTTACCTTGGCTCGTAAAGCGAACAGCTCTTATAATATTCTCTACTGCCCCTCCTTCATAAAGCCAGCAGATAAGATGTATTGCAGAGATGTAAGAAAGAGATAAGGATACATTTAAAATTACTCCAAACTAAACTGTGATCCTAATAGCAATGGTATAAAAAGAGACAATTGTTTGAAAGATGCCTCGGCACCATCAAAAGTATGTAATGTTGCTGCTTTAACATCTGCCCATTCCTGTTGCAGAAAAACCCTGGGAACTATTCATTCCTCTGAACACTGCATCGATGGAAGGAAAAACTATGATCTTTTTGTTAGGGCACAGTGATTCTCAAAATCAAGTTCTTTCACTTCTTTTTTACAGCTTTTATACAGCTCACTAAACTCTACCTATAATTGAGTGAAGTTAGTTGTCATTCAGCACTGCTTTGTCTTTTGGTGTTTGTTATTCTTTTACAATGTGGTTTCACAAATCTTTTTTCCCCAGTTTCACCCAGATTCTGTGCTCCAAGTTCCTAATTCCTTCCCATGTGTCAGTCACAGTTCTCTTCACACACTTTGTGTGGGTGTTTTTTTTAATTTTTATTTTTTTTTTTATTTTTTTATTTGTTTTATGTTGTTGTGGTTGATTTTCTTCTTTTTTTTTTTTTAATTTTTTTTTATTTTCTTTTTAAAGCCAGCTCCTTTCCGAACCCTGAGTTATGGTGCAGCTCAGCAGAAGCAGCGCTGGTAGGGCAGAGGTGTTGAATTACTCTGGTGAGACATGGGTTGGAGATGTCCAGGGCACGATGGGGTAAGAAAGTCTTACACAGATTTTTCAGCTGGAGGATACGTACCATGGAAGGAAGGTGATCTATTAGGGCTGTTGAAAGGGAAATGCAATTGACTGTTATCCTCATACAAATCTGCAAGACTCAGGCTTGAAGTTAATGGTGAAGAGGTCTGAGAGAGCAGAGGTAGCGCTGTTAATGTGCAGGACATTTTTGGCTGCTTTTTTAGCACAGCCTTGTCCCCATGTGTTAAATTACAGCCCTGTCCTACTTTACTATTGAACAGCACCACTGAGATGCATTTTCATTTACTCGTTCTTTTGTATTGTGTAACATCCCCTTTGTAAAGAGATGCAAATAAATATAAAAAGTGCAGGGAAATGGTGAACCAAAATCTTGGCGGCTCATTTTAAGTGAAGAACCTCTCCTTTCAAGCTCTGCTCTCTTTTTCTGCATGCCTTCTACCTTGTCATATTCAGATCATGCCTCATTTAGCTGAATTACTTGGGTCACCTTAGATTAATTGTGCAATTTGGCACTGATGCCGCTGATATAGCCCAATCTGAGAGCTGTGTCAAAGAAGTCATAATATAAGTGGGATTTAAGGAGATATCTGCTAGCAAACAAGAACACAGACTGGGAAATCTGGTATTTGCCATCACCTTGTTTTTTATGATTAATTAGTGGATGTACTGGAGTAATAATCCCGTGCACGTGCAATTTTGCTCTACATTTTCCAAGCCTCATCCTTTCAATTCAATCTTCCATTCTCATTAATTTTCGGTGTGAAGAGCTGAAAATGTTCCCTTCCAACAGCAGCTTTGTCTTTGTAAAGCTATTTTCTTAATTAAGAATTTTGCAAACGAGACGGCAGTGGGACTATAAGATGCATCCTGGTTAAAAAATAGAGTATTCTGAAAAGCTTGCTTTCATTTTCAGTTAAAATCAACTAATAAGGGAAGAGATTCAATTGAAGAGATCCCAAATATTTGCGTAGAAATCTGTGCTGCCATAGAAAGACTTTCACTGGAAGAAATTGATGTTGTTTAAAAGGCATTCTTCTTTTGTAGGCATTGCAAGTTAACCTGTTCCCAGAAACCTTAATCCAGCAACACATTTAAGTGTATATTTTCTTTAATCAGCTATGGCAGTGAATAGGATTCTTGAAATGCTTAAATTTCAGCATATGCTTAAGTTTCATGCTCAGTTAGGTTCCTACTGTATTATGTCAATGTTAAAAAGTGTCACAGCTTAGAAAATCACAGTCACATTAAAGCTAGATTCTTTTCTTTGCTTGCCTTTTTATTATATATTCAATATGTAACATTAATATTTATAAGCATATGGAAAGCATATTTACAAGCACTTGCCTGTAAATAAAATGCTTGGAATTATTACAGCATTTCTTGGGTTTATTCTTCTTCATCATTTTATGGTTTCTTTTTCTGCATTCATGATTTTTTCCTGAACTTTTCCACTTTCAGTTTACCATTTCTGTAGTACACTGAAAATCAGCAGCATCCTTCTTTCTTTTCTCATTTTGAGCTGTGCTCTCCGTTTGTGTTTATTGACTGATTTCACTTGTTTGTTGTTTTTGGCTTTGTGTTCCTTTCTTTTTTTTTCTTTTTTTCCAAATTGTCAGTGATTTTTTACACCTTTGCCTTTCATTCAGGCTTTCTTTTATTTTCTCTTTTTCATGTCTTTCCCATTTTGTTTCTAACTCCATTGCTCTGCCTGGTTTCTGTTATGTATCAAGAGTGACAAAGCATGGACAAACAATGTCCGTGGTATCTTCTTTGCCACCAGAAGGAACTCTTGTCCCTCAGTATTTCTGACACGCTGTGCTTAGAAAGTGGAGTGCACAGAGCAATGTACCCGAAGGATACTTTTCAATCTCAGACCTGTAAACCTCTGCATACCTAGAAGAGTAAGGATTTTAATTCCGAGGCAGAATCTTTATTTACTCAAAATGAAGCACCTATACCTAAGAGTGTATCTATTGCCTGGGGAATGCTTTGGAAACATTAGAAACCCACATCTTTCAATTTTATTCTGTGCTGCTTGGCATTGAAACTATCAATGTTAAAAGTCTTATCCTAGCAATGATCTGAAAAGAGCCTAAAAAAAAAGTAAAAATCAACATGGTGAAGTTTATTGTCTCATTTAAAGTTCTAACATCTAGAAGGCTATTTCATTAGGCTCTGAGGGAACAGCAACCTTTGTAAGGTAGCTTAATAGATGTTTTCAATGCTTATTCAGTTGTCCTCATAAAATCAAGAAGCGGGAAAGGTTTTTTTATTATCCTTTATGCTGGTAGTGATTGGGCAAAGCTAACAAAAAGAAATTAGACATCTCAGTCCAGACGCGGCCCTCTGTGAGACACCTCTGACGCTGATTTAGCTGTGAGGCAGAATAGCACTTAAAGTCAGACACCGTGGAGATATGAGGTCCTCACTTCTGGGTAGACTTTGTGGGTGATTTGCCCTAAAACCAGGGAGTTTATGAAATCCCTGCTGCAGTCCTGTAAACCTGATCTCCTTGTAGAAATGCATGTAGTCAGACCACCAATTTCAATGCCTCTTGAGAGCTACTCTGCAGAAAATTCTGGCATAAAACATTTTCAGACCAATTCAGGCTTTTCTGAAAAGAATAAGGATTTTTTTTCCACAAATTGGAAGCATGGGCTTTTGTCTAAATTATCCTGAACACCACACATTTGTAATTATATAAAAAAACCCCAAACTCACAGCACTAGATTGTTCTCATGTTATTCTTTACTATAAAATGGCAATTATGTATATTCCCAAGATTTAAAAAAAAGCAAACTTTTACCTTCCAATCCTTGATCTCCCTTTAATATCTCACATTAACTAGATTAAATTGTGTAACCTCTCCATCCCTTAGATTAGCCTTCTGAAAAATTATGTTATACCATGCTTTAAATTATTTTTCATTAGTACCTAATGATGAAAGTATTGTTTCAATGCTTAAAATTTGCTATTTCATTTTTTTTCCCCTTGCAAGAAAGGGTGAAGTGTGTGCCTGTGTCTTTCTTGAATTGACAAGTACAGGCAATCTTTCAGTGGAATCCTGATCTGAAATGCTGGTTCTCTAAAGGGATCACTAGCCCTTGTAAGCGCTGCAGCAAGACTAATTAAAGCAAATATTGAATCAGACAAGGTTTACATGGATGTATAGTATATTGCTTTTTGATTATTCAACAAGAAGTTCTACTAACCTTGTTTTTACTGACCTGTAGGAAAAAAATGCATTCCCTTTGGGTTTACCATAGTTAAATCTCATAATTCCTCATTTATACACACAAATATCCACCTCTTTCCTGAGAAAACCTTGTAATTTATATAGAAAAGGCTGTCTCTCAAAGTTTGGATTGAAAGATACAAGAAATAAAAGAACTACTCTTACTTGAAAAATATCTTGGGTTCTAGTTATGATTCTGCCTATGCCTAGGTCAGATATAAATGTTTTGACCATGAATTCAGTGCAAATTATGTCTCAAATTGAAAGTATGTCTGTCTTGTGATGATACCTGAGGTTTAGTTTGCCTGGCAGCTGAGGATAATGAAAGCCTTGTTTTGGATAGAATCAGAGAAACAATCCATATTTTGTCACTGATGCTTCAGTGCAAATAAGCAAGTAGGACATGGAGGCAATACTATCTTTTCATTTTAAAAGGTATGCTTTAGAGCTGCCTGACACATCGTTTAACACCCATTCAGGAATGCAGTATTCTTTGCTTAACATTGAACATTCATTTCTGTCTGAATTTAGTTGAATTCTTTCTTCAGCCAAAGACTAACCTGTATCCCATTGTACTGGGCAATTTCAGAGAGTGTTTGTCTCTCCCAAATGGACTCCTTTAGAGTCTTATGCACCACCAAACAAAATAATCAATGTCAGAGGTACAAGGCAATCATTTTATCTAAAGCCACCCACTCCTCTTTTGTTTTCCTGAGAACACTGTGTGCTTTTTATTTTACATCCTCCTCTTCAGATCTGCAGATGTGAAACTTTAAATGCAGGGTATTAAAAAAAAAAAAAAAAAAAGCATGAAAATTACAGAGCTTTGCAGTCAAGCACTGTGTGTCTACAATTCTACAGGAGTAGAGATAATTTTACATGTTACTTACAGACATCCATGTGATAAAAAGAAAAATAATAACCTTTTCCACAAAAAACCCCAAAGATTGCTATCTGCATTTAATAACAAATACTAGAAAATGAAAAGTGCATTCATTTCTATGAAATAGATAAGCCTTTAAAATGAAGCTCTAAAGGGGCATTTCTATGAATAAAGAAAACTGTAAACTGAGTATCAGAGAACGCTTCCCAGCTGATAGATCTAGCATAGTTAGACACAAGCAAAGTGAACTGTAAACCTATGAAAATGGATATAGTGTTGGCCAATCAGCTGGAGGAACAATCCATAAGAAGATCCTCTAAAACCTAGGAAGAGTCCCCTTCATGACTTATTCTACAGTTATCTGATAAAATCCCTGGTGCTTTGCACCCTACAATCACACCTTGCTCTGTTTTGGGCATAATAATAGATTGCAGATAAAATTGTGGCTGCAAAACTCACTTTTCCTTCAATGGGCTGGAAGCTCTCCCTCTGCTAGAAAAGTATTCCAGGTGTAGGATATAATTTGCCTTAGATCTAGCACACCCAGAAACAAAAAATGTGTAGCTTTTACCTCTGTAAATGTCAGGTTTATTATAAACATAATGTTATTAATTGCTTTCCAATAGCACTTAGAAGTCACAGCAGAGAAGGAGGCACAATGGAAGAGATATTCTTTGTCCCAGAAATCTGGCCAGGCAGAAATACAAAGGGAAACAAAGAAAGAGGCTTGTCTAAGACTGAAATAACTGAATGAGCTTGGGTGAGACCTTGGGTGTCCTGATCCCTGTGGGCTTTCTGCAATCTGCAACTTTTTTGCATGTAATTTGTGGAAGTGTTTTGTGCCACCAAACCATGAAGCACAGACACTGGAGCAAGGTCTAGAGTTCTGGAGAATAAATTTACACAGAGTTCAGGAAATATACACTCCTAAAATGTACACACATTCAGATGTAACAGAAGTATATTCATTTAAATTCCCACATCCATTTAGATTGCCATGATCAGTAGCGACACAATATACTTCATCTCAGCAGGAGTACTTAATTAACATCATGTACATGTATGTATAGAATGAAGAACAATTTGTTGTGTAGCTTTTCCATGGAAAAGGAGCTGGGTTTTACAATGTCTCAGAAAGGGCCAGGAATAAACTACCTGAAGGCAGGCAGGTAGTGCTATTTTAGACACCTTGGGATACCTGAGACTTCTGTATGTGACAGATAGATGACACAGAGGTGCTGTGTGAGACTCATCCCTTTCCAAAGATGAAGAGGGAGACTGGATGGTTTAAGCCCATGCTCCCTGTATGGGTATTAGATAGCTACATGGGAGCAGCACAAGAGTAAAAGCAATTATCTCTGGAATCGTTGTTTCAGAATTTGTATCACTTTACTCTGGCATCTACAAGATGAGCTGTCTACACACCTACTGTACACCAAGGAGTCTTTCCCAATACAGATGCTGGCACTTGAGATGCGATTCATCCGGCCAAAAAGCAAGCATCCACTTTATATTGAAACCATTTATTCTCTGAACACTGTGGATTTTAAGGAGGTGACAAGCTCTCTGGTAAGCGTAAAAGGAACCTACGGTAACTTGCTCAGCTATAGACATCTGCATCGTAGAAACTGGAGTGAGGTTCTGGTGAAGATGACATCCCACCCAGCGTACACATTTTGCTCACAGGGCTTAGGCCAAGCAAGAGAACCTTCAGGAGAATAAGGAAATTTGGTCTATGAGAAATGAGTGAAAGAATTTAATAATCTGATGTGGGGATGGTAGCAGTCATCAGACACAGAAATGACTGCTGTAGTGTGAAGGGAAACAATCTATTCCTCAGGTGAGTGCCAGAAAGGATTAGAAATAACGAGTTTGAATCAAAGTAAAGACAGGAGGAAAAAACCCAAAGCTCCTTCTTAAGAGCTTGGACAGGGCAACACTGAGTAGACTGGGAAATTGTCCTGATGCCATCACTGGAAATCTATGAGAAGACCTTAAACAAGCATTAGACAGGACTAACACATCTGCTGCTGGTGTCTCGTAGGGCAGAGGGATAGATGAGATGGCCTCTGAGATCCCTCCCAACCATATGAGTCCATGACACAGAAAAGAATAATTTACTTTTTATCTTTGCAGAGATGTGGAAATAAATAATAACCGAAAGTCTAATCCTAGCAAAACTCAGAAGACTAGGAAAAGCATGTATAAATCATTGGTAATCCTGTAAGATAATTTGTACTCCATTGCAAAGGTGCTCAGCACCTAGACAGTTAGGCAGCTTTTCATAATACCTCAACTACAATTCAAATGTCACGCAAAAACAGATTTGCCAAGCCTACCAACCAACAGTTTAGAGATTTTCTAAGCGAATTGCCACATGAATTTTGAAAAATAGAGCAAGTACTGTGGAGGAATAGGCCCTTCTAACCCATAATGTGTCAGATCTTTGACTGTACACGATCCATCATTGTGACAAAGACAACATTCGATTAATTTACAGTCAGTTTTATTGCTGAATCTACCTACTTCATAGTCTGTGCTGCAATTTAGCATAGCCGGGTGCTCATACAGAGGGAAGAACTGGATGCTTGAAGTGTCCTTCCCCCAAAATAGCCCATGTTAGTTACTAGCATCTGTATTATTTACTCTGAGAGTATGCACTTGAACAAAATGGAGGGTGCAGACAACAGATAAAAAAGAGATTAAAACAATTTGTTTTAAAAAGGTTAAACTGTGTATGAATAATTTATTCAAAATGCTCCATGTAATTAGCAATACAGGAGTTATTTGGTAATAACTAAACCATTACTGTGCACTTTCTGAATTAACATAACAGCCTCTACTGCCAATCTATGAAAATGGTATAAGAACTCAACAACAGTTCCTCAGATAACTGCTTTACTGCTTTTGCATAAGCAGCTTTGGTGCTTCTGAAACTATTTTGCCTGGATTAAGAGTGTCAGGTGCCCTAGATATGAATATTACTTTTAATTGGTTTTAATATCTCTTTCATGGATTGGTATCGGTGTCAGTCTCTGTCCTGAAGGGCTTGAACTGCAATATTTCGTCCAAAGCTTGACACTTACTTTCTTACAGTGAAGCCAAAATAATTCATCCCTTTGACTGTCTTATTCCCAGTTCTCTCCAGTTCTGAAATGGTTTTAGTATGAAATACTCATAATTTAAGAGTTTCTTTCTCTGATGGCCTTCACCCTTGGGTTTATGTTCTTCTTGTGGTACCCCATGAAAGGTACTGTTTGTTCTCTTCTTCCACCTTCATTCAATGCAGAGGTAGGTTAAGGTGTTAACGTAAACATTTGGCTTGGTTCCTTTTCTCTCATCTCTGCCTCCTGAGGTGTACAAAAGACCAGGGAGGTGAATGAAGGGTAAGAACAGAGTACTGGTCTGAAATCTTGGGCAGAAATTTCTCAAGAGACGAGAAGTGGCAAAAGCTGAACTAAGGTCCAAGCCAAATACTCTCTTGAACAAGTTTGAATAAAGCTTCCGATTCCATAAGGGCACACCTTTGCTGATCCTGAAATATCACTGGATTATGAATACAGAAATTTCCAGACATTGTTTTTCTGTCTCTCCTTTTGGTGAAGCTCAAGCTTCACCAAACTTGACTGCAGCTGTCTGTCTCAACACCACCAAAATCCCATTATTTGGGTGCCTACGAAGGGGCCTCAGGGAGAGTTTGCAAACTTCTAAACCTCAGATATGTGGAAATACACCAATGCCGAGCTCTTGACCTTGCATTTCAAAGGAGCCTTACTTGATATGATATACGGGTTGGAGATGTTGGATCAGGGTCACACAAGAAATGTAAAGCTCTCAGCTTTGTGGTGGTGAGGTCTAGACACTAACATGGACACATGAAAGGAAGAAATCTGAGGTAAAATAGCACACAGGAAAAAAGGGAAGGCAGGAGAGGCAGGATTCAGCACGCAGTATAAAGATGAGTGAGAGGTGGCAGGGGAAAACCCAGACAGCTGAACTTTGGCTGGACACTAGAATGGGCCAGAGAAGATACATACAATCATGTGTTACTGTCTAACTTTGATCAAGCTGCTTGGATGGCAATGACCAGTTTCTTAAGAATTTCTCTGATTTTGTTGTCTAGTGTAGCATAGAAGTCCAGGAGTTGCTATGATGTGGAAAAAAGCCCCTTCCAAATCAAGCAGAATGGGAATTGAAACCTGACTTTTTCTCTTCACAGCCCTTTATCCAAAATGGCATTGTCGTGGTTTCAGAAAAACAGGGATCTGTTTCTATCTGTCAACTAAGGTGCCATAAACCAAAGTCTCCACAAAAACACTTCTGAGCATCTGTGAACTCTACTTTCCTCTTCCATTGTGTGTAAACTGGAAGCCTTCAGTTCCTGTGACTTGCTTTCCCTTTTCTCCTCCTAAGTATTGTAAATCTGTAAAACTCACTGAAGAAAAACATTACAGGCACATCTCAGCAAAGATTTAGGATCAATTTGATGGTCAATTTTGCGAAACATTGTCCAAGAAGTTCTAACCAAATTTGTTTAGGAACTCCTTTGTCATCCATTTCTCACTGGCAAGCAAGCCTGAAGAACACTTACCAAATATATATGTCTTTTGCTGTTCGGATGCTCAGCTGAAACGATGGGCTTAATTTTCAAAAGTAATGAGTATCTGCACAGGCCTGCTGGTTCCAGATGGCTGAAGACCTTTGATGGTCTTTCAAAGTGCGGGATGTAATAATCCACTGAACATCCCAAAAGGAGGTAGTCAACATTGATGAACATCACTGAAAATATCTTTGTTTTTCTCCTGATTTCTAAAATTCATACCAATGACACTCAGCCCTATTGGGCAGGGGGAAAGGGCGGGGGGGGGAATGTGTATTCATGAGCCTAAATTTTCAGAAGTAAAGAATTGCAGACAGCTATGCTAAAAGAGGACCACGGAGGACACAGCAGAGTTCTCCCTTGGAAACATGCAGTGTTATTGTGCATTGTATCTTGCTGTCAGCATTACATTTCAGAAGTGAGCATGACACCCCAAGCAAGCCTGCTAAACCAAATGTGAATAAAAATTCATATTACAGCAGTTCTGTTACCAGGAAACCTCTATTAACGATGTCCAATTTTGCTCCAATATACATATCCTATGCTTAAATGTATGGCAGTCTGTATTATTTCTGCATGTGTTTGTATGCCTGCTAAAATTTATAGTGTATAACCATTCAATTGACACTGCTTTTGAAAAGAAAGCTCTGCAAATAGAATGGATGTACATAAAAATCTCTCCTGTAAGAAAGCGGAGTAAACTTCTTTTTACAATATATTGTATGCAAAGCAGATGCTAATGCTGCTTTGAAAGTTTCATGGGAGTTTTGATATCATCTAATTTTCCTGCACTATTTACAGCATCAGTAAAATATGTTCTTCATTTTACAAATGGTAAAATATCAGAGAACGAAGTCATATGTTTGAGATAGCAAGGAATTATGTGAGTTCGATCCTCGAAGGACACAGGACACCTCGAAGGTCCTCGAAGGACAAAGAGTCCTTCTCCAGCTCTCCTGTAGCTCCCTTCAGATACTGGAAGGCTGCTCTGAGGTCTCCCCAGAGCCTTCTCTTCTCCAGGCTGTTGTGGACCATGTGCCTTTTCTTCTCTCAGCCCATCTTCCTAGGAGAGGTGCTCCATTCCTGTAATCATCTTTGTGGCCCTCCAACCTCCTTCGTGGTTCCAACAGGTCCATGACCTTTCTATGCTGAGGATGTGTGAATTCACATGTGACATTCACACACCCTTGCAAGATTAGTGTCTGCATTGGATCAAAAGAAATCCACCTCTAGATCAGAGATAGATTTCAGGGGCACATCATAAATATAGTTGTGTCTGTGTATGTATCTCTCCCCAAATACCTCATTATACTTCTCCTCTCAATGTATCTCAGCAGGAATGATTTCCTGCATTCTGTGTTAAAAGGACATTTTTTTCAGATGATATATACCTTGTTGGTAGACACAAAAAATTATAAAAGTAGCTTGTGGAGAACTGTCAGATGTAGCCTGTGGTTAAAATATTAGCTATGAACTAATTTAAGAATCCAGGAAAAAATATATAAAATAACCCAGCTCTTTCTGCTAAATGTTCAGTGTGAGGAACATGAAAAATCGTCTAAGTCACATATGAGAGATGCTAAAAGTCTGTCTGCTGAGAAGATGATCGGAAGTGTGAAGTGAAATAATTTGATTCTCCAGGTGTATGTCCAGGTACTTGCAGCTTCCTTTTGGCCCTTCTGTTGTGTTACATCTAAGATATCCACATTTCCATACTTCTGTCACATTAGTTAGGTATGAAAGCACATTATGTATACTTTACTTTTTTAAGAAGCTACTCACTTATCTATTATAAAATGAATACAATAATCTGTAGATCAAAACTCTTAACCCCATTTCTGTGGCTAGGTTCCAGGTTTGTACTCAGAGCACAAGCCTTCTGATCTAAGTGATAATGAATTATTTTCTAACAAGCTTCACCCCATTCTAAATATTAAAGTACATTACATACAGTAACAAACCCCCCAAACTGCAGTGCTTCATCAAGCAAGAGCATCTCACTCTCTGCTTACCACTTCCACTTGTACTGTTAGTTTTCCAACTGTTCTAACAGAAACTCTGTTTTGATAACAGCTTGTTGAGAGAACTCCGTGTTTTCCCAGTATGTACTTGAAGAAGATTAGGTAGTCTTACTAACATGCCAAGTCAATCTGTTCCCTTCTGTCAATCAACTCCCGTAGAACAAGTATGTCTGTCTCACTGGCTATATTTTCATGCAGATACACTGCAAAAGTTTAATTAAAACACTAACCACAACTGATCACGAAATACATTCCGGAACACAATTTAAGAAATAATTGGATAGGTATTAGGTAAGCTTTTTTATGAAGAATTTTTCCTTCAAGGGGTCAGGGAGGACAAAGGAAAGGATAAACAATATGAACGATTTGACAGAATAATTCTTATGACTGAATTTTTATTTTTGTTGTCAGTTGGTTCAGCCTATTTTTAAAAATGATATCTACCTGCAACATCCTATTTGCTTATTGCCCAAGAATAAATAATTTATATTTAAAAGGCAGTACAGCATTATTCTTACCTTGCTTGAGAGGGGCAGTGGGGAGAAGAAATGTTGTAAATCAGGAAAGCAGATGACAATTTTTGCAAGATTGACTTTTCATGTCAGCTAGAAATAAGGTATCAGCCTATTCTATTATATCAATTTTTAAAGAAAGAAATTAAAAAACAAGATGGGGATTTCTCATTCGCTTGAATTTTGTGGAGTTCTAGTGTGTGTAGTACATGCAAGTGGAAAATTGTGGGGTAGTATAGTGCTACCTACCCAACATTGCTTACATCCTGAAAGACTGTAGGCTTCGGGTTTCAAACCTGAAGTTAAATTTGCCATATTACAGGTTAACTGTGAGTGAACCAGAGCACCAATGAATTAACCAGCGCAGTCAGAGCTGGCACTGCAGAGGGAGCAGTCCTGTGAGAAGGCAGTAACAGGAGTCCAGGGAATAGCCAGAGAAGTCAGCTATGCTAGGGGGAAAAACATGAAGGACTGGAGCAGAAGAAAAGGGTAAGAATATGGAAGTTCATTTGTGGAAGACTGAATACCACTTGCAGAGGGCAGGACCCTGAAAGCCTGAAAACTGTATCTTCTTTCATTACTCAATTTTTGCTGTGATTAAGTGTTTCCCTCAGAATATAAAAATGGAAACCACACATATGAAGTAATAATACATAAAGATATATGTGTATATATCTTGAGTAGATTGTTAACAACTGTAATGCCTCTTGTCCACTAAAGTAGGACAGTTTCTAATCTGTTTTCTAGTAGCAAGGAGGTTCACAAGGAAAATTCAGTAGGATCCAGAAAAAGAGAATTAAGACACTGCAGACAAATCCAACAGCTGAAACACATTTATTTTTTCATAAACAGTAAATGTTCGTCAATTGGACTAATAAGAGAACATTAAGAACAAGGGCTGATTATGCTTGCAGAGGTATTACATCCTTGAGGGAAAAATAACAGCAATCACATGGCCTATTTCAGAAACATACACGTGGTCTTCATGGCAATCGAAAGAGGAGCCAGACTATCCCAGCTTTTCTAATCACTGAAGGTGTAGCCTGAAATATTGAAAAAAAATTCAGTGAAAAAAATTTTTGGGGTCGTGGGGCTTTGTCCCCTACCCCACTGGGTGCTGTTAGCAGCTCTGTCACTGCCCAGCACTTAAAAAGAGAGATTCCTTAAGAGTTGCTTTTCTGGCTCTTTTGTCGTCCCACATTCATAGACCAAGAGTTTCTGGTAGATCCCTTCTTGTTCTCAGCTGACTTTAGATCAATCCTCACAGTCCTTCTGGGCCCAAGCTCTCACATCGGTCCTTTAGTTGTGTTAGAGTTTCTGTCATCATTTGTCCTTGGTCCACTTCAACAGGTAGAATTTGTTTTGAAATGGCATGGTGAAAGCGTCTTGGATCAACGTCTCTCTTTTATATACATCTGTGAAAAAAAGAAAAAAAAAACAACTATGTCATTGCTTTGCATGATTAGGAAGATAGAAGATAATAAACCACATAAATATTCAGACATGTACTCCCAAGACCTCTACTCAGAGGTCAAATTTTGTAACTTTGCATCTGGAGCTCAAACCTGGTTGTGTTACCGTGGAGATCATAGGAAGAACAAATCATGAGAAAACTACAAATTAAGTGTTATAGATATGGACAAAAACCTTTTACATTTTTATCATCTACAGGTTATGCTGTTGGGGATGAAGTAGAGAATGGTGGAATGAAATGAGATGATCTCCTACTAGACCTTGTTCTCTATCAGGCAGAAGATGGTTTGATGAGGTGGGTGAGGTACCTGAGTGGAGTCCAGACAAAGGGATGAGAAAATGGGGTAAGAAAGAACTGCTGCTGCTGTGTGACTGAGTAATGATCTAATTCCACAGTTAATTGACCTCATGGTCTTTTGGAACCTAGGTTTCCATCTTTTATAATCTCTAGAGGGCAAAACTGGGTGACCCAGCTCAGACACACATTTGGTGTTGGGAGATGGAGACACAGGGGGACACTGCAGGCTCTGGTCATCTGCTCAGGTCAGAGATGACCAGAATTTTTTCCAGGTGCAAGCTCTGAAGTGTCAATAACTTTTTCGATAATGACAAAACTGCTTGCTTGGAGAACTTCCATCTGGCTGTGTTTACATGCCTATGATGTCTAATTAAAGGGAGTTTCTCATTTTATGCATTTAGAGGTTCAGAGCAAGTATCCGTTCCTGAAGTGATGGTGGGAAGTTTTAAGTAAGTTAAAGCAAACCTGACATACTGTTGTTGCGGTTGTCATACCCAGAGTGCCACATACATCATCTGGTCCCTTGGTAGGATCCATGTGCCCCCCACTCACATTCCCCCTCTCCATGTCCCCTCCACCAAAATGTACTCACCAGAGGACAGCTCTTGGACTGTGGAAGGGGTCTGGCTGTGCCTGGAGAGATCTGGGAAGACCATGTCTTGGATGATGCCACCAGGTCTGAGTTTGAAAGTGGTCTGAGCCTGAGGTGTGGTGAGGACCCGTTGTCAAGGTGGCCCTAGGACTTCTGTTGGACCCTCAGCTCTGCACTGCTGACAACAGTCTGTGAACACTTGACCTACCAACCACGGATCTTGTAAAAATCATCTTAAAGAGGAAAAGTGCATCTCACAGCCCTAACTGGCTTAGTTCTTCTTCTGAGGGAATATCTTTCTTTACCTTTACCAGCTTCTCAGCCTGACTTCTCATAGTGTTTCACTTTTCAGAGGGCTTTTCCATAGGTCTTAGACAGAAACCTACATCATGGTTCCATCTAAAGGCCGGTGTCGGTCCTTCCCCATGAGCTGCTGTAGCAATAACAGTGGGTGAAGAGTTCCTTCACAATTATGGTTCTTTTGTAGAGGCCTGATAAATGGTGGTATTTCTCGGGATGAGGCGACTGACAGGACAAGAGGATTCATGATAATGCTGTTACATCTATGGGAAATGTAGGGGCAGAACTTGTGCGTAATGATCCCATCATGAAGAACTTTTCCTTCCAACATCCAACCTAAGCCACTGTGGGCTCAAGCTAGAAAGCAAGAAACTGGGCAGTCTGGACTCTAGTGCTGATTTAAACCTATGTGTATATGATGGCATAGACGTGATTTATATTACTTGAGAGAATGTGTCCATGGAGAACAAGGAAGGGTTGTCTCCTCCATTGGTTCCATGCACCAAGGATGCAGAGCAGGAGGCTGTCATCGGAAATCTTAGATGAATCTACTGAGTCCACAGCAGCCTGCTGAATCCAGCAAGGGAGCAGATTCTGTCCTCTGAGATCCCTGGGATCAACTGGGATCACTAAGTGGACTCAAAGAGTTCTTGCCTCCAAGGTTGTATTTTGTTTTGTTTCCTTTAACATGAGAAGCCAGAAATGCTCCTGTTGAATATAGAGTGACATTTCAAGATTTTGTTAAGTAGGTCTAAGTATGCATTTCTTGAAATTTCCAGTAGGATATCCTGAAAGAAGCCTTAGGAAGGGTTGGTTGTTTTTTTTTTAAATATTTTTAATGCTTTAAATTGGGGATTTCACTGGCAAACACAGGAAATGAAAGGTTATTATTCATTAGAATGCCTGAGACAAAGCGCATTAGAAATACCACATGCATTAATAAAAAGTTGAGAAGTTAATTGTAGTATTGAATAACTGCAGAAGCCCAGCACATGCCTACATAAACTGCCTTTTTGTGTTGCACAGTGTGGTTAGGATATGTCCTGGTATCTAGTATGCAAGCTTAATATATGACTGTTCTTTAAATTGCTGATTATATCCTTAGGCAGGTTTTAGTGAATTAATAGGACTTGTTGGCTGGTAAAAAATACTCATGAATCCGCGTTTGCCCAGTACTGTCTAACATAAATATTTGCCTTAAAGGTAGCAAGTTTTAAATGAGAGAGTTAATACACATAAAATATAAAGTATAATGTGAACAAAATTAGAAAATCTAATTTAGCTATGAAACACTTCTCAGAAAATTAACCCTCATTTATGCTCGCACTATTTAACAAGGGGAGGCCAGATGCTTCTCAGCTGTACAACAGGTCATATCAGAAGAAATATCATCTCGTCCCAACAACTGGTTGTCATTCTTCTTGAAAGACACTTTCTTCATCATCAAGTGAGATCAATACCTTGATTTATCAGAATGACACATTTAAACAAGGCACAAAACTCTGCCACAGAAGTTAATGAAGACTGAGTGCTCAGGGGATTTTTAACAATTCAGGTTTCTTTAGGGAGGTGAGTGAGGATGTGATTAATTTTAGCTTTTCCTTCTCTGTCTTGTAACAGATCAAGTATCTGAAAGTGACCCAGAGTTACCTGTTCTACTTTAAACAAAAAAAGAAAAAAAGGCAGAAAACCCCCATATATGTTCTCTATTAGCTTTACTGCGTGATAAACCTGAAAAAAGAATTCAGATGTGGCGGGTGCAACCTTACTGCTGCTTTTATGTGAAATTTAAAGACAAGACTTTCAGAAAGGCCGTTCAATATAGATCTGCTGAACCTAATAAGAGCAATCTTAACGCTGAAACTAGCTTTGCATGTCTGCAATGTAACGAATCTGATACCTGCTTATAACACTCCAGAGTTTCCAGCACTTGGACTCTAAAAGACATAATCAGAATGTTTCATGGAGTGTGACTTGCTCAACTCCACTTCCTTAATAATTAAAGATAAGTCTAAGACTCGGTGCACATGCTCCAGCCGGAATGATGCCACTCAGAAATAAATTGCATGTCTGCTTAAGATTCTTCCCCAGCAGTATTAGAATCTGTCCGGTAAAATGATACGAACTAAATTTGCCATAGTGCTAATTTACATTGCCATTAATGAGAACACAAGTTTTAAATCACAGACATAGAAGTACTATTGTGCATCCAGCCTATTTCAGCTCCACTCAGGCTGATAAGGCATTCTCTAGACAATTGTAATTATGAGTAATTTGTAAAAGTAATAAGAACTGCTTTTTATTACAGGCAATAAAAATCAATTCTTCATTCAATTATCTTTCCTGGCTATGATATGATAGCTGCCCTGAGTGAGTGCAACAGAAAAAAAATGAATAAGTTCTAAGGACAAGAACTATTAAAGAAAAATACAACAGCACTTAAAAAAAAAAGCTACAAAAATTTCATCTCCATTTCAACATCTTGTCATAAAGACGTAGTAATAAACACCTGGTACTGTTGCTATTATCATTCTTTTAAGCACAAGACCAATTTAATTGATTCAGTGGGATAATTATTGTGGTTAAGGTGAAGCACCAATGTAAATCTTTGTAGAATCAGGGTGATGGTGAAGAATAGCATTTTGCACGTGATTAGCTTCCATACAATAAAACTTGTTGAACTCCAAGTTAAACATTAACTCCAATTCAAGCAAAAACCCACAGATACCTTCTATTTAGTAATACATGCTTTTTATGCTTCAAGGGAAGGTGTTTGTTTATTTTTGAATAGAGGCAGTAGTGGAGAGACATTTTGGGCAAACAGGTAAGTATCTGGGGCTGAGTCCCTTCTTTTTATTTGTATTTTTCTTTTTAATTTCAAACTTTTCAATTACAGGGGTCTGGAAACAAAATCAAACAAGTGAACCTGTTTAATAGGCCCGTTGAATAAAAATGTTTTGCATATTGAGATTTTTTTCATACACTTTTGGTTCCAGAAGAGCTGGAACTGAGAAATAAGAGTGTCAAATTTCATTTCGAATTGGGACCTGATTTTTATTTTTCACCCTAGCCTTCTAAGCAATCTGAGGGAAGAATGGGTAAAGAAATGCATGGCCATAAAAGTATTCAAGCACACAAGCGTGATTAGGTGACTTGCTAGGGTAGTACTCATTTCCTCCTCTGCCAGAGATGTGAGATTTTAACAGAAGTAATAAATTGAGCCCCCACTGCAGAGGGGATTTGAAGATGGGCCACTTTAGCCCCCTACCTTTGATCTCCCCTCATGGTATATTTAATTGAATTTTGATTTAGAACAATAAAAATAAACCTCACCGAGTCTGAACAAAGTGAACCACCCTAGAAAGGCTGTTTAATAAACAAACTATTCAAGAATTAGATGAATCTAAAAGATTATTGGGGAGCCAATTTTTTCAACATCTATACCATAACTATAACATAAAGTAGCTTCCCTACTAAGACAACAGTGGATGTCAGCTGAAGTCAGGAGCCATTTGTGGAGCATTTTATTAAAAAAATCCATATAAAATGTATCCTCTGGATCATGTTCTTTTCTTCAGCCTTTCTCAAATCTGCTTACTTGTATGTCTCCTTTATTTTTTTATATTGTATGTATTTTAGAAATTCACCTTCTTCTCTTGAGTTCTGTATGTCAATTACTTAGAAGGGATAAAAAGAGCAGTGAGAAATTTTCTGATTAATATTTATTATAAAAGTTTTCAGATCCTCCTCTGAAAAGAGCTATGTTAATTGGAGACTTGTACCTATAGCAACAGAAACAGAGCTACATGATTCATAGGCAGAAGTCACAAATTTCTTATTTGTCAAAGTTGTTGATGGGAAAGGCAAGAGGATAAATCTGTTCATATTCCGCTGGGGATTTCAAGGCACATTATGGAAAGTGATCCACCTGAGAAATCCAGTTCTTCCACCATTCTACTTCTGCATGTACCAATGTCATTGAATAAGGCTTCTTTCTTGACAGTTAATAACACACTACAATGGGCTGACAGCATACCAATATGTAACTTTAATCAACATAAAGGCTATATGTCTTCTAAAAGAAGTCATATAGCCTTTATGTTCATTAAAGCAATTAGCCAAATCCATAATATACTGTCTCTCACATATATGTAGATGGTATGTCTTGGGAACTGATTTATTTTAGTGACAGCTATTTTGCTTTTCTAAGAGATTCCCGTTTCTTCTTATTCTAAAAGGCTTATGTTATTTTAGTCCAGAGTCATATATAATAAACTTTTACAAGTTTGTCTTGGTTTTGTGCAAGACTAATACAAATATGTTTAAATAAGTTACATTTAAGAAGAATTCTACTGTCTTGGGAAAGCAGATACCTAATACCTCTGGTTTACAGTAGCTAATTTTTTATCAGGCAATTAGACCCAATCTACCCCTTCTATTGTACTTTCCAAGGAGTAAGGTGGGTCTTTTCCAAAAAACTACACTTCATCTGTGTGAGGAACAGCACTGTGTTTTTCCCTGGTTCACACTTTACTCCTTTCATTCAGGGGACTCTGATGATATGCGGTGACCCAAGGTGACATTATGCACCCAGAACACTGTCCCTGCTGCTGTGGTCAGATCTTGCTCTGCTCAGCATAGTCCATCTGAAGAAGGTCCATTTCCATGAATCCTTGAGCAGTTTTAAGTGTTGCACTCCCTTGGATTTCCTGAGAGCATAGGAATTCAGTCTAGCTCTCAAAAACAGATTGCCCTTTGGCAAGGTTTCGTAGAAGTAGTTTAAAGAGCAGAATTTTATAGCAATTATTCTTTCTCCTTCCTCATGACAGAAAAGGGAATGAAACAACTGGGCCTACATAAACAGCCATGAAGAAACAATAGACAGAGGTCACCAGTCACTAGACTCAAAAATCTTGAAAGCAAAACCTCTGTTTGGCTTGAACAGCACAGGTTTCTAGTGTAAAATGCTGCCACTTTGTGTGAGATTAATTCCAAAAAATGTAGATATCTATAACACAGGCATCTAACGTGAACAAGGAGTTTAGACTCAGTTTAGTCAAAAGAAGAAATAGGTGTTTCACGGAAGCGATTACTGTCATCCTGCAGTAGCTGTCTTAAATAGACCATACCCTAAAAATGCCTGATTTTCTCTGTTGACTATAAAGGGGAATCTCATGTGGCCGGCAGAAATGGAGACCTCTATGTTGTTGTTGTATAAATTTGGGTGAGATGAACCTTACTGTGGGTGCCTGTGTTTTCTAGTAAGGTTAGACACCTTGGATTTAAATACAATCTTTCCTTAATTTTATGATGTTCCATCATTCATGATCTAAAAGATAAATGCAAAAGGGAAAGCCCATCTGTTTTTAACATTCCCTGCCTTAGCAGATGTTTTAATTCCTGCCTTTTCTTTAACGCTGTATGTAGTATATCTTGAAATGTTCTCCTTGACAGAAAACAGAAAACTTTCTTGCTGTCTAGAATTATGCTTTATCTGTGATAACTGATGTATTAGTTCCAACTGTAAAAATAATGCGAGGGTTGGCTTGAAATATTTCACAAGATCTTCCTCTAAACCCTTCAGAATTCTTCTACAATATCTTCTCTGCTATGACTTCTATACCCTTCATTTTTGTATGAACAGTCTTTCCTTTATTCCTCACTACTTCCTGACTGTAGCATTTTGCAAATCTATTTCTAATTGCAAGATTCTTCACATTTTTCTCTAGATCACAACTGATGCTGCCAATTGGTTGACCTTATTCTGTCTTGCTTGATATCCAGGGGGCATTTTAGAGAACTTCTTTCCAAAATTAAGTCACCGAGTACAATAGAAATTTTTGATCCTTCTCATCTCTCCACCACTCTGCATGCCCTGCATGTTCTTAAGTTTGAATTTCCAACAAAGCTTTTCCTTGGCAACAGCTTCTCAAGCTGCTTTTAGAAGAACATCCAATTCACAAGTAAAGAAGGTGCTCTTAGGAAGGGAAAAGAAAAAGGTAACTCTGCACTGAACTGGAGTACAAATTTACTGCTCACATCAGTACACCCAACTTGCTTCCTTAAATCCTTCACAAAATTCTGGTTTTAATCAGGTAAGGTTGGAATAAAACACCCACAAAACATCAACATGAAATTTTAAATCGTTTAGAAAAAAAATCAGGGTCAAATGCTGTAGCAAATAAACTATTTTTTGAGAGTATAATGTGCCCAGCTCTGGTGTCAACAAGAGGTCATGCTCTCCTGTCTTCAGCAGTGAGTCTAGAGAGAACTGACATAACCTAACCCCAAAAGCTCTCTAATGTAAATTCACTGTCATAAAAGTGGTTGCTCATTATACTGGCAAGATCCAGTTTTAATATTGGCAGGTGTAATGCAATCTTCACCTGCATGATGGCTCCTCGGTCCTGAGCTACACCATCCTTGTTATTCCACTCCTGAAACTCTCTTAAGTAGAGGACTTAGCATTTGCATAAATTCCCTGAGGATCTAGGAAGAAAATGTTCCAAGGCCCTCCGGGGCTAAGTGTGTATGGTGAAGTATATGAATAAATCTGTCAGTTTTGAATCATTAGGAACGGATGGCTTTAGGGTTGATTTTAAATGGGTGCCAGTATATCTCAGGGTTTTGCTAGAGACAGAGGATGGGCAGGATAAGCTTCTATTATTCTTCTTGTTTGGATAGGGTTAATGGGAGTGTTACCAGGGATTGTGTGGGAGTTAATTGTATTAACAAGGAAAGATGGAGAGCCAAGCAGCGTCTGCTGAATGTCATAGCCATTTTTTCCTATTTTATTGCAAACAGTCTGTGTGGAATAAATCAGTACTGGCTTTGTTTGAATTTATAAAATGACTTGCAACTGTCTCATAGTATTTATTTTTTCCCTATGAATTAAAGACAAATCATATAGATGGATAGGAGTCAGTACTTTAAAGCACTGAGTTAACGCATATATTCTCTCAAACATTTATAGGCTGGTCTTGTTAATGGGAACATGAACTATGGGTACAAGTCACAAGAAAGTAAATCACTTACCTTGGCTTAGAAGTCTGAACTTTCAGATTGAATGACATAGGCTATGGTCAAAATACCTTTCAGTCCCTATGGTAACGAATTGTATTGGCAGTGTTAGAATGTGATGTGCCTGGCTCTCCCTAAGACCCTGTGTGTGTGATCTGCTGTACACTTAGGTGAACAGCCTCAAAAAAGTCCACAAGGTCCGTTATTGAAACACGTAAGGTTAAGGACTTTGGTCTGCACCTTATCTGACCTGGAGTTCGAGTGAAAACCATTTCTGAAAGTCAAAGTTACTTGACTGTTGTGTTCACAAAACAGATGTAACAAAAAGGCCCTCACATGTGCTAATTTAGCTGCTACATAAAGCTTAAAGCAGCAGAGCCAAACACAAAAGTAGAATACAGCTTGAACCGGAAAGAAAAAGCTATAACTAGGGGCAAGGACAAATTCTTTATCTTCTGTGGATTATGTTGGCACAGAGGAAGACCATTGACACATACATGCTGTACCTTGCCTTCAAAGTCTGTGTCTTAGATTCAGTATGTCGGAGCAATGGTACTGAAATACTGTCATTCATGAGGCTGGTCAGCTTGACCTCTCCAGGACACCTCAGAAAGACTGATACACCCCTGTACTGTGTAAGTAAGTGAAGACGTCCCTAGTGTGGCTAGTGATCCAGAGGATGTATTGTGAAACTGCATTCTCTAATGGTGGGCTCATTTGTATATGATATCAAATAAATATATTTTTTTTTTAAAAAAAAGGACCCAAATCCTGAGCTTAGGGAATAAGGGAGAGCACATAGATTTGTCTGCAACACACTGTGTGCGTTAGTCTTCTGCATAAACAAATGATATCAGAAGTCCCGATCCAGCATAAGTGAACAGATCTCCTGCCGTGTAGTAAAATGGTCAGCTTTTCTATTAAACTACAGGGAATATTTGCTGGCAGTTTACATGCAGCAGGTACAGGTTTACCCACCAGCAGTCAGACTCATGGACACAACCCACCTTGGCTTCTAAGACAAATCTTGTCCTGCTGCACACGATTAGCTGTTACAGTGACGTGAACATTAAAACTGCTTCAAGGCACTAATCTAGAACAGGCTTTTTGCCTTTTGACATTTGTTCAGCAAGAAAAGGTGCAATTTCTTGCTAACTACACCGCTTTCTTATTATTGCCACACCAAAGACTCTATTTTCTCTAGAGAAACCTTGAGAGACAGTAATCTAGTTTTGAACTATTGCCACTAACTCTCTTAACAGCAGACTGTGATATTTTTGTTGTTTTAAATATATGAAAAGTGAGCAAAAGCCATAGGTGCAGAAAAACTGACAACAATCTGGAGGTGACTGGAATAACATTAAGTACATTGAACTTCTCCAATGTGGACTTTTCCTGAGGAACACAAATAGACACAGCTGTAATAAGAAATTTTGAAATTATTTTTCAGGGACGTTCGGTAATTTGTTTATTAGATGTCTCATTTTCAAGAGAGATAATTCGATATAAAGTCATAATTTAATATAAACAAAGAATCTGCAAGTTTCTATGACTATTTCTTTTTGTTATACCATTAAATGGAGATTTCTCTTTTGACTGCTAGGCTGTTAATTTTGTTCTGACAGTTTTGGTCTCATCTGTTTTTTCAAAGTTTGTTGCAGCTGTGAATTTTCTGGCAAAGCAGGGTTCTGTGGAAAAATGCCAATTCTTCTTAACTATGGTGCTCTGAGAAAATATATCTTTTTTTTTTTTTTTTTTTTCTCCCCCCTTTTTCTTTTCCTTTTCTTTTTTCATTCCTTGAAATTGTACTAATGCAGATTTCTATCAGAAATGAGTTTGGGCTCCTGCCAGATTACCTGATGGAAGCTCAGATCTTCTGTGGCTCTGGGAAGCCTCAGTGCACCAACTGCATTCAAAGAAAAGGCGTTGGGACTTTCAGCATCCTCAGCTTCAGCACGGTCCAGGCATGTGAGCTGCTTTAGGAACAGGAAATCTGGAGCAACTCAAGGTTTTAAAAGGTTCTGCACTTCCCAAGAAAAAACAGAGTCTGGCAACTGAGAAATGCCCCTGCAAACAGCCTAAGAACTGAGTGGGACAGGGGATACAAAGAAAGAAGGTAGTCAAGAATAAAAGGCGTTCAGAGAATTTGTCTGACCTGGACAGGACAGAACTCACAAGCTTGTCACATCCAGAGCTAGAAGGCCCTAAAGTTTCCATAGACTTATATTTATTCTTACATCAAATGGTAGCTTTCAGCTTTTTTGGAGTCTGGGGAATATCAAGGTGAGCTTCAAGCTCCACAGCTCTGGGGCATCTCAGTCTCCCCAAATCCTGCAGATTCTCCATACCACTGTGCACAGAAGGCCAGGACACCCTCATTTCTGTTCCATTGCTTGATATTAGGCACATATGTAGAGATTTCGACTTTAGTTTTAAAAGACATGTCTCTGTATGAAAAAAAAAAAAGAAAAAAAAAGAAAAAAAGGAGATAGAAAAATAAGCCAGCCACTGGTGACTGATTAATTTCCTTTTTTGATGTAGTATTTTCCTAAGGTTTTATTGGAACAGCCTAATATTTGCATGAACATGAAATCCAGGCACATGGGCTTTTAATAATCAAACTTAAGTGTCATAGCAGTATTTGGGTGATTAATGAAAGGTGTTTACACAGCCAGTTATTCTGTTTCATTTCAGCAACTGTGCAAAACTCCTTACAGAGAGTATGACACGCTGCTCCCTTTATAGAGCAGTCTCCATATGTTCATTAAGGTGGAAAAAAACAAGGAAGCTAAATGCAGGTGTCAGCTGAAACCTGCAGAGGTTCGCTGCTTCATTGGATTTTGCTTTCTTCTTTGACTTGCAATTAACATATTTCTGGACTTCAGACACATTTCCTTTATTGTCCCTGGGGAATCAGCATTTTCTTTACACACTTTCAATTCTTTCTTCCTTTTTTTTTTTTTTAAATTTGATTTTAAAGGGTTACATTTTTTACTTACACAAAGATAGATATCTGAGGGCAGCAAAGCATTCTGCTGCATTCGACTGCCAGAGGATGGCATATTAGGATTTTTTCTTCTCTTCCTTATATTTTTTTTTAAAGCACACGGTTATCTTTATGCTGAGGACCTTGAAGTCTCTTGGGAAGACCATCTTAAATGAGGAATCAAAACATTTCAGGCTTCTCATCACAACTGTGAATTGAAAAATAAGCACTTACACACCACATACACTCACCTAACTGAGGAATGCTCTTGCATTTAATAAAAAAAAGTAACTTGTTTTTGTATTTGTACCATAAGTGACAAGGTGCATTGCATGGGACTGAACTACTGTAACCCAAAAGAATTCAGTACGGTGAAGTTTGAGAAAATCCTCTGAGCACAGCTCCTTCCTCTTCCGTCCCTCCTGCCTCCTGTTGCCTCCTTCCTCTCTCTTGATAACCTCTGCTGGATCACTACAAATGAATGAGCCATGTCAATATTTTGGGCCCCTGCCTTGAACAGCACGATTAGAAAAAGAGAGAAGCAGCTTAAAACCTTCTGCTGTTGGGGACTCCAGTTTCTTATCTTCATGAGTGAGTGGTGAGACTAGTTGATGTATGGACAGAATTGCCACAGGTCATTATTTTTGTCCTGTGGATGAGAGCATGTTTGCACATTGGCAAGCCTTGTGGTGGTATTTGAAAGGAGATAGTTGTCATTCTTAGCATTTCCATGTTGAGAAGTAGCAAGAAGTAGTCATCTAAAATCCTGAGGAGAGGGGGCAAGATAGTTTCCCAGATTAACATTAACAGGAGTCAATGTGCTAGCCAAACAACCATGGAAATAGAGTGATATGGATGTGCCATGGGTGAGTGAGGATATTTTTTCAGGATTCACTGTTATCTCACACGCTTCCTTCATCCTATACTGTTTATGCTTGTAGAAATGTCAGTACCTCCCAATAGATGCATGCATCATCCATTTCTTGGGCATGATAATATCAGGAAGGCTCATTTCTGTGTACTTCACATGGCTTCCTACTAAAGCTCCCTGCCTCAGATTTTTAATATCAGCTTCATCTATAAATATGAAACAGTATTACATGCTCTCTTGTATGTGTATACGTCCTTTTATTCTTTTGCCTCTTTCTTTACTTGATTTGGGTTATGGTATGAGTCATAGGAATTATTCCGCTGTTTTCACTCTCAAGCCATGTCCTTATCCAGTATAGTCCTAGAAGCTTCATAAAAACATTAAAGAAACAGAAACTTGATGGAGAATGCTACCCCTTCTTGAAACACCGTAACCTAACCCCGTGTAACCAGAAGCTGATTTAAGGGCTGAAACTTCTGAAGTGCAAAACTTACCTTGACCTTTACCTGTTATTTCCAAGGAGGTTCAGTAGGTGAATACATTTAAGCAGAGCAAAACTTCAAAACTTTTTGTTTAAATACAGGAATCTCTTCTGTTTCAGAATGCTTGCAAGTTGAATAAGGGATAGATTTGATAACTCTGCTGAGCTAGAGATGTTAGAATTCAGTATTCCTGTAAGGTGCCTGATTTGTGCTTATACAGGGTGAGATTTTGCAGAAGGCTCATACTGTAAAGAAAAATGCTCTGGCTGCCATGACATGGGCATATTAATAAGGGAATACTCAGTATTGCAGCTGCTTTTTGCAATCACAGTTTTGCATCTGATATATAATGCCCTCCTCAAGAAAATGATTAGGCAGTAGTTCAGGTAAGGGACCTGCATGTTAAACAGCTGAGGTTGCATTGGGCTACTGTAGCTGCAGGGAGATGCTTGCTGGTAAAATCAACTTATGGACTGAATTTGGGAATTTTTCTTCCTCCAGAAAGAGAGTCCAGCCCATGAAATAAAAGATATCCAAGTCTGGGTGCTTTTCTATTTTCAGCTTGTCAGCAACAAATTTTGGAAATGATGTTTTCACATATCACAATCATATGATTGAGAATGAATTTACCTAATTTTCCTCATGAGTATCTTGCAAACCAGGCACTTTGAGGATGACCTGATGGAAATCTGCATATTCTTTATAGAGCATCTTTAAAGAGTTGCTGTCCATCTACTTGTTGTTTATGCTTCTTGTCACCTAACATACTAGTTGAAAACATTTTACTGTTTGTGTGCTCAAACCTCTCCATTTTCCTATTTTCTGGCTTGGTAAGAAGGGTAAGAGTGCAAATGGAGGTTAAAAGAATCTGCAAATTTGTTTTCAGAGTATCTTTTCTATTGGGCAACACTTGTTAGTCAATGACAGCTGCTGTTACAACAGCTCAAAAAATACAGAATATCTCTGCATACCAACATCTTAAACAGATTTCAGAAATGCAATTTACAGGAAACGGTATAAGCTTGGGTGCACTCAGCTGTCTGCACTACACTTTCATATACACTTTTCCTCTTTAAAAGCAGTATTTAAAATACAGTGGCCACAGTAATTTATGGAGCAAACTCTGAAAAATTTTAAATCAGGATTAGTGTCTATTAACTCTATTAAGTTCTATTTGGCAGGCGACCAAAGTGTCAACTGAGCTTACATTCCTCTTTATCCAGTAACTAATTCTGGAGAAGGCACATGTACAATATCAAGTGGAAAAAAGTGTCCGGGGTAATACTGCAACTATCAGGCCAAATTCTCTGCTGGCATAACTCATAGCATTTCCAAGCCAGATCTTTCAGAATAGCCTGTCTGTCTCAAATTAATTTTTCGTATTCACTTTTTAATAAGCAACTTTCCAAGCAATGAGGGTTTTTTAGCTGCATGACTCCTATTAAAGTCAATAGGAGTCATGTGGCTAAAACCTTATGTGATGCTTGAATTTATTGGAAATTGGCATCTGGTGCTGAGAGCACTTCTATTGTTTGGCCTTCCTGCCCAATCATTGCTTTCTGCCTGGTCATGTAGCCTCTTACACTCCAACTTGCTGGAATCTCCATGCCTAACCTTTCTATTCCTTCCCCAATATCCTTTCACACTCAAAATAAAAGAGCCTCCTCTGTAGAATCATTATTGCCTCATGCTCTTTTGTTTGGATTTTCTGTACGTGGTTGCTTTGTTCAACCTCAGCTGTTGCTGAACTTTGCTGTTGGCTGCAGTGAATCATTGCATTGTTTGTGCAATCAGTTACTTTTGCACAATACTTTAGGATCTGGTTAGATGAAAGATGCTCTGCAAACCAAAGCCGGGCTCCTTACCACTTCATTCTGAAATGCTAGGGGTTAAATTACTGTCAAGTGGGCCTGATGCCATTGCTTCACAAAAAAATGAGCTTCTAGCAGGTGTTGTCAATTATTACTTGATAATTCCTTGCTCCCCAAAATCATGTTTTTGCACTGAAGGGCAACATTTCAACTGATATAAGAGATGTGTATCTTAGCTCCAGACACATTTTAACCAGTGTCAATATGGGCTGCAAAATGCAGCCATAAGTGCATTGCTGTAGGATTTGCTTGTCAGTAACTGAAAACAGTGTATATTTTGTTAAAAACACTGGACAGTTTTTTGTTTGGTTCTCTATACATTTTATATTGATGTGCATTTGGATAATTTGTTAATTTGTATATGTATCTGAAGGGTGGCCTCTTTAAAACTACAAGAAAAAAAATCTAATTATTATTTACTGTAAAGGTTAGGGCACACGTTACACCTGGGATGCTACCGAAAAACGTTCTTCCTCCAGGGATTAATGAAGTAGTTTTCAACCAAATGGAAAAAGAGACATTTTCAGAGATGAAGATTTATTCTTCTCCCAATGGTGGCTGTGAACATCTGAGTGTGAAAAAAGGGTTTTTATTAAATGGCAATATACTAGAGTTTACACATAGGTTTAAGAACACTGTATAGGAAAGTTATTAATGATTGAGTCTGAGGATTGTACAGCTCTGTAATAAAGGACAGAGACTGTCCACTACCCCGAAGAGAAAAATTCAGATTCCTTCAGGCACTATATGTTTTTAAAAAATAATCTCAGGATTGAAAATCAAATCTGTCAGGCAACACTAGTCAAGCTACTTGGGACTGTGCCAGCCAGCCTATTTTAAAGTATAGCAAAAGCAAACTGAAGATTATCTTCAAGGAAGATCTTGAAGAGCAACAGAGCACTGAATGAATATAAAACTGTTTCTGGGACAGTTGCTGAAAGCCTCATATATGTTTGAAAACCATCATACCTTGACATGGATGTGCTATGCAAAAAAGTAGCGTTTCCATGCAAGAAAATTTTGTGTGTATTCAGTCTAACAGGAAGATGCTTTACCAGAAACACTGTTTATTTTTAAAAAACTTTTCAGTGAGTGCTCATTTAAAGATACCAGAGCTTCAGAAGCTTTATTTGCCTATGAGAGGTGCAGCAGCTGGGTTGTAAGGTTGGTCCTTGAACATCACTCTTTGCCCTCGTTCTTTGGGGCTGTGCTTATAGATAAGAGGAGCCTTTTTTCCTTATGCTTCTTTTCTCCCCGAGTCTTGCTCCCCTTACCACCAGAATAATGCAAGTTAGTGGCTACTGCTGTGACAGTTTTTCAGGGTTTACCTTGAAAAAATAAAAAAAAAGCATTAATGTTCTTAGTACATTTTACTTGTAAGACTACTGCTGCCCAAGCTAAATTACAAGTGTGTTTCCATTTGACAGGGTTCAGAATGACCTTTGCTCATTTTCCACGGGATTTTCTGTGGAACATTTACCATAGCCGTGTTTATCAAAGTAGTTTTTTCAGATTTTCCACTTTTTCAGAAGTCCAGTGTTTGGTCTGAGAAGTGCTTTGCTATTAAACAAAAGATGCCAAAGATAGCATGAGGAAGATGAGCACTCAAAACAAAATGCTAGTAGTAATATTAGCATTTTGGAAAGAGCAAGTGGATCATAGCTTTGCTTTTGAAGGAAGACAACAGAGACTTTTCATTAAAAAATAATCTATCTGGAGTAAATCTGACCTGAGCTAAATTTGAACTGCCCTGGAGAAAGCAACAAACTGTGTCACACTATGGAACACCCAAACTAAGCAATCCCCCAGCTAAAAGATTTAGCACAGAGAGTTAGTTTTAAACTAAAGAAGACCAGCACTTTAATCTTTTTGCTTGATTTTCCTTTCAAACACAGTCATCCATTTAGCTCCCTGCTGTCCTCATGAAGAATTTCCTTATGATGAAATCAGGGTTCGGAGATTTATTATGCAACGAGCAGAGCAGGTTCAAGCTGATAAAGGCTTCCTGGGTGAGTGAAGGATGCTTAATGCCAGGAAAGATACTCTTTTAATGTGAGGTTCTTGACCATTTATTACATAAAAATGTTAATCTGATAGTGTTTTTAATCTGCTTGTTATCAGTGGTGGCTGCTCGGTGTTAAAGACAAGATAAAAGGGAGAGCTGAAGAAGGAGATTTGGGGAGCGCTAGCTCAGTTAACTCGTTGGATACGACACACCTGCTTCCCATTTATCTGCTCTGGCAGAGTGAGGAGGAGCGAGGGGGCTTACGGTTGCGATAACGCAGCCGCACGGTGTCCCGGTTGGGCATTGGTGTGCCAGTGCCGAAAGGACCCTGCGCAGGAGATAAACGGTGATAAAAGACCGGGACAGCCATTTCCCAGGAAACTCCTGCAGAGCAGGGGAATTCGTTTTACGTGCCATTTCGAGGGGTTCTCCACATCTGAAATATTTAATCCCTTCTCGCCAATTCCACAGCCCCTCCCATCCCGCAAACTGCAGAATTAGTGGAGGCAAACATTCTGCAGGTTTCCATCTGTGTTGTGCCCTGGGTTTGTCCACAATAATTTGTCCCTGGGCTGGTCCTCCCCGTGAAATAGAATCATGGAATCGTAGAATGGTTAGAGTTGGAAGGGACCTTAAAGATCATCGAGTTCCAACCCCCCTGCCATGGGCAGGGATACCTCTCACTAGACCAGGTTGCTCAAAGCCCCATCCAGCCTGGACTTAATCACTTCCAGGGATGGGGCAGCCACAACTTCCCTGGGAAGCCTGTTCCAGTGCCTCACCACCCTCACAGCAAAGAATTTTTTCCTAATATNCATGCCTGCAGAACCAATTGCTGGTGGAAAATACAGAATGACTGGCAAACTGGGCTGATGTCTGCTCATGGGCTCAGGACTTATTAGTTACGGTGGCCTGGAGGACAAGTGCTGTTATCACATAAGCCTTGTTTTCTAAAAGGACCACAATAAAGGTTATCTCTGTCTGCAAGACAAAAACGTAATCTTTGACTTGAGGGATTGGGCTAGGTAGTAAATTCTTCTTGGTATTTTTTGAGTTACCAGAAACATTTGCAATCAGTGGAGTAACTGGATAGGAAAACCATTTCAGAAAATACGGGGGATTAAAATGATTTACCTTAGGATAAAACCATGACCAGTCCAAGCTTTTGATGCCGAGGGAGACATGAACTCATTTCCTGTGCTGAAACTGCCATATTTCCCACAACCTAGAAGAGTACCTTAGCAACCAGCCACACTTTTATTTTGAGGTGACTGTTTTTTACCAAAATTAGATGTTTGCAATAAAATTTCTGCTGAAAGCAGTAAAAAAAAAATAGGGCTTCTTTGGCAATGCAGTATTTTCTAATGCAAACTCAGACTGTTGAGATATTTCCAGAAATCTCAAAGGCTGAAGGTAGGTTCAGGCAGCAACTGGTCTGAAGGGGTACAGCCTGTGCAGGCACATGTACACTGGCTTTATTGTAACTTATGGAGAAACCACAGACACGCTACTTATAGCACAGAACATCTGAAGCTCTTCAGTTCCCCAAAGAGCAGAAGCAATATTAGGAGAAGAGCTGCAAGGTTCCCCAAAGTGACTGGGCAATACTTTGCTGTGAAGACTGTTTGAATGAGGGTTTTCTCTTGAATTCAGTTCTGGGAGCAACCTTACTCACACCAGCAGCCTTCACAGATGCTGGTTTTAGACTTAAAACTTCAATCTAAGGTCTAAGTAGCTGAGGACCCATGTATGTAGACAGTATGTGGTCATTGCTAAGCTCTGCTCAAGTTGATCTGAAGACCTAAATTCCTGTCATATTTATTTTATACAGGGAAACAAAACAAAAATCTACCACAGTACAAACCTCTAGTCACAGTCAGAAAACTACGGGCATGATGATTGCAAAACAAACTGAAAAACATTAAATAATGAACTCCGATAGATGACCTCGACTCTGCCTACATTCATTCCCCAGGCAATCATCTGAGTCAACAGCCTCTGTACCAGGCACTAAATGAGTTAAAATTACTGGGACAGCAGCAGAAGTACTTTGTATGGCTGAAGCTTGGGTCCCTCTGAGTTATGGGGACTGTTGGCAAACAGATCCCAACTGATCTCTAGTGACAGAACACAGGAAGGAGGGAAGAAGAAGAAAAACAGTCACAGAAGCAAAACTCACAGCTTTATACATCAAGTCTAACATCCAAAACTAAATTGAAAGTCTGCGCAAGCTGCAGAGAATAGGTGTAATGTGCGTTGTTTGCTAGTTCTGCTAAGTAAGCAATCAATATATTTACTCCCCGGATAGAATACAATTTTGCCGTTGTGACAGTGCTACTTCTACTGCTCTGTGAAGAAAAATGACTCCATGGAGTCCGTGATCCATATCTGGTCAGAGCCTCCAGTCTTCGAAAGATATTTTTAAAGATAACCGAAAATCATAAAAAGCAGACTTGCTGAACATTTGCAGTTACACCAAAGCCAAGAAATTCAGAGAGAGAGTAAAATTCAATGGCTAGTGATTAACCCAATCTATTTTACTGAGATACTGCCAAGTTATCTGGATGGTTTCAGCAGCATGCAGCACTTCTGCAATCCTTACATGTAACAGAGTTCGGGATGAATTAAAGCTTTTTTTCTGAATTTCATTTCATAAGGATTGTTAAAGGAGATTGTTATCTTGATGGTGGTTTGGGGTTTATTTTAGTTTGTTTTTATTATTGATGTTCACACTTATCCAGGTATCTGGCTTTATTTCAATGTTCCAAATTCAAATTCACCTACTCATGATGTTCAGGCTAATCAGCAGACAACAATCATCCGTTACAACTCTGTTATACCTCATTAGCTAAGAAAAAGGGAGAGAAGGAAGGAAAGCTGGAAGCCATGAGGAATGGACAAGGACTTCCAGCTAGAAGTGAAAAGAAGTTGTGAAGATGAGGCATATTATTGCAAACCTACAGCTCGGCTAGGAATTTTCTGCATCTCCTATAGAGATGCACAGGAAGTTGAGAGGAACAGAAGCAGCTAATCTCTTTCCTGGGAAGCTCTTTAAGGACTTGGTAAAATCATGGCAAAACTTGCCTAAAGGAATATTCTTTTTTTTTTTTTTTTTTTTTTTTTTTTACCATTGCAGATTACTGGGAGATTAATGAGAAGAGTTTGAAGCAGAAGATTAATGTGGTCTATTCTTATAACCTGCTCTCCTCCTCATAAATCTCCCATTATTACACATGCACCAAGCAGCATGCTGCTTCACCTTCTTTGAGGCTCAAGTCCACCAGCAGCTCTTTTTCATTTCCTTCCTTGTACTTCTCAGAGGCCAACATCCTACTGGAATAATCACTATTCCCCTCTGAAATGACACGCTCTTCCAATCTGTCAGCCTCCCCTCTCACCAAGCCAAGAAGGAAAAAGAAATCAGACTGATGAAAGTATCCTCTTTGAGTCAAGTTTTGGTCTGAGCATATGGATATTTAAACACAGTCGTTGAAATCAACTGAAATAGTGCAAGATTAATAAGATAAGACTTTGGTTTTTGCTTCTTCATCACAGGTAAGTTTTATGCTTCGTTGTCTCCTTTTTGTCTTGGGAGAGCTAGGCAGACTTTTCTTGCATTCTTCATCTCTTGGTCTACAGAAGTCAATGAGGTAACATCACAGATGAGGTCAACACCTCCTCAGCTACCAAAAGGGAATGCACTCAGAAGAGGTAGTTCCAGGTGGACTGTACACTGTGACTCAACTTCGGGAAGAAATGCATAATATAGATCAAATACACAGCTGAGTGGACACTGAGCTATCTAAGCCCCTCATAGTTATGAAGGGCTTGCTTTCCCACAGCATGCCTGGGAGAAGAAGAAATCTTAGCTGTATTTTGATGTTATACAAAGAACCAGCTAGATTAAGTGATCTATTTAGGGTCACTCAAGACATCTCTGGTTGAATCAGAGCTTCAGTACCTGGGCCCTGCTCCAGTTAACAGTCACATCTGCCCAGAGTACACTTTCACACTACAGAATAAAAAAAATATTGACTCTCCTGAATACACCCTGTTAGGAATGTTGTCCCCTATAGCAAGATTGCAAGAGATTCACAAGCTTCCTACACAAACAGAAGCCACAACAACCCTGTCAAAAGCTGTCCAAAATTATGCTTGTGTAAAATTTGCTAGGTACAAAACAGTAATAGCAGAAAAGGAGGAAGGAGAAGAGTTGTTCTTGAAAGTTTTCTCTTATTATGCAAGCACGGAGTCCAAAGATTTTCCAGGGAATTGTTGTGTTAAATAGCCACAGTTGTAAACTGTGAATTCATAAATGAATACAAATGCGTAGCTGTCATAACTGGCAGATGACACTTCCTGAAGGATAAGCTTGTACTCTTCCCCAGCGAAGGCAGCATGCAAGAGTTGCATCTCCTGAGACTCTAATGTACAAATTCTTTGGCAATTCTTCCTAAGGCAGAACTGTTTTTAATTTAGAAGACGTCAACCTACTTGTACTAGTGGGAGAAATTAATAAGCCAAGGATGCAGGTCGGCTGTACTGTAATACTGAGTAGATATGTCTCCATTAATTGCAGGATTGTCTGTGCTCACTTAAAAGCTGTTCTGTCTCAGAGCTTGATCCTATTGCCTTTGCTCAGATAAAATTCCCTTGAGCTTCTAACACCTTTTCTGCTGCTGACCCCTCAGGGGTGGGTTTGTTTCATGTCTACATATACCACATGCTGAACCACATATTTCTTCTATCTGTATAGTACAGATATGAATATAGTTATTCATATGTCCTCTAATACTAAGCTCCATTGTGTTTATCTGTCCTGGATATTTAGAAAGTGTAATTTTATAGATGTGGAATTAAAGCAAAGAGAATCTAAAATCCATACTCAAATGGTCTGCATTGTAAACAGGGCTTTGGATCTAATATTTTTTTCTGGCTGCTCTAAGCAGCCCCCTACATGGCACCTTACTAAAACTTCAATTGTTCTTCAGAAGCAGCTAAATCTCTCCCTTGACCACATGTGGGTACTTCATGCTGCATGAATATTATCCCCAGAATCTTGACAAAGGGGATACGGTGAGTATGTGAAAAAAACTGTGCTCAAATCCACGTATGATCTCTTAGCCTCATTCTTTTCTGCCAACTTTCTGACCTTCCTCCACTGCAGTTCACCTAAAGGCCCTATGCAGGAGTTATCCTTTCACTGGAACTATCAGTCTGTCCCCCTGTCCCAGCACAGAGGAAAGGTCTAAAGGAAAGATGCAGTGTTCGGTTTGCAGACATTCTAGCAGATTTACAACACGGGCACATACATTAGAGGAAACAAAGTCCTTCAGTTTTCCCCATCCACTTCTCTTCATGATTATTCCACCCCAGTAAGCAATCTGCTACCTTCTGGACTGACTTGTTCCCCACATTTAGTAACTCTGTTCACATTATTAAGTGAATGATGGTCTCTAAATATCAGACACATATGATGTACAGTTTGACTTCCTAAATCTATAATAAAGTAAAAACTTGCCAGAATTAATGCTATGCTCTCTATACATAACCTATGTAAATGCTTCTAAATCAAAACATCTTTTTAATTAAAAAAAAAAAAAAGCTTTAATTTTTTTTTGGTGAAATTCTGTAAAGTTCAGCACACTCCTCAGGAATGGGAATGGGTATTTTTTTGCAGTGATTTCTATTTTTTTTTCTGAATAAGGAGGAAGTCTTTGTCTGTAAGCAAAACTACTGACATTAAAATTTAGATGGTGCTTGCATTTAGGAACAGAATTCAGAAGAGGCACTAACATCATAAATCCACCAAGAGGTGAGTAGCTTCTACTACCTTAAGTAATCTTAAGAACATTTTAAGTAAGGGGAAAAGATGCTATATTAATTTGAATAAACTATTTTAGTATTTTATATATATGTGGGGTTTTTTTTAACTGAGATTGAATTGAAGTTTCTAGTCAGATTTGGATTTTAGCTAGATTAAATACAGTCAGTGGAACTACCCCAGATTTACACTGACATCAATATAAAATTTTTTTGGTTGGTTGGTTTAGTTGATTGGTTTCCTATTCTTAGTAAAACACTGTATAAATACTGGCAGGTTTTTTTTCGGGGAACAAAGTTATAGCATAAGCTTCTGCATATTACTAATAAAAGGCCTTTACAGAACATCTTAGTTTCTGCGGTAAACTCCAAGTAGGGACAATCAGTATTTTGTGAAAATGAACCGTATTATCCTCATTAAAAAAAGGACCAGCCTATCGGGTCTGCAACTATTGGGAGCAGCAGAGGGAATTTCACACTCCTAAACAGATTTTTTCCATTGACTTACGCCTTTATCCTTTTATAAGCCAAAACCATAGTGTAGTCTAGTATTTGATACAAGACTTGACCAGGACTCAGATGTTTTACTGAATTATTTATGACCCAGGGCAGATACACCTGCTCTCCCTGCCCTTCTTACTTCTCACTCTCTGTATAGTCTTCTTCCATGGGAAACTTTTTGGTAGATACCGCTTTCTTTATGTACAACACTAAGTACAGAAAAGGCTCAGTTTTAAGCACAGGCTGCAAAACCATAATACCAACAATAAACAACATCTACTCCACAGTACAAATGGCTGCAAAATGGTATGTAGAAAAACAATGTGGAAACAAATTAATTTGAGATATTTAAGGTTCAGAAAATTTGATGATTCAGTCTAATTGGACACATTAAACAAACTATATTCAAGGGATATGCTCCTGGCACACTGTAAAAGCCTTTTTTTTCCTTTCCCTTTTTAAAATGAGAAATCTGGTTAATTAAATTTACTTACTAAACAGCTTGTATTGCAACAGTAGAAAATGACAGATGTCTTTCATAAAATTAGTCATATTGTTGTAATTTTCCCCTCTCCCCCAAACATTGTGTGATTATGGACATATTTTCTCCTGTTAAAAAGCTATCTGTCATAATTGCTAATGAATTCAATGTAAAAATGTTCTGAAAGAAAAGGTGTTCTGCATGAAATGTAGAAAAGTTTTTCTGTGACGCATTTTCTCATTGCAACTTCATTCTGCGGGCTGTTAGCTGCTTGCCGAATACTGCATAATTTTAAAGGCTTATACTTATAAAGGCCAATCATGTATTAATTCATTTGGTATTCATTGAGAGACCTTTAATCATGATGGATTAATTTATTATAAATGCGGATATAATATGTTATTTCATAATATCACCACTGTAATTTAGCAATTAAACAGTCTGTTATTATTTCAATCACTGCCCAGATCTGTATCATGATACAATGTTTTGCTCCATGGTGGATTATTTTACATTACATATAGGACAATGGATTTTTTTTTTGAAGAGTAAACCTTTGGGGAAGCAGAAATATGTAAGATAATACTTTGCTCTGATATTCCCCTTCGTCTCTGAGATGATTCATCCTAAATACAGCCAGCTAGGCAGAAGCTTGAAGTGATTACCGGTCTGATCCAAAGCTTGCTGAAGTCAACGCTGCTCTCAGCATCTTAGACCCTATTGGGAGTGAGAGGGGTGTAAACACTGAGCAGGAAAAGGATGCGAAGAGGACAAAAATCAGGCAGGTGCTCTAATTCAGTGCAATCTGGGGTACCACAAATAAATGGTCAGGTACAAGAAAAACTTACCTGCTATTTTTTTAAAGTTGAGTGAGACTTCATTAGTGCTAACCTGTACTCCTGCTTCCTAGGCAGATAAATATAGGGCTTTTCAAAGGTCCTGGGACGAGGTCATCACACCCCCACTCCTGAACTGTGCTCTTGCACAATATTTATGCCTTCTGACACTTTCAGTTCAGAAGAGTGATGGGGGTGTGTTTATGCTGATCCAGTTTTACCAATGTCAGGTGTCTAAATGTTATGATGACCCACATGGAATGACCTCAGGGAGAATCTGGCTCAGAAGTACAATTTCCATATTACAGATTTCCAAACTGAGATACTTGGAAAAGAGACATCTTGCTTCAGTACCTAAAGTATGTGTGGAAAGATGAGAGGTAGAATCCCTGGAAAATGATGTTCAAGTTTTTCTCTTTGTTCTAACCACCTGGCCTTATTTCTTTGACACCACAGCAGCATGTAACTGCACCACTTGCCACAGATTCTAAAGCTTTTCTTCTTGAGAAGAGAAAAGGTAGTAGAAGTTGCCAAGTCTGTATCTCTGACCGGACACTCCAGAACTAACTGATCTGTTAATTTGAGTTCATTTTTTAAACTTCCTCTATTGACATTTAAGTAACTGATTCCCCTCCATCAATGTTAACTGTCTTTTTTCCTGCCTGTCAAGAGCTGGCTAAATTAAGATTCACAACCCAGGATAGTTCTCCTACAAACCCAGAAGGAGTCAATATGTTTACTTAGATAAATAGTTATTTTACAAGGTAGTGTAAAATGCATAATTTACTGTGGTATATAAAACCATGAAGCACAATCCATCATGAGTGACTCATTTAATCTCTGATGTATCAGTGGGTGCCTTCTTCAGAGAGCGATCTGGAATAAGTGATTCATATGAAGAGATCTGGAAAAAAGCTGTACAGAGTATGAGTGGAGGGATCAGAATCAATGCTATATAATGATAATGTATACTCAATCATATGACAGAGATCACAAAATCCTGTTAAATCCTCTGGTGTATCACCCTCCCTGTCCAGAATTTACCCCCCAAGAGCATTTTGTGCTGCTTTTTCTTCTCACATTTGGACTGGATAAGAGAGCTATCTGCAACAGGAGATGAAGAGCATTTTTACGGGCTAACAAATCTACTAGAACCAATGGTTTTAATCTCTCGTTGGCTGCAGAATCAAAGCCAAATTCTCTGCAGGTGTAAATGGGATCTGCTCCACTGCCTTAGGTGGAATTTCACTCATTTACACCATTAAAGAATCTGGCACCAAGGATGTTGAGATCAAAAGGTTCCAGTTGGCAAAGGGATGTGCAGAAGAGAATCTGTCTGGGGAAATATTCTGGGAAGATTTATCTATCCTGTGGAAAGAGGACTTACTTTTCCTCATAGGAGTCTGTATTGATAAATCCAAATTATATTAAATTTTTGGGTGATCTCCTCTGACCCTGCTGATTCAAAACTGGCCAGCTACATAGGAAGCTTGCCAAAACCCCTGCAAAACCAAAACACTTTGATATGGTTTTCTGTGTGCATTTCCACATCATCATATTACATGCATAGTGCATATTTTTATTTTCCATCGATATAACACTTATTGGTGGTCTGCATTTTTCATTTAATACAATCAGAATTGGAACATGTCCTTCCATGGCTGCTTGCTCAACACACCAAAAGAAGTAGCATCATTAGTAGATATGTCTGCATGATGCCACCTGCTGCATTGCCAGAAATAATTTTCACCTAAACTGGAGTTCCAGCATATGCGAATAAGCCTTTGCCATTATTATTTCAGAGACAACTAAGAAAGATCTGTTTATTTGTTAATAATCATTTTGGGAAATATGGGAAGCTGTGAAATATCAAGACTCAATTAGAAAAATTATCTAAACTGACATTTCAAGTGAGTAGAATAACATAACTCCCACTCCCTCACCCCCTCCTGCTCTCTTAAACGTATGCAGCTGACTTTTCCAAAGTGAGAGCATCAGTATATTGGCGCTTTTTATGTATTTGGATGCTTGTTCATAATCCAATTTGCTCCTGGACAAGGGCGTATTGATGAGTACCTGGCATGTTTATTTGGATGGATACAGATGTGCTTGGTCCACAAGCCAGCTTCACTCCAGCAGCCCTCATCAGGTCTCATTAGCTCAGTACCAGCAGCCAGCCTGATTTCCTCTAATGAAGGCAGAAAGTTTTCTTGCCTCTGCCCACATCCCTCGAGGTAACAGGAGGGTTCTGCACCAAGGTTGCACCAGGTTAGAACAGATGTCTATCCAACCCGCTGTCCTGTCTCCATCAGTAGCCAATATTGGACGCCTAGAGAAGGCTGTGGGAGTAAAGTGAGCTTATAATGCTTTCCCAAGCATTATAATGCTTTCTTCCAAAACTTTATGGTTCAAGGATGTGCTGTAGATATATCCACACTGGATTTTCATTACACAGGTTACAGAATCGCAGAATCATAGAATGATATGGGGTTGGAAGGGACCTCTGGAGATCATCTAATTCAACTCCCCTGCCAAAGCAGGTCCTACTACAGCAGGTTGCGTAGGAACTCACCCACTCTGTTTTTAAACATCTCCAGAGACGGAGACTCCACCACCTCTATGGGCAGCCTGTTCCAGGGCTCTGCCACCCTCAAAGTGAAGTTCCTCCTCTTGTTTAGATGGAACTTCTTATGCACAAGTTTGTGTCCATTTCCTCTTGTCCTCTCACTGAGCACCACTGAAAAAAGACTGGCCCCATCCTCTTGACACCCATCCTTTAAGTATTTATAAACATTGGTCAGATCCCCCTTCAGTCTTCTCTTCTCCAAACTAAAAAAACCCATGTCCCACAGTCTTTCCTCATAAGAAAGATGCTCCAAGCCCCTAATAATTTTTGTGGTCCTCTACTGTGCCCTCTCCATCAGTTCCCTATCCTTCTCTAACTGGGGAGCCCAGAACTAGACATGGTACTCCAGACAAGGTAGGATAATCTCCCTTGACTTGCTGGTTATGCTCTTCCTGGTGCACCCCAGGATGCCACTGGCCTGCTTGGTGACAAGGGCACACAGCAGTCATCCTGTTGTCCACCAGGACTCTCAGGTCTTTTTCCTCACAGCTGCTCTCCAGCAGGTCAGCCTCCAACCTGTGCTGGTGCAGAAGGTTATTCTTCCCCAAGTGCAGGACCCTACAGTTGCTCTGNTCATCTAATTCAACTCCCCTGCCAAAGCAGGTCCTACTACAGCAGGTTGCGTAGGAACTCACCCACTCTGGTTTTAAACATCTCCAGAGACGGAGACTCCACCACCTCTATGGGCAGCCTGTTCCAGGGCTCTGCCACCCTCAAAGTGAAGTTCCTCCTCTTGTTTAGATGGAACTTCTTATGCACAAGTTTGTGTCCATTTCCTCTTGTCCTCTCACTGAGCACCACTGAAAAAAGACTGGCCCCATCCTCTTGACACCCATCCTTTAAGTATTTATAAACATTGGTCAGATCCCCCTTCAGTCTTCTCTTCTCCAAACTAAAAAAACCCATGTCCCACAGTCTTTCCTCATAAGAAAGATGCTCCAAGCCCCTAATAATTTTTGTGGTCCTCTACTGTGCCCTCTCCATCAGTTCCCTATCCTTCTCTAACTGGGGAGCCCAGAACTAGACATGGTACTCCAGACAAGGCAGGATAATCTCCCTTGACTTGCTGGTTATGCTCTTCCTGGTGCACCCCAGGATGCCACTGGCCTGCTTGGTGACAAGGGCACACAGCAGTCATCCTGTTGTCCACCAGGACTCTCAGGTCTTTTTCCTCAGAGCTGCTCTCCAGCAGGTCAGCCTCCAACCTGTGCTGGTGCAGAAGGTTATTATTCCCCAAGTGCAGGACCCTACAGTTGCTCTGGTTGAATTTCATCAGGTTACTCTCTGCCCAACTCTCCAGCCTGTCCAGGTCTTGCTGGATGGCAGCAGAGCCTTCTGGTGTGTCAGCTACCCCTCCCAGTTTTATATCATCAGGAAAGTTGCTGAGGGTACATTCCACTCCTTCTTCCAGGTCATTGATAAGTATATTGAAGAGGACTGGACTCAGTGCTGACCCCCGGGGAGCATCACTAATTACAGACCTCTGACTATATTCCCTGCCACTGGTTACAACCCTCTGAGCTCTGTCTTTCAGCCAGTTTTCAATCCACCTCACTGTCCATTCATCTAACCCACACTTCCTAAGCTTACCTATGAGGATGCTGAGGGAGACTGTCAGAAGCATTGCTGAAGTCAAGGTAGCCAATATCCACTCCACTTATGCCATAATAGAGGGCTATCAGGTTAGTCAGACATGATTTCCTTTTGGTGAGTTCATGTTCACTACTTCTGTTAGATTTCTTTTCCTCCATATGCTATGAGATGATGCCCAGAATGAGCTGTTC
>VZRU01014682.1:822717-839257 GCA_013398155.1 Pedionomus torquatus | reverse complement strand
CTTCCCCAAGTGCAGGACCCTACAGTTGCTCTGGTTGAATTTCATCAGGTTACTCTCTGCCCAACTCTCCAGCCTGTCCAGGTCTTGCTGGATGGCAGCAGAGCCTTCTGGTGTGTCAGCTACCCCTTCCAGTTTTATATCATCAGCAAAGTCGCTGAGGGTACATTCCACCCCTTCTTCCAGGTCATTGATAAGTATACTGAAGAAGACTGGACTCAGTGCTGACCCCTGGGGAGCATCACTAATTACAGACCTCTGACTGTATTCTCTGCCATTGGTTACAACCCTCTGAGCTCTGTCTTTCAGCCAGTTTTCAATCCACCTCACTGTCCATTCATCTAACCCACACTTCCTAAGCTTACCTATGAGGATGCTGAGGGAGACTGTCAGAAGCATTGCTGAAGTCAAGGTAGCCAATATCCACTCCACTTATGCCATAATAGAGGGCTATCAGGTTAGTCAGACATGATTTCCTTTTGGTGAGTTCATGTTGACTACTTCTGTTAGCTTTCTTTTCCTCCATATGCTATGAGATGATGCCCAGAATGAGCCGTTCCATCATCTTTCCAGGGATGGAGGTGAGGCTGGTTGGCCTATAATTTCCTGCATCCTCCTTCTTACTCTTTGTGAAGACTGAGATGACATTGGCCTTCCTCCAATCCTTGGCACCCTGCCTGTTCTCCAGGACCTTTCAAGGTGATGGAGAGTGTCCCAGTGGTTACTTCTGCCAGCTCCCTCAGCATGTGTAGATTTAAGATATATTTTTGTATTTGGAAATATTCTACTTAATTCTCTTGTCAGCAATTATTCCCGTCTCCTCTTTTCAGGTCCTCTGTAAGAGGGTCGACAAGGTATGAAACTGCACCTATCAAAAGTTCAAATCTGAGTGGTTAAGTACTTTAGAAAGGAGTCCCTTTGGTCTGTATTTCTATTAGTTATGTCTATACTAATTAAAAAAATCAAGTCCATGCTTGCAGCTTAAGTGCTATTGCCTGATCATTCATAGTTGAGAATGTGCTCCCCTGCAGATCTTTGGGTGGTACCAACTCACACAAAATGCTCGAGCTTGGGTGGAGGTACAGCAGGTACCAGCAGCCAGGTTGGATGCTGCCAGTCTGTCTGGGGGTGCAGGGAGGATATGCAGACAAATGTAAGCTGTGCCATGAAAACAAGCCTTGGGGCTACAGGGTGGTCCTTCACTGTTTTATTTCAGCTCACTGACATGATCATAAAGGTGTGTCCACAAGTAAGGTATGGACAATGCAGAAATGTGAACTGCTATCACCAGCACTATCAAAACCAGTTTTACTGTCTTCTGTTTCACTTGTCAGTCCCAAGAATAAGTTTTTCATTCCAGGAAAACTAACTTTAAGGGCATGAATGAGGCTGCATAAAGAATCATAGAATCATAGAATGGTAAGAGTTGGAAGGGACCAAGTTCCAAGCCCCCTGCCATGGGCAGGGACACCTCCCACTAGACGAGCTTGCTCAAAGCCCATCCAGCCTGGCCTAGAACAACCTCCAGGGATGAGGCATCCACAGCTGCTCTGGACAACCTGTTCCAGTGCCTCACCACCCTCACAGGAAAGAATTTCTCATTAATATCCAATCTAAATCTCCCCTCTTCTAGTTTAAAACCATTACCCCTTGTCCTATCACTACTCTTCCTGACAAAGAGTCCTTCTCCTGCTCTCCTGTAGCCTCCTTAAGAAGTTCCCTAGACTAGTTTGGCAATATGTGAAAATTAGTGAAAAAGTGTTTCCTGTCTGCTTAAATGTAATTTAATCTTTCGTAATGAATGTTGTGAAACTTATGCAGAGAGATAAAATTATGTAAGGTAAACTACTATCAGGACTCATGGTTTACCATTTTTGTTCTAGTAACATCTTTGAAGACTAACTCATACACATTTGTGAATCACACCTCATGAGAAAGATCGCCTGAGGTTTTAAATAGTTTGAGATATGAAATTGATTTGAAATAACAGAAAAAGGAACTGCTTTTGTATGTTCGCTCTTTTATTCAACCAAGCATAGGTAGTTACAAGACAAAAGTATATTCTTTTACAGTTGAAAGAAAAGGACAGAAGGAAAATTAAACTGTGACAATGTTTTTCTGTTTTATGGTGGTCAGGTTTTCTTCACATACAGAAGGGGTTTATTAGTCTTCTAATCATACCAATTTTTGTTTAGATAAACACACCAACTGATGATATATCCATGTTTTTCCAAAATGTGATATCTGTGCAGTAAATTATGTAATGTCCTGAAAGGCAAAAAAATGATATCTGATGTAAAGGAATATCTGGCCAGAAATTCTGTATTGCCTCTCAGAAAATCACTTTGTTGGCTCATTTGAATTCAGAATTTATAATTCTGCTGCAAAGAAGCAGCATTTGGATTTTTAATGCAGAGGTACAGTATAGAACAATATATCGGTCTAATGGTCATATTCTTTATCATATCAGTTACTACCTGTCTGCACAAAACTTTGAACCACTGCATCTGTATAAGCAAGTTTCAAACTTCTAAAACAAGAGAGGATGATTTGCTGATAGTTAAGCAATGCTACAGTTTTACAGAATACGGTTGTTTCTAATGTAGGAATTCCTTGCTAAAATTATTTTGCCTGTCTTATGCAGAAAGCTGTACATGTTGGATCAGAAACTTCAATTGTCCTTAAAGATTAGTGTAGGCTCTAGAGACTATCATTTGCCATTCTGGGGCAGACGCTCAGCAAACTTCAAGAGGTCACTCTGGTTTATATCAGCAGAAGATCCGTCAGGCTTTTGTTATGTGAGTGGAACTTAAATCATTCTCGAGAAAACAAAACAGAAATGAGCATTAACATAAACCCCCTACATTAATGTAGTTCTGGGTATAAATACACTTATGTGCCCAAAACAAGATGGCTGGTGGATTTAGTAAAGTGTGTCTGTTTTTCTGTATTTATTCATAATTCATTTATTAATAAAGATTTCAGCTGTGGTGGAGTCTTTATCCTACCATAACAGGAACTCCTGGCTTCATATCTTTACTGGAGCAACCCAAATGATGAATATGAGCTGAAGAATAGAAGCCAAATCCTTCTAGGCGCTGTATATTTGTGCTTGCCAGAAAAATTATGGCCAGACGAAGGAGCAGGAGATGGAAAGTAGCCACCTCTGTTTTGGCTCTTCTCAAGGTCCACTGAGGGCCCTATGCAAGCCTTTCGTACTTGGAGCTACATAAATACCTCATGAAGCTTGATACAGGAATTGGGGGGCAGCAGAGACTGCTTATTTATGAGTTACTTAGCAGTCCCTGATGCAGCAGTTGCCATAATGCATCGCCTCAATGCAGCTTATTCATACTCCTGGCAAGAATTATCCTCGTGGGGAGCTGTGCTTTTGGATGTTGCTGGCCAGAATACGAGCGTACTTTACTGCTTCTCTTGTGGAGTGTGAGTATATTCACTCTGGGGGCAGTTTTAGCATTTGGCCCTATGCCTGGACATCATTACTATTGGGCACTTACACTGAACACAATCAGGCTGACCAAAGTCTGTACTGAAAAGATTACATTCTCCCAAACCAATATTTTCAATTTGGCCCTCATGCTTCCAACAGCAGGAAACTTTTGGAAGCACTGTAGGCAGTGCTTGCTGTAAACAGCATTACCTGAAAAACCCAGTGAATATCACAGGTTTCATGAAAGCAAGAAAATACAGAAATAGTGTACCCTCTAGTTAAAATGGGATGAGCTGAAGTGAAGCAGAGAAGCAATATGTGCTCCACATGGCACAAAAGCTCAAACTGCCTTTAAGCAACTCTTCTGACAAAGCACCCGGTTAAACAATTTGGGGCAAACCAACAGAATTTAACTATGGAGAGGAACACTTTCCCGCTTATACTGCAAACAGGTTTCCTTTTTTAACATTTAAAAAGTTTTTGCTGCTTAGAAGTGGGACTGATGAGTAGGTGACAGCACCACATGCGAGGGTACCCTGAATCTGAAAGGGGAGGGAGCTTTGGAACTTCAAGCAGCAAATATTCCTATTCATGTCACAGTGGCAGTAAAGTGTTTAGATACATCTGGGCACAAGGCAGCATAAAGCAGCTAAAAAACCTGGGTACAAATCTGAATACCTCCACATTTCTGGTATCTCAAGGTTTTAGATTTCCAGAAACTCTTCTTGGCGGTTTGCTTGGCAGAGGGGATTAGCTGAAAAAAATGTGGTGGTACTCCAGCAACAGAACATTTACTTGCTTGCTGAACTAAAAGCATTTCTGTGGTTGCAGGGGCTTCCATGGGACTATTCCCATACCATAATCTTAAGCACATAATTAAGGGCTTTACTGGATCAGTGCCTGAACAACCAGTGCTGATTTCTATTGAATGCACATTATGTTAGGGACCAATTGTAAGCTCATTAAAATGAACAGAAAGGATCCAGCAGACGTTGGATCAAGCCTTGTCTCTGGACTTTCATCAGAGAAACAACATTCTCTCTTGTTTACTCTTTTGCAGGTCACTGAGTTCCCAGACTTCCAGTCGTTGATTACATTGTATTATCAATGAAGTTAGAGATTTGCCATCGGCGTAAATGGTTACAGGTTAGTGCACAAGGACAGAAAAAAAGCAGAATCATGCATAGTTTGTGATTCTGGGTACTGAGTACTTAAAAAGCAAAGAAGAAAACAGGCATGCTCATGAATTCATGGACACAGAATAGCTCCTGGTTCAGAGCACTGTGTGCCACACAATGTGTTTGATAATGTACGTTACATTTCTTTGGAACAGCACTGGATACGACTTTTACCCTCCCTCCCCTTCCCTCAATGCCCAGACTAATAAATCTCCCATTTGTCTCACCTGTAGTTACAATAAAGCTGTTCTCAACAGTGTTAACATCTGCCATGGTCATTCTTCTGGGGTGAGAAAGGCAGAACATTTTCATTGCTCGTTCATTTGTGAACACCAGTTAAGTAAAGCTGTCACTTGTGTCCAATTATGGGTGAGGATTTTATAGCACGGTCTCCATCCTAAAGCTAAACTGACATGGCCAAGCCCCATTTTATAGGCATCCTTAAATTCTTCCCAGCCATATTTAAAATCCTTATGCTCAGAGATGGCAGGTGCCATGTGTTTTCACAGCTACATTAACAAATGCAATTTTGTGGCAACTTGACCACGCTAGTGAAGCAGTAAATTTCTGTAATCTCTATGGTTAAGAATTTCACACAGGACTTTGCTGGGAATATGTAAAGCCCATTAGTACAAGAGCACAATGAAGATAAAATTAAAATACCTTCACAATATAAGCTAAAAAAAAAAAGAGTAAAGTCTGGGGATTTTTTTTTTTTTTTTCTGCTTGAGTAATGAAACGTGTCAGAGGAAAATGCTGATACAGAAAAAAAATAAAGCTTCACTGGGCACACCCAGCCTACTCTTCTTTTTTGAATGACTGCCACCAATTTAGGTGAGAAGTGATAATTTGGCTTACACAAATGATAGCATAGGGTTATGCGAAAACATAACTTGGGATGCAACACTTTATAAATCTCTTTTCCAAAGCCTTGCTCCCTGTTACAGTACACTTACACCAGGACAACTGTCCTCACAAATCTTTTCGCTGGCTTAGGGAGAGGACAGGCAAAGCCTTCCTAGCTCCTAGTGTGCGCAAGGTGCTCTGGTGGATCTGCCCACCACTTGTTGGCTGTTTTGCTCATGAGATCTGCATTTACCAGCTTGAACTTCGCTGTTGGAAGTGAGACATCTTGGTGCTACTCAGGGAAGCCAAACCTCCCACAATTTCAGCCTCTCAGCCACCGTGAGGGTTGGGTGCACTTGTAGAGCCAGAGGGTCCATGCAGAGGAAGGATCATTGATTTAACCTGCTTTAGAATGGGATTTGAACTGAAAAACGGGGCTAATACCACTTTCCCTCCCCTCCCTAGCTCTTCACCGAACTCGGCAGGACTCCACAGCACGTCTCAGGGGTACCACTGCCAGGGGACAGTTTTACACATAGAGGCAGAGCCAGGATTGGGTCTCTGGTCTCCAACACATCCTGAGACAGCTGTTAGATTTCACAGCTACAAGCAGCAAGCCCATGAAAAACAGCAGTTAGATCCTGCACAAATTCAGACAGTATTGTTTTTTGGACCTGTAAGTCATTTCAGTAGATATTTCCCAGATTTCCAATAAAATCATGTGAGCTATAGATTTTTTCTTTCTTTAAAAAAGAAAGAAGTGATTCCAGCATAATCACCTCACTCCAGGGACTGGATCTTCTGGAAAGTAAAGAAAACAACCTGCTTAGAGTGCAATACTAGCCAGGGAAAGGATTGCATTATGGATTGCTCACAGTCTTCTTCAGCAGAAACCACTCCCGCAGGTTTTACCATGGGGTTTTGGGCAAAACCCCTCAAGAACACAGATCAAACAAGAAAACATCTTTGAATGCTTACGGTTTGTTGTGAGACAGAAGTGTTTTGAAAGTTACACTTAGCAGCTCCCTCAATCTCCTAAGACTTCACGCAGGCAAGCAAGGTTGGGGAGATCAGCTCACACGCTTCTACACTCTGTGTGGCTGCACTGAAGCCAAAAAGGCTATTCACTAAGTGGCCCTTTGAAGTCGGTGAAGTTTTGTCATTGATTTTGAGAGGCCCGGGATTTCATTCGCAGTGTGGAAGGTTAAGCATGTGTGTAAGTCCTTGCGGGATCAGGGCTTAAACGTGTAAACCTGTTCAGCAAGAGCACTCAGCCTTTAATGTCCTGTGAATGCGGTCTCTCTTGCTGCTTGACACCGGGGAGGCTGCTATTGCTCCTCACTCAAGCAAGAAAGCTTTGTTTTGTATGCATGTGTCCTTCAGTGTCCTCAGCGACTTAGGGTACAACAGAAGAAAGACGTTACTAGAGCTGCTTATTTATGGAGCACCTATGGAAAGCATCAACTGCCTCAGATTGATTAAGAGACACTATTAATCCATACTTCAGTCTCTTGTTATCCAAAACGGAGGCAACAGGCCTTCTGGATTGCTCACTATGCCAGTGGCTTGTACACTGATTATACATTAACCACTGAAAACAGCAAACATATAAGACATCAAATCCTGTGCTCAGAGCTCTTTTATTATGTGAGCAGTTCTATTTCATATTAGGACACTTTCTGCATGCTTCAAAATCTGGCCACTGTCCTTGTTTGAACAAAGACTGTTCCTGCAAATCATTGCAGAATGCAGGTTCTGAATAGAGCTAGCTCAATCGTACTCAATGATCAATGATTTTATATTTAAATGAAAGGTAGAATGTGGTATCTGTCAGTAAACCTACCCTTAACCTCTAGGATGCTGAAGATTACCTATTTGAGTGTAGAGAGAAATGGATTCTTAAAAGGACCATGTTTGTCTGATGTACAGTGTTGTCCAAGTTGCTGGATGTCTTACCTACCTAGTGGTGCTATGTCCCTAACAGCTCTATTATGCATTTTTCTATGTATTAATATACGTTTATGTGCTCACAGGTTTGCTTTTCAAATGCTGTGCTATGCTCATCTTTAGGTATTACTTCCTATGGAGTTTATGAACAAAGTTGTTCCAACCCTGGCTCCTTCTGCTCCATTTAACCCTCTGTTCAAGTGGACTGTGAGCCTACTGGCATCACCCACAACCCTCCATGCCAGCTTCTAGGACATAAAAACAAATGCCTGATGCCAAGCACAGAGCCAAGAGGATACAACAAGCCCCTCCACAGATGGCCCAGTGAGACGTAGAGGGGAGGTACACCGTAATACTTGGGAGCCAGGGACCTCTCTGCAACAGACACCTTTAGTAAATGCAGCCTTAGCTGTACAAATTTAGAAGCCAAATTGTCTTTCTGGAAGCTTTCAAATAGCTTCCTCCGGGTAAGGGAACATCCACCCGGAGTACCAACTCATTAAAATGCTGGTGCCTATATTAGGTAGACTTCATCGTACTCATGGAGTTTCCTGACTTTTAGTTTTTTTTTTTTTTTCTAAAGCATTTCGGTGTAACTTTTAAATGCCACTGCTCTGTGAAGTAGAACAAATAAACCACTCAGAGCATCTCCTTGCACTAGATCAGATCAGCCTAATAAAAGTAACCAGGAGGAACAAGATTAATTGTACATTAAACACACAGCCTGGAATGTGCCTGTGATGTCATCCCCCCGGTAGCCCTTTAGGACTAATGAAATATGTGAGTGACATTACTTTGTCTACGCAATCCAGCCCTAATTTCACTATGATTAGTCCTGTTTTAAGCCCACTGCCAGGTATAGGAGGCTCAGTAAGTCAATAGTACTATGTCTGCTTTTCAAGTACGTAATTACAGAGTTTTAAGCCCTCTGTCTTCATGAAGTAGTTACAAGAGAAGCCAAGCAGATGAGGAAAATGTGTCTAAATTAAGCAATGCAACAGTACAGTTAATTAAGAAAATTTGAGGAAGAGAGGCAGTTAAATGATCTGAGTCTTGAAAGAGATGTCCTTCAGTGGGATTCAAGGAAATAGACATTTAAAATACGTCAGATAAATCACGCCCTGAAAGCTTATTTGTTTCCTGACTGTAATGGGACCCCGAGGTGGTTGGCTCAGATGTAGGTGTCTACAGTATATCTAAATACAGCATATCCTAACTCTGGTGTCTGAATGTCATGAACAGAGAGCAGACATTTATACGGGGGATATAGATGCAGCTGGAGATTTGAGTTTGAGAAAACAAATTAAAAAAAAACCCAGATCTTTTGGCTTGCTACCCTTTTTTTGCCTTCCCCAAGGAACATGATAGCAAGTGTCTTCAATGATAGGAGCAGGAAAGATATGGCTCCAAGAGCACTTAGAGCACATCAGCCTTAGGATGGGAGCTGTAATCAATCAGCCTCACAGGACATGGGAGATGCAAAGCAAACAAGGAGGACTCTATGAGATAGTTATAATCTAGAACTGAGCTTTCTGAGGCTCTGCTTCTCCTTTTCCTTTCTTTCATCCTTGCTAATACTTTACTGTTTACCTTAAGGGTTCGTATCTAGCAACTAGGAGGTATTAGATTATTTTTAGGGTTTTGCATCCCCTACACAGAGCCAAGTCCCAAGAAGTCTATAGAACCCCAGGAGATGAAGGACACATGACCAGTTGCCAGGCTTGTGGAAGGAGTGTGGTTCAACCTGTTATCAAACAGCTAGTGGGGGAGGGCCAGCAGCTTGGAACCACTCTTAGCCAGGTAGAGTGGTCTTGCTTCATTTGGTGATGTAGAGCTTCAAGTGTGGATCTTGCTGAAAGAAGACCATAGCTAATTTGTTAAATCAAATGGAAATGCAACAAAGCCCTGATAATTCTGCAAATCATTTGTAGTTAGCAGAGAAATGTAAATGTCTTTTATTACTAGAGTGAAAAAAAAATAAAATATATATTTTAACTCAGAGGTTAAAATCTAAGCATTTTGTGATGCCTTTATGATACTTCAGTTCAGCTGACCAGAAATGTAACACTAATAAATAATCCTATTCAGGGAAAGACATGTTATAGCATGTTCTTAAGTACTTCTGCAGAGTCCTGAGAAAAGTCCGAGAATCTGGTCTCTCTCAGGAGAAAGAAACTGATGAAATCCCACTGTTATTGCTCATGGGAAGTCTGGGATTTACCCCAATTCTACCTGCTGTGTGCCACTCAGACTTGCAATGACTTTCTATGGAGAGTTGGAGATGTGGTAGAAACACAGAATTGTGCCAGCTTTTTTCTGTAAAGAAAATTCATAGCTATGTTATCAAAGTTTCTAATTATAAAATTTCTTTAATATTTTATTAATAGGAGGGGAGGGAAGATGCCAAAACTTATGGCATTTCACAAGTAAGATTATGGGTTGATTTCTGATTGGATGACAGGGCCCTAATAATAAAACTCATAATTTTATACTACATTCCTCTAGTGATGATAGAAGTTCTTTGTGCATAATAGCACCATTTCTATTCAGGAATCTTGTTAACAGTTGTAAACTCAGATTATCATTTTTATTAGCCTAGTGTTTTCTTATTTCTGTGTTACTGACAGGAAATTACAGTGAGTTTTCTGGCTTGCTTTTTTTTTTCTTCTTCTTTTTTTTTGTGTTAAAATGAAAGCAATTCTATTCAACTAGAAATTTCCAAGCACTGAGTAAAAGATAGCATTACTAGAAGCCAGCAGCAATTTAAAGTCCACAGATTAATTAAAAATACATATATTTAAAGATTATATTCAAAGGGAAATTAGACTGGTAGATTGGGTTAGGGTGGTGAGGTTTTTTTAAATGGTACTTCATGACTTCTTGCCCACAAAGTCTTGTATCTAGACTTAGCTGTGCTATGTTTTCATGTTGCCTTATAACAGTAATTTTGACATCACCTCTATGGCTGAACACCCCTGGCTGCATTCAGGCTCTACTCCATGCAGCTTGCCCACTGCTGAGACGCCCACTATGGGCAGTGGGAATCAACCACCATGGACTTCTCATGGCTGTGGGTGATTAGGAAACTCAAATGAGAGTATTGGTAGTTGTTTCACCCCATTAGCCCACTTGAGCATTGTAAAAGCACTGTTTCTAGGAGAATGCGAGGCTATAGCTGCATAATTTACTGTCAACAGCCTACAGTTTATTCATATTACATCAGATACGCTTCTAACTGTCAGTTGATACTGAGTGAATAAAAACTTATTTCCATAACAAGAACACTGAATTCAATCCTTTTCTTCTCTGGTTATAAATGGATGGGAGTTTTGGATTACAAGGGACAAAGCCTAATTTTCTGGGCCTTGCAGACCTTGGTGTCGCAGGGGGGAGGCAAGTTGTCAGGGCAAAAGCAAGATGTGGGAGCTACAGCGACCTCATTTCACCAGAAACCAACATTTTCTACACAAGCAAAGCAGACCTCCAGAAAAGTATTGCAGGGCTTGAAATTGAGGCCGAATCAGGGAGTGATGAACTTCTGCAAGTGCAGTGCCCCGAAACCTGTGCCCTAACAAAGTTGCTGTGAAGGAATGTGATTTTCCATATGGCGCTGGCACATCCTTTCCTTCTCTCCAGGGACACAACAGGGAGTCTGTTTTTAATCCCTGACTGTTCCTCAACTCCTCTCTCCTTGCACAACTTCGCTCTGGTGATTTTTGAGTCTGGAAAATATGACATATCAATCTGCAGATGATTAATTTCAAGACAATTAAAAAAAAAAAAAAAAGAAAGAAAGAAAAAGAAAACAGCTTTCAAGGAGTTGGAGGGCTATATCATACTGGTTTTTTAACTCCTTTAGATTTCCCCCCAAAATACCATCTTGTGTTCAAAAAGTTTTCCTCAGCATGGCCACAAACCCGTGAACAACTAAATGGGAGAGTAGTGTTTATTCTAAATACTTCAGTACAAGCCTACATGATCCAGTCTAAAGTGTAGCAACAACTAATTGCAGTTAGGCAAGAAAGAGTTCAGCAATCATAAGATCCAGTTAGTACTCAACAATTTCCTCTTAAATACAAGAGAAGCTCAGCCTTCCTGTTGATTTCAGTAGGTGTTGTAGCATTTAATACTTGGCAGAATTACAACCAGAAAGCCTGAGAAAAACCTGTCACCCTATAAGTTTTACAAGGGTAAATACAAAGCAAAAGAAAAACACATCTCATTTTCTAAAATAAATAAATAAAGTAATAATGTATTAGTGTCAGAAAAAAAGACTGGAAAGTAGACCTTGGAAATCAGGGGACTCACAAGGCAGGAGCTGCAAGATGTATAATACAGATCTGATCGTATCTGGCAGGCTTGTATTCATGGGAAACTATCCACAGCATCAAACTCATTCTTTACAAAAGCGACGCTTGGTGTTTCATCTCAAAGTTTGTCAGCTTCTTGCAATTAGCTACTACAATGGTATGCCAAGAGATGAAGTGGAACATCCCTTCCCCCCTTCTCCAGAAGAACAATGCAAGGGACAGCAAGAACTTTACCCAGGGCTGGACAACAATAAATTCTGGATACACTGATCCCACTCGATGCAAGCTGAAAGATATTTATTTATTTTTTTAAAAAGTTTCAGTGTTGTACTTCCCTACCTAGTAAACAGCTGAACAGACAGGATGATACCCAAGACCGTCTCCTCCACCCCCATCTCCACCCCCATCATATCAGTGCTCCAGGCAACGTTCGGGAGGGTTGTGAAAAAAAATAAAATATCACACACACAACCCCCCCACCAACTCAAATATCCTTTCTGATAGGAGCATGGAACAGTAACCAAAAAACAATCAAGTCCTCATTGTCATAGTGCGACAATCACAGCACCGCTTCTGTTGAGCAAATAGTCAATTCACAGAGAGAAAAGCATCATGAGGACAGACACGAAAGCTGTTATTATCCATTTTAAGTAATAGGAGAAGGTCACATATCAAGCAGTTACACCTTTTCATTACATCCTAACCCTCCACAGCAGGGGAACCACACTTATGACTGCGTTAGATATACAAAAGCTTTCAGCTCCAAAAAAGGAAAAGAAAAGATGGGGAAGCGAAAAAAATAAATTAAATTCGTCTTACCAGCACGTTGCAGCACCAACTTGCTTGAAGGAATGTTGCCTTTACAGGTTTCTCTTTTAATTATCCTGGAAGCAGAAGGGGGAAAAAAAAAAAAGAAGACGACGAAGCAGGGTTGTTAAATTAGCGTGTGCTAGAATCTTTTCAGTTTGTCGCAGAGTAGAAAAATACCAAAAAAAAAAAAAAAAAAAAAAAAAGGCAGGAAAAAAAAAAAAAAAAAAAAAAAAAGAAAAAGGCAGGCAAAAAAAAAAAAAAAAAAAAAAAAGAAAAAGGAAGGCAAAGAAAGAAAAAAAAAAAAAAAAGAAAAAGAAAGCTCAGTAATTTAAATTTGCTGTCAGTTCAGGCAGCATCGCTCTGTCCCGCCCCTCTTCCCACTGGGTTCTACTACCTGCAGGGCTGCAACTGACAGCTACTGTGCAAACAAAAAAAAAGGCAAAAAGCATGCTGGGACCATGCTGTCTGCTGTCTGAGTCTCTCTCCACTTCTGATGACTGAAAATCATTAGTGGAAAGGTTCTGTTGTTGTTTGCTGGGATTTTTAAGTTGGGTTCTTTGCGTGAAATTTAATTTATTTTTAATTGATACGACGCAGCACGTGACAAACCGGTGGCTGTGTTTCTCGGCTCTGCTCAGACTGGAAACTAACCTGAACAGATTAATTTTAGCAGTATGGTATATGTAGAATATGCACAGCCATTCACCATGTTGCACTTTGCCTGCGTGCATTCAGCCCTTCCTGTAATAGCGTGTACAAAACCGTTTGTTTGAATGAAAAGCCAGGAAAGCATTTCAACAGTAGGCACTTAAAACTCTGGCACTCAAAAAAAGTTGCCAGTATTGTTTTTGCTCTGCTTTTAAGTTTTCCTTTTAAACTTTTTGTGAATTATTTTTGAGAATAAAAGTGACAGAACTCAGAGGCTTAACGAACAACTGGCATAACCCTCACGTGAAAGGGACAAACTAACAATTCACAGTACATAAAAAGCCATGTTTTTAACCAGATGTTTAAAACTCTTTTTGGAGGTCTGTGCTAGTGACTATTAGCAGGCTGCATACATCATATGAGTGTGAGAGATTTGATGAAAGCTAACCAGAAAAACAAGTATAAAAGCTATAAATGTCTTTTTATAGCTATCTTAATTGTTGCTAACAGGCTTTTAGCAACGGGGCTAAAATCATCCTTCCAAAACAAAGAGAAGCATAATCTATGGCTTCTAACTATAAATGTATTCACTAAAATATGGTTCCCACCTAATTATAAAATAAAATTAAAAGAGTGAAATGATGCTTTTCCTTAATACTTTAGTAGTAATTGCTTGGATCATGCCACAGTAAATATGCAACATTTGTATTCAGTTATTGCTCTACTTATGTGTGTAACCATAAAATAAAAAGCTGAAATGTTTAAACTTAATTAAATTAATTTCTATTTTACTCAAAGTTTGCCATTTAGACAGGAAGAGACACATGCACGCTGAACATGCCTGCCATAGACAATTGGCTTCTAAATAGATTTTTAAAAACTCTACAGAAAATAATTGGTACTCTGCCAGCATCCCTTCTGCAGCCTTCACTCATTGAAGGAGCTCTGATGACCAGCTACCACCAGGAGCTGCACAACAGGACTTGAGGAGTAGGGTATGCCCTAGAGCCCTTAAAAGGTTCTTGTTCGTGAACAGCTGGCCATGTTAAATTGGTGCTACAGTCAACTTTAAAGTTGCTTTTCTTCTTGTTTAAAGCCTCCAGACCCCATATCCAGGAGGTGACCACCTGGTGACATTTCTACAGATGGAAGAAACCTCCCCCCATTCCAGAGATGAGGTTTAAGATGACATGCCCAAGAACCACCTCTTTGCAAAGTTCACCAAGATCTCTTAGTAGACTTATGCTGCCTACAAGAATTTTTACTGTCCCCTGTGGCTTCTGCCTCAGTATAGAGTGCCGCGGCCAGGTGGAGGGGAGAAAACACCGATACGATGTAGGTTCACATAAGCTCCGTTTATTCATCAGAANATAGAGGGAGAAGACAACATAGAGACTTGTCTTCAAAATGGAAATACAAGTACTTGAAGATGACAAACAATACATGAAGAAGTGCAATGGCAGATTCCCCAAGTAGTCACAGTGAAAATACAGCATATTTTCACTAAAATTTGCTTCCATTTGCACTTGTGTAACTCTAAAGCCCATTTTTATGCAACTAAAATGTTATAGTACATGTTTTTATCAAAGATCAGTGTCTCCTGACTCCCTGCCTTTTGCTTTAGCCACAAGACTTTCCTTGGTGATCCTTGTTAAGAAGAAAAAAATGGTAAAAGGAAAGAAAAAAGTATTCTTGATGACTTGACAGCATTTAATCCTTATTTTGGTATCTTCATGCACACGTGCTCAATTTCAAAATTCTGTTAAATCCAACTAACTTATTATCCTTCTATATCTCCTTGCAAAAGTCAAGGGTGGTCTGTTTTTAATGCACTTGGCATTTTAAGCAAGGCACTCAGACCTTCAAAAGACAAATAATTGAACTTTGCCTTTAATGGAATACAGTAGTGCACTAAATAACAAAACCTAAAAAAGCTAGATTTAACAAAGAGATACAGTCAAGAAGGCAATTTGACTAATTGGTTGATAAAATGCACAAGAGCTCATAAAATCACACATTTATAGAATCACCTTACTTGTGCTATTAGCTTGAAATAAAAATTGTAGTGAAGCAAGCTGTTAATATCAACCTTATCTCCTGTAACACAGGACACCTGAAACCACGAGAACAAACATAGAGGTGTTTAGAAGAGCAGAGTCTGATTGAACTGACTGGATGCTTCGTTCATTTTAGGGATGCTCTACATTGCCATTAACCATTCAGTGTCATTGTTAAAATCTAATTTTGATTAAGGGTCACAGGCTTTGGGCTATAGAATTTGGGTACTATTGGAAAGATGACACCTTCTTTGTGATTCTATAGTCAGGCTTTAATGAGTCAGTTAAATTAAAGAAGCAGTAATTAATGGAGGTTTCTTACTATATAATGCAACAGAAACTACCTAATTAACCTTTGTATCCTTTCCAAAACCCCACCAAGTGATGCATTTTCTGGTCTTGTTTTAGTCAGGAATGTTTTTGCCTTTAACGTCAAGGGAGTTCATATCGGCTGCTTGGGTTTTTTTTTTCTTCACAAGCTTCCAGATCATTGACCATCGAGGATTAGCTCCTAAAAACACAGAAACCATTTTGTAAATTCCCATTCCATTGATAAAAAAATAAACCACCAACGTACCAAACCTTCAAAATCCCTTTTTACACTATGTCTAAGTAGACCCTGCTATCCTGTAGTGGGAAAAGAGTTGAAGGAAGGATTTTAGCCTAGTATGAGATTAGTTCCAGTGTTAAAATCAAGACCTGTAAACTTGGCAAATACCAAATGAGTCCAAAAAGATCCCATTCCTCCTCTTGTAAAATCTTTCTTTGTAACCAGATGGATCTAAATGGCCTTACTTCAAATAAATAAACCTCTGTGCCTTCCTGCCCCTCAGAAGCAAAGGTGCTGACACAGCTGTAGGGAGACCCCTCGCTTATGTAAAAAGAAATTAGGGGAGGTGTGAATTTTACAGCTGAGAGATATAAATGAGATTTTGTGTAAAAATTGCAAGTCTGTTATTACAGGGATACGTGGGGATAAAGGTGGGCCATACAGCCAGCTAGGACTTTCAACTTTCAGTGGTCACACACGTTCAGATTCACAATATATATATTAGTTATGTCAAAGTAATGCCCAGCCTCCCGTGACTGCACGTACCGCATTTTGTTGTGTACAAGGTGAGACTTCTGTTACACTAAATGCTTCCTTCTCCAGCTTTAAACCTAGGGTGGCTTTCTCATACCTTTAATTGCTTTCCCCTGCAGCTCTCAAGGAAAAAAGTAGTTGAAGGTGGCTTCTAAACAAAGATATACAGTAATTAAAAGCTCTTTTAAAGAGAGCCTTTTTTTTTTTTTTTT